>CM047580.1:38191397-38227564 GCA_026184515.1 Peronosclerospora sorghi | reverse complement strand
GACGATCGGACCAGATTTCGAATGGAGGTCCGCGGGGTACCCCCCCCCGTAAGTTGGAAGGCTGGGCACGATTGTGGTGGTCAGGTTGTCGATACAAATGTATTCGATTTCGAACTCGACTCCACCACAGATCAATACTTGCCGGGATGTCGATATGGAGTCAGTGGCATCAACGGATAAGGCTACCCGAGGTGGCAAACCAGCTGTCAGAGGAAGAAGCAAGCCGCAGCCAGCCCGACCGCGCCGATCAAGCAAGAAAAACGATTTTGACATGAAGTCGATCGGCGATCCGGATGACCACTATGGGTCAGACGGTGCAGGGGCGGGCAGAACAAGCAGGGCTAACCTAGCCTCTACGACAGCCTTTGATTTCAGATCTACTGCGATCCCACGCATTCGCATGGCTGCGACCACGGATCTCAAGGATTTCACTGGCAAGGACGCCGACGAGGAGCAAGCCAGGTCGTGGTTTTGTCGGGTCAAGTCTGCTTTCTTGCGGGATCAGACACCAAAAAAGGAACGGTGTTTGATCTTCAGAGATCTGCTGAAATGACCGGCTGCGAACTGGATCCAACAGTTGAGTCGGGAGGTCCGATCTGACTGGGATCTGCTATGTTCAGAATTTGTGGGGCAGTACGGCAACTCCGGATTCTCTAGAGCTCGCAAATACCATCATATGCAGAAGCGGGGCGACGAGACGCCGATTGAATACTTGCACCGTTTGAACGTGGCTGTGATTCGCGCCTGGATATTGATCAAGGAAAGCAACCCGCAGACCGGTGCCGCTATGGAGCACGTGGGTCACTATATCAGTACCCTTGATGACCAAGAGCTGGAATATCAGCTCACTCTGCTGCGCCTCAACGATGTGGGGAAAGTGGAGAAGACGTTGCAACACTCACGCAGAATGAGGGCGATGGGCGCCGTTGGATCGGGTCGCTACATATCTAAGACCCAGACCGATCCGGTGAAGAGGCCCCTGACCAGATCGGCTCGTGCTGTTAAGGCGATCGCGACTGAAGAAAGCACTGGATCTGAAGAATAACGTAGCGGCCAGTCCAGTCGAGAGTCAGACGAGGACCAATATCGTCACATCGTCGTCACGGAACCTGCTCCAAGAACCAGATCGACGCCTGACCAGGCAGATCGGAAGGGAAGGAGTAGAAACAAGTCCGATCCGGACCGACCTCGCAAGAAGTGTTCTCACTGCGGGTCAAGCAAGCACGATGGTGGGGACTGATGGAAAAAGTTGATATGCAAGAAGCGCGAAAGACGCGGCCACCCCACAGATCACTGCCTCTTCGTGTGCAAGTCATGTGGAGAGATCCACGAGGCCGGCCAGGCAAGATCGAAGAGTTCTTCAATCTGATGCGCAAGTGGTATGTGCCGGGTAAGCACGCGGGGATGCTTCCACCTGACGTTGAGAGGATGTTAAACTAGAACGCTCGCCAGGTTGGAAACTGGATCGAGCCGAGAGGTCTACGTTTGGCATCTATGCATATGTAGGCAAGGAGAATAAAACCGACAATACATGTTCTATTCTCAATTGCTTCGATCGGGATCATCCGGTCTACAATCTCACGACCGATGAATATTCCCGATCGAAGGTGGTCATGCAGCTGAATCTGCTGCCTGGGGAATCTCGCGGATACTGGAAGTATCATGCGCCCGACAAATGGTTCAAGCAGGCGAAAGCCTGTGGTAAGATAAACAACCAGAAGGCAACGATGTTGCTCGACTCTGGGGCCGAAGTCTCGATTATCGACTCCACGTTTTCTTGTAAGGTCGGATGTCGTATAGACGACACTCAGAGACAAGAATGCGTCGGAATCGGTGAATGTTATTACATGACCGAAGGAAGGACGCGGGTGAAGATCACCCATCGGGTTCGTTGTTCTACTTCTTCAGCGCTTGGGTTAGCAAGCTGGCCGGTCAGGATGCCCTGTTAGGCATGGATTTTATGGTGCCGGCAGGTATTCGTCTTGATCAGTCTCAGCGAGTGCTTACACTCCAGGATGAGGTCCAGATCCAGTTAGCCGGTCGTCGGCCTCTATACGGATCGCACACTGATCTGGTCAGGTGGGACCAAGATGTCACCATTCCAGTCGGCCAATCCGCTGATACCCCGGTCGACAAAGGTTTTCGATCAAGGAAGTTATGGGTGACCAGGGGCGATCGGTGGGTGTTGACCTTTGTGCAGAGCGCCTACCGATATGATTTTGTTCGAGTCACTAATATCGGTGACAAGCCGCTTACACTCGACAACAATACTATTGTTGGCATGTGGATGGCGGAAGGGAAAGTGCCAAGAAAGATGGGGTTCGTCTTGATCGGATCGAGACGGTATGTTGAGTGGCAGAACTTGGTATACCAAGCGACCACCGATCTGATCAGCAATGATGGATCGGTGGAAGAAGATACCTCACCTATGGTGTAACGACCCAGCTATGTAACCCCAAAGAAGATGTTAGTTCGAAGAAAGTCACCGCAGTCGCCAGAAACAGTGGACCGTCAAGCAGATGAGCCAAGGTTCGTCAACGTGGTGGCGAAACAAAAACAGGTGACAGCGGAGCCGGGAATAGAAAAAGGGGACATTGCTGGGGCGGACAACGATGGCGCGCCTAAGCAGATCGATGTCGTTGAAGAGCAGCGCGCCGATCGGGAACAGCAGTGTTCAACCGATCAGGACGGTTTGGGTGATATTGCCCCGGAAGACGATCAAGTTTGTATCCATGAGGGCGGGGATCAATATATTCAGGAGCTGGAGAGCCAGATGGAAGTCCTCCCTGAATTGTCTGCTGATTCTCCCGAAGTCACCTTGGACGATCTGCAAGTGGGTGATCGGGATGTCAACAGTCTGTATCAGATCGATCAGCTAAAGAAGATCATATGGAAAAAGAAACATCTGCTGATCGAGAAAGGCAACGACTTACCCCCTTCTGCTCGCGGAGCGATCTGTGACATCAACGTGGGTGATGCCTATCCGATCACCCAGCGATGCCGAGGTGTGGCGCCACAGTACCGCGAAAAATTGTCCGATCTTATTAAAGGACTGTTGGCTACCAAGATCAATAATCCGTCGACCTCGCCGTGGGCTCACCGATCGTGATTGTGATCAAGAAGAACGGTGTCGACATCAGGTTGTGTATCGACTATCGGCTGGTAAATCGGTTGACTAAACTCAAGGTTTACCCGATGCCGCTGATTAAGGATCGGTTGGAAGACCTTGACAAGACCTTGTGGTATTGTTCGATAGATATGGCAAGTGGATTTTGGGTGGTCTCGATGACTGATCGAGCCCGTGAGATTTCCGCATTTGTGACACCGTTTGGTCTTTTCGAGTGGAATCGTATGCCGTTCGGTCTGAAGAATGCGCCCCAAATCTATCAAAGGCTGATAGATAACGCATTGTACGGACACTTCAAGATCAAGATCGATCGGGACCCCGTTGAAAATTATGATGTGTTTAGAGAGGGTGAACCCGATCGGGAAAGAAGACCGTCCGTTCTAGGGAGGCGGTCGTATATCGACGACATTCTGATCCCTGCTTCGTCATGGAGCGATCTGTGCGAGAAGTTCGAAGGGTTGTTGGAGACATGCGATTGCTGGAACCTGTCGATCAGTGCTGTGAAGAGTTTCTGGGCATGTCCAAGGTCGCCTATTTGGGTCATATGGTGTCGATCAGTGGGATGGAGGCCAATCCCAAGGATCTGAAGTCACTGAAAAACCTCCCGTTTCCCAGATCACTGAAGGCAATGCAGTCCTTCTTAGGGATCTTAAATTACTACAGCCGCTTCATTGAAGACTTCGCGATTTACGCGGCCGTGCTGTACGAGCTCCGGGAAGTCGACTACCATATGTTGCGCGAAGGAGATCGGACAACTTTACGGGAGGGCTGCGAATCTGATCTGCCCGCAGATTTTCCGCAGGTGGAGGCAGAGGATCACATGAAGCGTGCAAAGGTTTCTTTCGGTATGCTGAAGGCCAAGATGGCGACGGCACCGATTCTCAGACACTTCGATCCGGAAAAAATGCCGATCTTAATTGTGTATGCTAGTAAGTGGACCATTTCTGCCACTCTAGTGCAAGAACATGATGGTGTGTACCATCCGGTCACTTTTACGAGCCGGACGTTGAAGCCGAACGAAGTTAACTATGGGATCGTCGAAAAGGAAGTTCTGGCTTTACTACGGATTTCGGATGTGTGCTACAACCTACTGGTCGGCCGATCTGTAAAGGTTCTTTCGAGAAAGTCGACATTGGCCTGGATGTTATCAGCCAATGGGATGGACGGTCGGCTTGGCAGATGGTCAGCGATCTTGTCACAGTGGCCCCTCGAGGTCGTCAAGTGCACCAAGGGAGAGGAGAAATTGGGCACATTGTCTGCCAGTATCACCCCTCGGTCTGAAGTTGATGAGGCTCTGATGGCGATTGCCCCAAGGAAGCAACCTCGACAGTCAATCTCGCTGCCTCCACCGATCGTCGATCGGGATGAGGAACTCCAGGTCTTGAGATTCGACGGATCGGCTAGCGTGAAGAAGAAGGTCGGAGCCTATAGTGCCATACTGTGGAAGTTACCACAATGGTCTATAGTAGCAGCCGCCGCCGATTTCACGCCTGACATAACGGTCAACGAGGCGGAATATCGGGGGCTCCTTCTATGTCTTGATCTTCTGTCATCACAAAAGAAAGGGCGGATCATCATATGTGGTGAATCCAACCTAGTGATAAAGCAGATCACCGGGGAGATCGAGTGTAAGGCTCCACGGCTGAAGTTGCTGAATGATCGGGTGATGAAGGCACTGAAAGACTATGCCAACCACGGGCTATTGCACGTGAAACGGGATTGGAACAGAAGCGCCTATCAACTCGCTACCCAAGCTATGCGGGAGCAGATCGGGGCGACGATCACCGAGGAGGCCGTTCTACATGAACTTATGGGCATAAACAGGCTCCCGGAGTTGATCAATCCCAAGGACAGCCCTGATCCGGTGCATGTGATGGCGGCGACTAGATCGCGAACTCGAAGTCTCGCCGATCGTTCCCAAAGCAAAGGCTGAGTGAGTACGTTGTACAACAGCTAAGGGCGGAACAGATCCTCAAGGCGCAGGACGAAGAAGAGTGGATCGTCAACTTGAAGTCCTATCTGCGCGGTGAACTGTCCAAGTTAACAAATGATCAGGCGAAAGAGTGTACCAAGATCGCGTAAAGTTACGATGTGGACGACAATGGATTGCTGTATTACTGCTGTGACATTGATCAAGACAGTGCCGATAGAGATCGACTAGCGAAACTGGTGATCCCTGAGTTTCTACAGCCGGATGTCCTTCATCACTACCATGTGAGTATGTGAGTATAGAAGGGGGACATCAAGGCATAGGCAGGTCATACCACAAGATCAGGGCCCATTTTCACTGGAGAGGACTTTTTCGGAGCGTGCAGAAATATGTGGGCTGTTGCACAGATTGCGAGACCGGAAAGGGCAGACCGATAATCAAGGGCCGATCGCCCGGAAATATCAAGGCTACTTACCCTTTCCAAGTGATAGCAATGGATCACATACCGTCGCTGCCCAGATCGACGCGCGGCAACACTGAACTGCTGATCTGGATCGACCTGTTCACTGGTCTGGTGATCGCAAAGGCTAGTGCATCCCGATCGTCGGAGCAGATCGCCCAGAGTTATGAGGAATGCGTGTTCAGAAGGTTCGGCGCCAGCGAAGTTATTAGACACGATCGGGAACCCGGTTTTATGGCTGAGGTGTTCCGATCGTTCAATAACATGCTAGACCAGAAGCAGAGCGCGACGATGGCATATCGTCCGCAAGCGAATGGATCGGCTGAACGCATGGTGCAGACAATAACAAGGACGATTAAGATGTATGTGGCCGATCCGGACCAACGTGACTGGGACGAGCATGCAGAGAGACTGGTATTCGCACTCAACTCTTCGACCGATCGGGTCCGAGGAGAAACTCCTTTCTATCTGGCGTATGGATGGGACCGTCGATCGACACTTGAAGCGGCGATACCGATCGGCTGCACTCGGACCCGCGATCGCGATGCCCGTCGTTGGAGCATGCAGGTCCAGAAGCATTATCAGCATGCGAAAGAAGTCGTCAATGAAAAGCTGCTTCATTCCACACAAGATCTAGTAGATCGGAATAACGATCAGGTCCGCCCTCATGGTAATTAACCAGGGGAGAGGGTATGGTTATACCTCGATCGGGTAAAGGAAGGCTATGCAAAGAAGTTGGCTCATATGTGGCACGGTCCTTTCCGTGTAGCAGATCTGATCGGTGAGCATGCTGCCCGTCTGATCACGATCGGCACGGATTACAAATTTTTTCCGATCGTGCACGCGTCCAAACTGAAGATGGTCAGAGAGTTCCCCGATCGGACTAAAATGCCCTGTCTGGTGGACGAAGCGGAGAGATTCGATTTTGATGAATCTCTGCTGCCGGAAGACAGATGGGAAAGGCCATTGGAAGAGGACGAATTCGAGGTGGAAAAGGTGCTAGATGTCCGATCGGTCAAGAAGACGCGTTTCGGTCGCACCCACTGAGAATATCTGGTCCGCTGGAAGGATCACGACGAAGCAAATTGGATCGACGAACTCTATCTAAATTTTGGAGCACTGCTACGAGAGTTCGAGCGAGAACGAGAAAGTCGGAATCGCTTCGCAGTGATGCAGACTCATGAAGATGAAGATCAAGGCACGCAGTAGCACCGATCAGTATATCGATCGGTGTGAATATGTGTAAGGTCTTAATTATTGTGAATTAGTGTGATTAACTGTGATGAACGGGAGTAGTAGAATGACGAACGTGGTGATAATTTTCGCGATGTGGATGGAAACTGTGTGTGATAACGTGTTGGTGCAAGTTTGGAGAAAGTGATGAAATTTGGTCAAGTGAGCGTGTGATCAGGAATTTGGAAAGAATGATGACATGTATTATGGATTATCTGGTCAGCTAACTGCCGCATCACGATTCGCAATCACCCCACAGACGACCGATAGCTAATGCCGGATGGTTTTCGATCTGGTTCTGGTGCTGATTGCGCCAGGGCTCCATCCGATCGATCTAGATCAAAGCGTCCTTCAGGTCTGTGACCGGCTCGTCACAATGGAGACCAGGATACCAGATGCTGTCCTCAGTCAAAGCCCCGGGGATCTCAACGCGATGCTTAGACATATGAAGAAACACCGGATACAAAAATATGTCGATGTCGCACTCGCGGGCCAGCATCCCTTCCAGTATAAATTGGCATAGGGCCAGCCAGGCCTCGCCCGCCCGACTCCGACGCTGTTTCCGGCGCTTCGGAAACAGGATCAGGTCTTGGTCACGTAACTTCCGACCCGCGGGAAGGATGAGATAATGGGTAGACTCCCAGATCGCCTGGCAGTGGGCTGTGTTAAAAACCCGAAGTCAACCCAGAAGCGAATCGATCCAAGGAGTCGAAGCGAATATGGAGTCCAACTTGGCGCTGAGCAGCACTTCCAATGGTAGATCTGCATACAGACGGGCGATTTGCGGTCCTGTGACTAGATCCGCCCGCCACGCAGACGGGTCAGGGGGTTTCCAAAGCTGGAGGGAAGAGCCTGAAATCTGGTCGGGACATCGACCTAGATCTTGCTTGGTCAGGGCTGATCGGTGCAAGCTACCGATCTGCCCCGGTGACCATGGCAAAGTGGCATCTGAAGTCAGCGATGGGAGAGGTCGATCTCCGATCGACACCCCTTTCAATCGGGCGTGATGGCGTAGACCAGATGTGCCGGGCTGGAACGAAGGTACCGATCCGGTTGACCACGCGTCCGTGCAACACCATCACCCTGTGATCTGATCACCTTATCAGCCCCCGATGCAGGATTCACCGGAACAGGACCTCGTCGTTGATCGGATCGGGACTTGGACAAAGCAGTGAACAAGAACTCAGAATCTCCCAATCCGTCCCCCGAGTCCTCTCCGGAGGAGATCTCTATATGCTTGGTGTGAGCAGCGCGGGGGCGTAAGGGCGCGTGTGATTTGATGGTGATGGACGTGTCACTTGCGTCCGATCCTGGGCTTGGAAGATACGCCATCGTCTTGGATTTCTTCTGAGGCACCGCTAGCTTCGCCTCGAGTTCGGAGTCGCGCGCTATGACCCGCGCCCTTGAGCCCTCCGACGCGTCCTTACCCTTCTTGGAAACTTTTGGAATTTTGGAATATCGACTTTTGGCCAATGAATGGCGTCACTTCCAATCTTGGTGCAGATCGATCAGAGCGGCCGATGCAGTATCGGTCAACGCTAGAGCCTTCAGCCGGACGCCGGTGCAACAAGTCGGTAAACTGTTGGTAGCACCTATTTACGGCCGCCCAGCGACGGTCTGACTCCTGGGTCCAGGCGTCCGATCGGCTCTGGAAGGACTCGACCTTCCCGATCTGCTCCCTGACCACGACCTGAAACTCGCCGATCTGCCTCTCCAGGTCACCATGTTGGGTGCGGAGTAAAGTCCGATCGGACTGATCCTCCAACCTTTGCCGGTTGACCACCGCGAGCTGTTCCCGGAGGTGTGACCTGTAGGCCTCCAAACTAGACAGATGATGCCGTGCACCGATCAGCCCGTCCAAGATCGGTCGTAGCGTATCGCAGTGGTCATGGGAATGCCGATCAGCCGCGAGTAGGGCGTCAAACGCTTTGGAGATGTCGGTTGGCAGCCGATCAACACGCGAAGGAAGGTTAGAGCAGATCCACGATGAAGATAGCGACGGATCAGCTTACCTCGCGTTTTTTGTTGGGCGATCTGGACCCGGAGATGCGCGTTTTTAGCTATCACCTACTGCAACTTCGCGGGCACGGGGATCAAAGTATCCACTTCCTTCCGCAGTTGCAAGAATGATGTAACGGGGTTACATTCGGGTTACATTGAGTATTGGTGTACATGAGTACACCACGGTTGAGGTCAGTATTGGCCGGTCTGAAAGGTTTCGAACGTTTGGTTATTTTAACCAATCAGGGCAGGGGACCTTGGGGTGGTGGTGTGTCAGCCATCCACGTGTCAGTACACAGGTGTGTACACTACATTTTAGCTAGATACGAATTAGGAATATGAGAGAAAATCCTGATATTAATGAGGGAAGCTGCTCGCGCCTTTACCCCTTCAACGCTATGCGTTGCAGATGCACAAAAGCGTTATCCAACATCCTCCTGAGTAATGCAACGATCAACCCATGATATTCACTGTCGTTCAAAACCGCATCCCTATCCATCTAAGGGCACACATGAGATGCTTACGGATCGAGGCCAAACGTATGCAGACGATCATTCTACTTAGTATTACATATAGTTTATATTAGTTTAAATAATTTAGGCTAATTACATATTAAATATATTCAGTTTACATTTCACTCTAAAGTGCAGGCCCGCGACCACGCCCGGTCGCGCGCGCAGTGAGTGCCGTAGGTAAGAGGGAGCCCTCCCTTTACCTACACCCTTAGTAAGGGAGCCTTACCGTTAAGGTATTAGCGGAGCTTCTTGCCGTTAGGCATTAGCGGAGCTCCTTGCCGTTAAGGCATTAGCGGAGCTCCTTGTAGTTAAGGCATTAGCGGAGCTAGGCACACGACCACGCCTGGTCGCGCGCGCGGTGAGTATTGTAGACGAAAGGGATTTCTCCCTTACGGGATTTCTTCCTGACGCTACCTCCCTTTATAAGGGAAGTCTTGTTACAAGGGGTTAGCGAAAGCTATCTGTAAACCACCCCGGGAATCTTGGCCCCGAGTAGGAGAGCTCTCTCCTACTAAGCCCTTTTATAAGGGCGTATCGTCTAAGTAGCGGCGAACGCCGCTTAAAGGAAAGTCTTCCTCTGTGCGCTAGCCGCAACGTGCGTGTACGCACCCGGCTACAAATGTTGTACCCTTTGTGGCCAACTGCAACTGAAGTTTCCTGACTGCTTTCCGAAGCTGGTCGACCCCGATCTGATGCTTGTGTCGTAATCCAAAGTGTTGCGAGGGCTATCAGATCGGGCCGATCGGGGAGGCGAATTAACATGTGGCGATTGGTAGCATAACGCATCTGCAGCAACGAACATCAAGAGAGGCTACAAGATGGTCAGGTGCATAAGGACAAATACCTCGCGAACGCGGATTCGAAGATCTGTCCATCGGTGAAGTCCACTACTGCGAAGATCTGGGATGTCACTGGTGGTGAGATCGTGTCGCTACCGTTGCGCGGCTGCGACCAGACTCAGGGGTGGCTGTGGAGAAGTGAATGCGAAAATTTGGGTCCCTTCGTGTCAGTGGAACGCCGATCAGCTTATCAGCGATCGGATTGGTGGAAAACAAGGAGGCTTTTAAGCCTATCGTGTGCAAGAAGGTTCAAGAACGCAGATTTTGGTGAGTCACTCGATATTGCGTGTATTTTACATTTTTCATGTTTGTATATATTGGGGACCGTAGGGAGTTTGTATTTTTGGTTGTTTAACTCACAACAAGGAATCGTTCGCATCTTTGCACAGTACATCAGTCACCTCCGCACGCCGCGGAGTGTTTGTGAGCAGAGGGTCGAGTAATCCCCTCTATCTCATTATACCCGGTCGGGACGCGTTACAGACGCACTTGGTCCGCCGGAAGTCCCTCGACGGGAGTACGCATTGGTTGGCTTCGCAAGCCCAACTTACACACGTTTGGATCGTGTAACCAAGTTTTTTGGATTATTACGTGGTGATATCGTTCGTGGAGTTTGTCACGTTGTCTTTGGATCTCCACATTGGAATATTGGTCTTTTCTTCTCACATTGGTTGGGCTCTACGATCGATTAAGCGATCTGCCCTTTGTAGTATACTTACTTTAAGAATAACCGGTTTCGCC
Source organism: Peronosclerospora sorghi (assembly GCA_026184515.1). NCBI lineage: Eukaryota > Oomycota > Peronosporomycetes > Peronosporales > Peronosporaceae > Peronosclerospora > Peronosclerospora sorghi. The sequence continues at coordinate 38,216,718 of CM047580.1, read as the reverse complement.
CGTACCCAGGGTGAAGAGTTCCGCCCAGGGTACACCACCCAGCACGGTCTCGCATTTAAGACCCGAATCGATTTGCAGCGACGATCCACCAAGTGTGTAACCAGACCATTCCATCGGGTACACAAGGTGATATGGATACGCGAAAATCGGACCAGGCGTCCTATGCTGATGATCGGTCGTCTGCTGGTAGCGGACGATCAGATCGGATCGTAGTCTAAGGTTCGCGGGGTACCCCCCCCCCTCAGTTGGAAGACTGGGCATGATGGTGGTCAGGTTCTCGACACTACGGTGTTCGATTTTAAACTTGACTCCACCACATTTTTGATGAATGTGCCGTCTATGGCAACAATGGGCAAGAGATAAGGAAATTCATTAACGATCTCGTTAGGACACATGAATAGTTGCTGGAACCGCCTTTCTTGACTTTTTAAACAGCAACTGTTTTAGGATGGAGATCGCATTCCTACAAATTGGATTTTATGACTTACACGCACAAAAAATGGAACCGAAGTGCATTCTCACCTTTTACAAAAAAATCTCTAATGTTCTTATACCATCCTACTTCATCTCCACGAAGTTCAATCTTTGCTTGTTGCAAAACACGATGGGCTTTGCGGTACTGAACATTGACACCGACGATAATGTGCCCGGACGGTTGCCGGTGTCACTGACGAGTCCGCATCAACCATTGCTACGGAATTTGCCGCAATAAACTTGACAGGAATATTCATTTTCGTCAAACCCAAGAAACAACTGTGCTGTCCAATTATAGTCACGCATCTTTGCTTCAAGGACGCTTTGTGCGATTGGCTGTAATTTCAAATGAACGGACATCGGCTTTGTATATGATTCGGGCGCTGCTTTCTCGTTTAGCCTGCTTTTTCGTGGCATATCCATGAAGTATTTTATGTTCATTGACCGCGTCTTTGAATTGTTCCCGTTGTCGTAAACTTGGCCCACAACTAGTTCTGGGGGAGGCGTCGTCGTAAATTTTGAAGATTTACTGAAAGTAAGAAGCCCCCTTGCTGTTCTTTTGAAAGTCTCCGCGCGCAGCTGTTATGAAAGCCTGGTGAAAGGGTTAAGGCGAAAAGTTTTGACTAACATGTACCGGTGTACCGTTGATCAAGTTGGAGCAATCGGGTTGGCTGAAAAGGGGGAGTATTTTGGGCCAATCGTGTGTATGGAGTGGTAAGTACGCAGTTGTAGGTGAGTCACACGATTTTGCATGTAGTTCACATATTAGGTTTTTAATTGGATATTAAAAATATAGTGTTCGTTTTTCTTTGAACTGCATAAGTCTCCGCTCCTACTGCGGAGTCTTTGGGAGCAGAGGGTTAACACCGTCCCCCCTAGCACAACTTTCCCGGCAAGACGCGCTACAGTCGCATAAGGTCCTCCGGAAGTCCCACGACGGGAAGCGTTCCTTAACGTTTACTCACCCCTCAAGTCGCACACGTTTGGAACGTGTTATCATCATTTTATTGGCTAGGTCTACGCATTGCATTACGTGGTCCGCACCAGATTATTGGTTGGGTCTACGCATCGCGTCACGCGGCCCGCCCTAAATTGTACTGGCCACACTGCTACGCGCGGTCTGCCCCAGATTATTGGTTGGGTCCACACAAGTCTTCGGGGTCTGCACCAAGTTTTCATTGCATTTGGAGTGACGATTTCCGCTCCATTTGCCGATCGGATTGTTTGGATTTTCTTTCGTTGGTTATTGGTACAAATTACCCCAGAAGTGGTACCCTCCATACTGGTACCCATCAAGGTTCATATTGCGCTACGGTCCACCGAGTGTGTTGCCACCCATGCCAATGGGTAAACAAGGTGAGATTTCAGAAGATAAATCGAACCAGGCGTCCCGCAGTGCAGATCGTCCCCCCGATCGGCATATAGGCGAAGGTTCGTGGGGTACCCCCCCCCCGTAAGTTGGCCGGCTGGGCACGATGGTGGTCGAGTTTAGGACACTTCGGAGTTTGATTTCGAACTCGAATCCACTACAATGGTGCGCGTTCCCGGATCACTTGGTTAATGTGTATATCACCGCGATTTCTCCCATAGCATGATTTTTTTCAAGTTTCGGTATGGATTCACTCTGGAGAGGACACAAGGAGCGCTTATCACCATTTATTCTAGTTGTTGGAAAGGAAAGCGATGTTAGATATGGTCAAGGGGAGGATCAGATCGAAATTAATGAATTTAAGACCCCCAAACCGCTCCTAGCGGAGCCGATCGACACAAGGAGCGCTTATCGCCTTGTGTCGTGGTCGTGGAAAAGGAAAGCAATGTTCGATCTGGCCAGGTGGAGGACCAGATCGCAATTAATAAGTTTATTCCTCCCCATAAAGCTCCAATTGGAGCCGATCGGGACTATAGCACGTCTTGATATAGTTCCGGAAAGGATCAGGACTCTGTTCCTGATCCTATGTATTTCTACGTTAAATTGCGTAATGTGGAAAACACTGTGGGGGCGGATTATCCTGATCCGCCCGAATTATCTATGAAAAATCGTAAGCTGAGGCTTACGATATGCTCTCAGATGATGAAGACTTGGAAGAAAAGTCGTCGATTGGTGATGGGTTTGTTGATGACAAAGAGCTGACCAAGATGTATTACGTCTACGAATTAAAGAAATTTATTCGCGAAAATGAGGTCACTTGAGTCGTCAACCCCATAATTCTCGATCATTTTCATGGCCCTACAACCAAACCGATTGACTCGTATCGACTGCTGGAGGAGGTGAAGAATTTTCTGGCGATGTTGGCCGAGGTCGGAATGAAGGTGAAGAACGTTAATGGTGTCTGAAAGTTGTTTGAGTTCGACATTTGGGAGCTAAAGCTAGCTATATCGACCTTACATGACCATTTGGTGCCATTGGTGGGGGTGGTACGCCGCCCAACTCCCCCAATTGCGCTGGAAGCCCCGAAACTCGCGGCATCACTTTCAGAACAGTTACTTTTGGATAACAGCTCGCTGTATTGGTCGCCACCTTCCTCTAGTGCTCATTGTAATTGGAGGTCAGTGTGGAGCGAATGATCATGGGTCATAGGAACAGTCGCACGGAAAAGAAAAAGGACGTGCGGCAGCGTAGGGCGGAAAGCCAGTCGGGGTCCCAGAGGCGCCCACAGGTATCGACACCCCCCCAAGACCTATCCAGTCACCTCGCCCGCGATGGAAGCAAGCATGCAAGGCATTTTTGAAGCCATGATGAAGCGTTATGTCGGGATCAAGGCTAATCTCGTAACCGCCCGCGTGCACCAAGCCGATCGGTCCAGAAAAACGACGCTATCTATACGGACGTTGATATGGAGTCGGTAACATCAGCAACAAGGTGTTTGAAGGGTGTTGTACCAGTTTTTAAGGCGACACGCAAGTTATATCCAGCCCGCCCTTGCCGATCGGCAAGTAGCAGCGACTTCAACATGGAGTCGACCAGCGAAATTGACGGTGACTACAGTGGTACGGGCATAGGCACGGCGCGTAAGGGGACCTTAGCCTCGACGACGGCGTTTGTCTTTAATTCAACGGCGATCCCAAGGATTCGCATTGCTGCAACCATTGAGTTGAAGGATTTTACGGGCAAACATGCTGATTAAGAACAAGCCTGATCGTGGTTCAGCCGAACGAAGTCCGCCTTCCTCCGTGATCAGACGCCGACCAAAGAACGGTGTCTGATCTCCGAGATTTTATGAAGGGACCGGCTACGAATTGGATTCAACAATTAAGTCGGGATGTCAGGTCTGATTGAGACCTATTATGTGTGGAATTTGAAGGGTAGTATTACCACTCAGGCTTTTCTACTGCCAGGAAATACCACCCCATGAGGAAAAGTGGCGATTAAACGCCGATAGAGTACCTCCATCGACTTAACGTGGCCGCGATGCGTGCAGGGATTCCGATCAAGGAGACCCTTCCGCCGACCGGTGCTTCCCAGGAACATGTTGGTCATTTCATCAGTACGCTTGACGATCAAGAGCTGGCCGATCAGCTTACATTACTCAGGTATTTAGGAGATGTGGAACGAACAATGCGTATGTTGCTCCACTCCCGCAGTATGAGAACGAAGGTTTCTGTCGGAGCGAACCGATTCCGATCGAAGACGCAAGCTGACCCAGTGAAGAGGCCAACAGCCAGGTCGGCCGGAGCGATTAAGGCGATCGTGACCAATGCTAGCACCGGGTCAGAAGAGGAGAGAAGTGGTTTGACCAGCCTGGAGTCAGACGAGGAACAGTACCGTCACATTTTCGTCGCCCAGTCTGCACCAAGAGACCGACCGATGTCAAGCCGTGCCGAAAGGAAGGGAAGAAACGGCAACAAGTCAGACCCAGATTCCTCATGGAAGAAGTGCACACACTGTGGATGGACCAACATGATGATCGGGGATGCTGGAAAAGAATTACCCGCAAGAAGTGTGAAAGACGCGGCCACCCTACCTATAACTGTTTGCTTGCATGCAAGGCGTGTGGAGAAATTCACGAAGATGAACAGTGCAAGATGGAAGAATTTTTTTAACCAGATGCACAAGTGGTATGTGCCAGACAAGTATGCAGGAATGTTGCCACCAGATGTAGAGAAGATGTTAAACTAGGTCTCTCGCCAGGTTGGAATCTGGGTCGAGCCAAGCGGTCTACGTTTAGCATCTACTCATATGTCGGAATGGACGGCAACTCAACGGCAAAAAGGACAGGCGATGGGAATCACCCGATTTAAAGTCTTACGACTGATGAATATTCCCGATCGAAGGTCATTATACAGTTGGACCTGTTGCCTTGTGAATCACGTGGATACTGGAAGTTTCAAGTTCCTGACAAATGGTTTGAGCAAGCGAAAGCTTGTGGGAAGATCAACAATGAAAAGGCGACGATATTATTTGACTCTGGAGAAGAAGTCTCGATTATCGACTCCGCATTTTCTCGTAATGTCGGATGTCAAATTTACTATGCACAGAGGCAAGAATGCGTCGGAATTGGCGAAAAATTCCTACATGATCGAAGGGAGGACGCGTGTTAAGATCACTCTTTTTGGTTCATTAGTATATTTCTTTAGCATCTGGGTCGGTAAGCTGACCGGACAGGATGCGCTCCTTAGCATGGATTTCATGGTACCGGCAGGTATACGTCTTGCTTTGACCCATGGAGTACTCACGATTCCGGACAAAGTCCAGATCCAACTGCCTGGTCAACAAATCTTATACGGATCGCATACTGATCTGGTAAGTTGGAACCAGGATATTACTATTCTTGGGGGCCGATCGGCGGATACCCCAGTGGATAAGGGCTTCCGAACGATGAAGTTGTGGGTAACCAGGAGCGAACGCTGGTTTTGACGTTTGTGAAAAGTGGAGGCCAAAAAGACTACATACGGATTACTAAAATCGGTAAAGAACCACTGACGTTAGACAACAACGCGATCGGTGGTATGTGGTTGGCCGAACGAAAAGTTCCAGCGAAGAAGGGGTTTATTTCGATCGGATCGAAAAGATATGTTGAGTGGCAAAACTTGGCATATGAAGCTACCACCGATCTGGTCGGCGATGATGAACCGGCCAAAAAAGACCCCTCAGCTTTAGTGGAAAGGCCGGAGTACGTAAAACCCAAGATGTTCTGAAGGTCGTCAACATAATTACCTGATACAGTGGACTCATAGTCAGATGTGCTGAGAATCGTCAACACAGTTGCGTCACAAGATCAGGTGACAGTAGAACCGATGGTGGATGGGGAAGGTCGTAATATTGTTGAGGACGAGTGTAATGGCGCTTCCACCCAAGTTGATATCGCTGAAGGACAGCCCGCCGACAGGGAACAGCATTTTTCGTTCGACAGGGGCGGATTGAGCGAAGTCACCCCAGAGGATGACCAGTGTGTATACACGGGGGCGACGAGGAGTGCGTTGAAGGATCAGAGAGCTATATGGCGGATATATCCGAAGTGTCAACCAATCCGCCTGAAGTAACCCTAGACAATCCGCAAGCAGGTGAACGAAACGCCGACACCCCTGAGCAGACCGATCTGCTCAAGGAAATAATTTGGAAGAAGAAATATTTGCTGATCGGGAAGGGTATTTGTGATTTCGGCAGGAGTAATGTCAAGCCGACTGTCCATATTTCAAGCTCAAGATGGTGGACAAATCAGTCATATTCGACTTCGACGAAGTTCTATTGCCCGAAGATAGTAAGGACCACCGAAGGACGATGAGTACGAAGTGGAGAAAGTACTGGGTGTCAGATCAGTCAAGAAGACGTGTTTTGGTCGAACTCACCGGGAATATCTGATCCGCTAGAAATATCACAAAGAGGCAACGTGGATTGACGAACTCGATCTGTGTTGTGGTGCTCTTCTAAAAGAGAGTTCGAACGAAATCGAGTCAGCCAGAATCGTTACGGAATGATGAAAACTCACTAAGTTGTAGATAAAGACTCACAATAACATCGTTCGGCATGGATTAATACCGATTGACGTGAATATGTGTGCTGTTTTATTATGATTACGACTACGAGTGTCCAACGATCTGCGATGAACTGGAGTGACATATCGATGCTAGTAAAGTGACTTAAGGATGTGGATATTTTTTCGATGAAAATGGTAACGATTCTCACGGTGTGGATACAGTTGGATGTGGTAACAATGGACCGTGACTAACGTGGAAAAAGGTTTACTATACCAGATGGAACAATCGGGTAATCTGAAAATGAAGTTGATTATTAATTAATATATGAACGATTATCTGATCGGTTCCAACGACGTCAAAGTTCTCGGTATCCCCATAGACGACTGATAGTCATGGCTGGATGATCCGCAATCTTATGACGAAACTGATTGCGCCAAGGTTGTTCCTGGTAAAGCTGAGTCAGGTCGTCCTACAAGTTGTCGTCCACCGTGTCTCAGTGATAGCCGGGATACCATGTTCCGTCTTTAGTCAGATCCCCGGCTTTCTCCACGCGACGTTTGGCCATATGGAGGACGACCGGGTACAGGAAAAATGTCGACTTCGCATTTGTGTGACTTCATGCCCTCCTGTAAGAACTGACAGATGGACAGCCAGACTTCACCCACCCAGGTCCGACGCTGCTTCAGTTTCTTCTGGAAAGCGGCCAGTTTTTGGTCATGTTTTACCCGACCGGTGAGGAGAATTAGGTAGTGCGTAGACTCCCAGATCGCCTGACCATGGGCATCATAAAATTGCCCAAGACGATTCAAAAACAAGCTAATCCAAGGAGTCGACGCAAACATGGTGTCCAAATTGGGGCGGAGAGGAATTTTCCATGGCTTGGTTTCATACATACGGGCGATCTGTGGCCCCGTGACAAGATCAGGCCGCCACTCAGTCGAATCGGGATGACTCACCGCTGGTGGGAAAAGCCAGAAGTCTGGGCGTGACAAAGTCCGGACCAGCAACTGTTTGGTTGGAACTGACCGGCGCAACAGATCTATCCGCCCCGGCGACCAAGGGGCGGCGAAATCCAGACCTTGAGGGGGGAGAGGCACATCTACCCTTAACCCTCCCAATGACGCATGACGGTGTATACCAGAAATACCAGGCTGGAGAGAGGGTCCAGACGCCTTACCGGCAAGTTCTGATGTCCCCTCAACATTGTTGTGCTTCTTGTGCGCCACTTGGTCGGCTTATGACGCTGGCGTCTCAAGAGCTGCACTGGAACGACAACGTTGGGTGGATCGATATTGAGAGAGAACGGGAAGTAGCCCATCCGAAGCCATCGATCTACCCTCCGAGTTTTCCCCAGGCGAGATTGCCGTCCTTTTGAGCCGGACAGTGTGTGGAACCGAAGGCGCTTGATTTTTCGTTGTTTATATGAACGTACTTAGACCCGCTGTCGCGCTTGGGTGCTTTTCCTGTGTCTTGCCCGTCTTTTGCGAAGCTGCTGGTTTCTCCTCATAGTCTGGGTCGCTTGCTACGCCCCGCTCCCTCGCGCCTCTCGCCGCGTCCTTACGCTTCCGATTATGTTTGTGCATTTTGTTGGGGTGGAATTGCAGCCAATGAAGGGCGTGATAATCCACCCGGGATTGATTTAGATCAGTAGCCGGTGAAATTCTATCGAAGACCCGCGAGGGCGCTCGAAGATGATCCGCAGGTATTGGAGATAGCGATTGCTGGATTAGACAGTAGGCCAGTCAAATCATGACGGCACTGGTGGATGGTAGCCCAGCGACGATTAGACTCTTGAGTCCAAACGTCCAACCAACCTTGGAAGGTGGTGACTCTTTCAGTCTTGCGTCGAGAGTTGCAAGTCGGTGATTTGGCGCTTCAAGTCGCGCTGCTGAGAGTGCAAGAACGACAGGTCGGACTGATTCTCGGACCTCTGTCGGGTGATCAGCTTGAGATGTTCTTGGAGATGTGACTTGCAGACCTCGAAGCGATCCAGATCGTGACGAGCGCTGATCAACCCCTCCAATATCGGTCGGAGTTGATCAAATGGTTATGTATGTGGCGATCGGCAGTGAGCAGCGCGTTCACGGCTTGGGTGATACCGATCGGCAATGGATCTGCACATGGACGAAAGTGAGAACAGATTCAAGGTGGAGTTAACGGATCATCAACATACCTTGGTTGGCTTGTTGAGAAATCAAGGTATTCATACGTTTATTATCGGCTGTCAAGAGCGTCAATCGTCTTTCACTTCCTCAACCTGTTTGGAAAACTGTTTTACGTCTTGACTGAACCGTTGATATGCGGCGTCGACCGTGGTCCGCTTCTGACGTTTAATTTTTAACTTCTGTTGGAGTATATCGTTTCGCCTTCCAAAGCCGATCGACCTCGACTCGGTAATCGTCTAGATCACCGCCAATTTGAGGATTTCCGGAGTTGTCAGATCGGTACGATCGGCTAGGGACGAGAATGTGCGGAGAGTGAAGAGATCGCCTACTAAGACAAGTGTTAATGAAGAAATGTGGCGATTGGAGATCAAGCGGAATTACCTGGCGGAGTGGACTGAGATTGATGGATGGAAATTGGAGACTATTGTTTGTGAGATCGGGTCGCTACCGTTGTGCGGCTGCGACCAGACTCTGGGGATGCTGTGGTGAAGTGAAGGCGAAACTTTTTGACTAGTATGTATCGGTATACCGTAGATCAAGTTGGAGCGATCGGAATGGCTGAAAGGGAAGAGTATTTTGGTCCAATCGTGTATCTGAAGTGTTACGTACGCAAATTTAGGTGAGCCACACGATTTTGCATGTAGTTTACATATTAGGTTTTTAATTTGATATTAAATATAGTGCTCGTTTTCTTTGGTTTACGCGTAAGTCGCTCCTTCCTACCGCGGAGTCTTTGGGAGCAGAGGGCTAACAAGGTCCCTTCTAGATCAACTTTCCCGGCCAGGACACGTAACAAACGCTAGGTCCAGCGGAAGTCCCACGACGGGAACGCGCAGCTTTAAGGACACTCAACCTCTAGTCGCACACGCTTGGAACGTGTTTTATCGTTCTATTGGTTGGGTCTACGCATCGCTATACGCTGTCCGACCCAAATTATTGGTTGGGTCCACGCATAGCTACACGCGGTCTGCCCCAAATTATTGGTTGCTACGCGCGGTCTGCCCCAAGTTATTAACGTAATTGGAGTGACGATTTCCGCTCCATCTACACCCCGGAATTATTGGATTATCTATTGTTGGAGATTGACGTGTCGAGGGTGACTTTCTGCCCTTGACACAAGTTACCCCATAAGTGGTACATTACATTTTGGTACCCACCGAAATTCATATTGCGCGACGTTCCACCGAGTGTGTTGCCACCCAAACCAATGGGTACACAAGGTGAAAACAATGAAGATAAATCAGACCAGGCGTCCTGCAGTGTAGATCGGTCACCCCATCGGGGTGTAGGCGAAGGTTCGCGGGGTATCCCTCCCGTAAGTTATTCGCCTGGGCGCGATTGTGGTCGGGTTCAGGACACTGGGTATTTGATTTCGAACTCGGCTCTACCTCATATGCATCAGTGGACTCAGCATTTTTGTCTCCCTCTTTCCCTCGCAGGCGGGATTCCTAATATTTGACCTGACATCATCTTTACCCTGGGAACGAGACTATTGACCTGATAACTGGTGGAGGGAAATGGGGGAGTTTGCTTGTCAATGGCCTGGGAGACTGAAAGGAGATTTCTTGGATGTTATGCACCTAGAGGTCAAGCAGCAGATCGTGAAAGAAATAAATTTGTACGTCGAGAAAATCTTCATCTCTTTCATTCTCACTCGGAAGGGGTTGTCCCTTTTTATCCGCTGAGGGTATCCCCTCGTTTTCCTCCTCTGGCCGTTTTTTCTACTGCTATCGTGCGATAAGTCCTTTGAAGGTTAAAAGATTGACTTGTCATCTGAGAGCAGACAACAAATCCCACATGCTGCACGTAGCTACTCACCGTCTTTTCTTACCACAGCGGATTGGTGATGAGATCCTCGAGGAGAAACGGACGACTATTTGAATTAGCTCTACCCCATGATTGGGAAGCTGGAATGTGGGGAACAAATAATGCAGGACGTGGATCCTTTGTGCTGTAGGGCAAACGGGAATCGCAGTGGGCAGCTAGTTCGAAGATATTGTTATCTGCCAGGACGAAACGCTGGCAGAAAAAGTGCCCAATGATCCAGAAAGAGAGGAAGGAGAGGCCCTTGGACGAACTAATGCGCAAGGCATGTTGCCATACTATTTTCCAACTAATTAGGACAGCGCCTCGTCTACCTGAGCAAGGACCTTTTAGCAGCTACACAACCCCAGTCTCTGTCTGGTCGAGAATGTGTTGTAGTGTCTGGAATCACCCAAGCCAGGGCCTTGAACGAAGTTGGTTCGGCCAGAGCAAGGCTCAAACCCGTCTCATGAATCGTCAAATTGGCCCGCGACACCAGGATTTGATAGAGAAACATTTGCCTTTCCGAACAGCAGATTGAGCGATACTACGCATGATTTAGATAACTCCCTGCGTATTCGCCATTACTCGGACAGTTGACTCACATGTAATCGAGTGAATTTTGAGGAGATCTAGCGAAACCCTTGGCACTGTATGGCCGCATAGCATAGCCACAGATTCTACGTAAGCAAAAAGATGCGAAACACGCAATATGCTCCATGAAGAGAGTTAATCGAGGTTGCCCAAAAGTGAAGAAAAGAGTAAAACAAGAACACCTATACTGAAACTTGACGGAGGCCTAACTGCTGTAATTAAAGACCATAAATGTCGAAGATCAACTGCAACCGATCCTTTGGCTCTGAACGTCCTCGATGTTGTTGATTAATGAGCGACACCCTCATTAACTCTTCTTGGGCAACCGCCTCTCCCTGTATTTCCGCAGCCTCTTTGAGTGAGAGCAGCATGCTTCAACCGCAAAACTTGCTTTCGTAGGACTCGTCGCCCTCGACAGCCAGGGGGAGGCCGAGCTCCGAGCTGCAAAAATATGAGTCCGACAATGCGCTATTCGAAGTAATATATTCTAGTGGGCAAGAATGATATAGGTTGGAGCGGCGATCCATTTGACGATTAAAGAAATGGCTAGTACCCAATATGCGTTTGGTTTCCATATTGGCGATATTGTGCCTTAACCGCTGTATGGCTGCGACAAGACTCATTGGCGGCTGTGGTGAAGTGCTGCAAAGAAACAACGATCAACTGTCAGTTGCTTCAGGGAGGTTATGATTGGTTAAGGTCTTTTAGGATGATTTGATTGGTGAAAGAGTTGTCCGGGCGCCGAGAACTGATATTTTAAGTTGAATATTATTGTTCTAGTTGGAACATTTAGAATCTAAAAGATAATTTGGATTATAAATTCTGATAATCCAACCGGTAAATTGATTCGGGTTCCTTCTGAACTCAAAATATATTTAATTTAATAATGATATCAGCCATACATTACATATTTGTGTACTTGTTTCGACCTATTAAATCTTAACCATTTATAGTATATTAGGTAGGAGAATTACGTATAGTTAATCTTATTAATATGAAATTAATTATTCAAAAATAAATCTACATGTTGTATTCTCTCCTATATTGCGCCTCGACCTCATGCAATATAGTACAAGCAAGTAAAATCTAGCTGATATATCCAAGTGGTCTGTCTAAGTGACCATAGTACGTTCCGCTAGGTGTATAGCAGATTTTAAGGCGAAAAAAGTCCTCGGCAACAATGACCCTAGCCAAGAGCCTAGATGGAGTCACTCAATAGAAGTTTGCCCACATCTTGACGCACCGATTTGGCGTTGGTACCCATGATCACGAGTATAGACCATGACATGACGACGATGCTCGTGGCTAAAAGGTCGGACCAGAAAATCAGATTCCTAAATCGATTTAGAAGTTAATCAGTCGCTTTGCCAGCGCCATCAGCACCTCAACTTGCGGCATCGCATGTTGAGCATGAGTAATATTTATGTACCCTGGTTACAGTTAAACTTTGCCTTTACATGTCTCGGAAGTCGCAACAAGGGATGAGCGTGCCGACGCAGACGGGCTCGCGTCTGCGTTTGATTTGCTCGAATCGTTAAAAAGAAGTTAGAGCTCACTTTCGAGCCTACTGAAAATTAATTCAGATGGTGATCTGAATTTTTGGATCCGCGCTTGATATACAGGCTTCCTCGTAGATATTTTTTCAAAATAGTTTTTTTCAAATATTAGTCAATCTTGGCTAAGCAAGTAGATCTGCTCATGAAGGGACTTGAAATAAACGTGTAACAATATCTCCTGGGAAGTCATTCCTCGATCCAGATGACGTGGTTACCACCGAGAGTCTGCTCTGCGATTCTTCAACCGATGCCTGACGTGCTTGGACATCTTTGAGTCCTTCCATAATAACATGTAAGGCATTATTCTGACCCGCTACAGCCTCGTCACTCTGCTTATTCGTAACTTTCTCCATTTCCACGAGAAAACTTTACTCCAACCAACAAAAAACGAATTCATTACCCCTCAAACAGAGGGGACTTTTTTTCACTAGCTCCACAGAGATGTAAAGTGATAATTTTAAAAAATCACTGTCGACTTCCTTGAGAGAACCCTTTGATCGTTGGGATCATAATCTTTAGGATCTTGTAGCTCAAGCAGTGCTCTTATACTACATGGTCTTATACTTGTGACCTGGTAGAATTTTGCGTGAGAAAGGGTCAAACGGCGACTGACTGACGCGCGGCCGAAATCTTCACTTACGTTGTTATTAGTAAAAAGAAAAGTACATTACGTAAAAGTTAGAGCATCCGCGCCCGTGCGAATAAAAATATAGTAAATTTACCAGGGGTTAACCTGCCAATCGTAAATTTACTCGAAGTTTGTGGCCCCCTACTGCATCGGAGACAAATCTTATCTAGCAAGAAAAGTTGTCGGGGGACCAGGTGACGCAGAATTTGCGGGAATAGAGGAAAAGTCAGAGTCGAAAGGCATATATGAGAAGGCAGCACGCACGTAGGAATATTGTTTAAGTTCGGAGGGTAACTTCTGGGAAGACTTTGGGAGAAGGTATACTGTGGTTGCAATGGCAGGATTTGGTAGTACGAACGGGCAGTAGCAAACTTGCTACCCCGAATGATAAATTTAACTCGGTGGTAAACTTACTACGAAAATTGCTACTACCGGTGCGGTGCTGAAAATCAATTTCTCTGTATTAAATATAATATACAATATTGCTTACCGCAACCGGTGGAGATTCTCTTACTAAATCCAGCTATAACATTGCTAAAAGCTAAATTTGATTTCTAACTTGAAAATTCATATGCATATTTCAGCCAATGAGGTTTCATCTTCGTGAAAATACATTTTAGCCAAAAACTTCCAAAATGGCTACATTTTATTTAAACATGAGAAAATACACAGAATGGGTCGTTTTTCACGGAAATTCACAGAATGGGTCGGTTTTCTATGATATTCACAGAATGGGTCGGTTTTACTGTTACTGCCAGCTTCAACCTGTTTTTTCATATTTTGCCCTAACTGCCCCGATATCCCCGGAATCAGGCTTCCATTCCGTTAATCCTTTTCCCAAAAAGGATGAAAACTGAGCGAGAACGAACTTTAGCGTCGACATCAAGACTTTCATAATCGCTCCTGTGAACCTCATCTACAAACCAATAAGTGTCAATCATAGTATAACCATCAATGAGTAAGTCCATGCCTCTTCTTTTTATGCCTAGATTCCCCTGAGTAAACTTTCTCTCGTCAAACTCGCTTGCTGCACTGCATATTCTCCCGACATCAAATCTATACCCATTGTGAATAGCCACGTAATCCGGGTCTTCTCTCTCTATCCATAGTAGTATCCATCTGGTTAGTTCATTTGAGTCTTTTAACCTTGCAACGTCGTAGCCATCTGATACCGGAAATGCATCGGGATGAAATATACCACAAGTTGTCCTGCAGAAGTAGCGGTTTCCCGGGTTATATCATCCAGAATATTTTCTCTATCAAGCGACACAACCACGACCTCGCACACGTTCGGCACGATGCTGCAACATGCACAAAAAGTAAGTAAACGGATAACAGCACCTATAGCCACGACCATAATGCATATCTCGTACTCTCCATTATCATCCTTCTTGAGCCAAAACCTGGGGACATGGCAAGAGGAATAAAAGTGAGTTGGTCGCCTTTTGGTTGGTCAAATTCGTGAGATTCCAGACCCAGTGGAGGCTGTGGCGCCGTCGCCATGCTCCTGGGCCCGAATGCCCCGGTCCTCACCGGAGCGACATCAATTCTTTCTGTTTCAATTCTTTCTTTATATATGTGAATGTTATTGTATAAAAGATAGAAAACCGTCCCATTCTGTGATTTCCGTGAAAAACGACCCATTCTGTGTAATTTCTCTTTAAACATATATCTCAAAAACTATTGCAAAATGAGCTCTACACTTGATGTAAAGCTTAATCGTATCGATCGTATTTTCCATCCCCATGTACTAGCTAGCTAAACAACGGATTAAAGTATTTCTAATGTAATTTCACTATATACATTCTTGCTAATGCGTCGACAGGAGATTATACAAGGTCAACTGATTATCTCGTCGCCAAAAGGTTTTACTCACCAAGGGCTGGCCATGAAGGTGGAAGGCAGTGCTCGCCTACAGTTACCTCCAAAAAGTACCGGATTGTTTGAATCTTCTTGCAGCAATGTGACTCCTATGGAGCTCGTATATTTTCACTTGCCGGTGGCATCAGCAGGCAAGATCCCTCCTGGTATTTCGAAGTTCCCATTCGAGTTTGAATTGCAGGGCAATGACGGGCAGGAGCTGCTGGAAACGTATCATGGAGTTAACGTTTCTGTTAAGTATGAGATCGTATGTGACTGCATTCGCGGAATGATGAAGAACAAACTCCACAAAACACTGGAATTTGTGGTGGAAGTGCCGGTGGGTGCGCAACAGAAAGTTCGGATTTTTCTGGTATTGATTCGTTTTGAACATGGCATTTTTTAGTTAATGAAGCCATTACCAGACTCACCGAAAAAGTTTCGTATTGTACCGGAGTCGCTCGAGAATATTCGCTCGGTAGTTGTGTCGAAATGGGATTCAATGTTGTAGATTGCTGATTTTGTTTGCGTTTTTACGCGGGAGCAGCAAAGTCTGTCTGCAATACAATACTTCCGCATTGAAGGCAAAATTTACCGAACAAACTGTCCAGTAAATATGCCATTTACAGGCGAGGTGTGGAACATTTCTTGTCTCTTATCCGATCCATGAGGCTAAGTTTGATTTTTTGCTGATGGTAGATAATTATTCAGGAGGCGAAGAGTCCAATTAAGTCCGTGGAGCTTCAGCTAATTAGAGTTGAAAGTGTTGTGAGCGCTGACGGAACCGTAAGAGATGGTAATAGCAACACTGAATGGTTTTGTCACAACTGATTTTGTGTATGTTGAAAAGCAACGGAAATTCAAAACGTTCAAATTGGTTGGGGCGATGTGTGCCGTCAAATTGCGATCCCGATTTATATGATATTTCCGCGCTTGTTTACGTGTCCCACGATTTTGACTCCAGGTAGGAACAAGATATAGAAAGAGGTTTCCGAACACTGACGAGATTCAAATTTGTTGCTCCTGCTTTGCTTCTGAAAGCTTTCAAAGTTGAATTTGAGACGAACGTTGTCGTTCTGTTTGAGAATGGCAACATGGTTACAGAGAAATTTCCGATCACTTTATACCGCTAGATGTGCCGGATGATGGCGAGAAAACAGTAGGTTCGCCCAAAATGTATTTCTGGAATTACATCGACGTAATGTATTTTAATGCATCAAGCCAAACGCGTACAGCTGTTTTTTATTCCAGCAGGTACTTCACTTGTTGCGCTTGAAGATTTTGGTTACCAGCAAGGTAAATACCTCTGACGGCATAATTTTCACTCGTGCGATCTCTTCACACAGTGTCTTGTACGTTTCATCTTCGTAACGGTGGTACACTGAAGTGAGGTCAAGATCATTGTACAGCTTCTTGACGACTGCAACAGCATTAGGTTCGTTACGCCCGTAGTTTTCCTTTAGAGTGTTTCTCTGTTCGGGCGTCGCGTGTTCAAGCGCTTGAACAATCAGCCAGCTGCACTTATTATCCTGGATATCCGTGCCCACCTTTCCAATCACCTTTTCGTCACCGTAGCAGTCCAGAAAATCGTCTTGGATCTGGAAATACTCGCCAATTCGCAGGCATATATTTTTAGCCAGATCATGCGAGGCTTTATCGACAACTCCGTTCAAAAACATTGCGCACGCAGTCGAGAGGTAAAACGTGTAATACGCAGTTTTGTATGTTACAATCTGACGGTAGCTTCAGCAGATAAACACATCCATCAGCTAAACCTCAATATTCCTTTTACGTCCTAGAAACGTACCGCTTAAGCGTGAAACGATCCAGGTCTAATTCGCCATCCAGAGGTTGGGATGTCAAATCTAGCAGCTGACCGATCTCCGTGTTAAAAACAACCTAGAACCGCATTACAAGTAAGCCTTATAAATAAATTTCTTAGGTTAAAGCCGTACATCGTGAAAGGTTTCAACCAAGTCCACATAAAATGGCTCTGAGCGAAAGTGCTTTTTCAGGATTTGGAAGACGAATGCCTCAAGCAAAAAAGCATCGTTGATAGCAATCATCTTTACGGTGGACTTGCGAAACCAACATGGCTTTCCACGACGCGTGATGGATTCGTCCATGATGTCATCAGCCACCAGGAAAAATGCTTGGAGCTAATCAAAGATTCGACATTTCATCAGTGTCCTCTGTTAAAACTAAACAATGGACACTGCAAAACATCTCTCACCCATTCAATACACCAACCCAAAACACTGGCCTTCTCTTTAAGCTCTGGCGCGAGCGTTTTTTCTGGCGCCATAACCTGCGTGCTGTGTACAAAAAATGACATCACATTTTCGTTTAATCAGTAATCTAATACAAAAGGCCTAATTTTATTGCCACACACCAATGGACAATACTAATTCCACGATTAAGCTTTCCACCAATGCAGTTGTAATCCATCATTTCATCGACCCAAGAAAGAGAATCTTGAGGCAAATGATGCTGCGTCCGTAGGAGCTCGATCACCTCCATTTTGAGGTCTTCATACACAGCAATAAAATCTACATGTTTGTTATATTTCAAAGAGAAAAACAGTTAACAGTCGTATTTCTATATTACTGCGGCAAACAGGTAACTGATCACCATGTTGTTCCGGATTCATTATAATGCCAAGATGATCTGTTAGCACAGGCAGGTATGCGTGACGACACTGGCTCGAGTACCGCGAGCTGTGCTGTATGCGTGCGGTGTTGGCTCTCTATAGACACCGCTAGAAGTGCTTTAGGCCTTGTGCCTTAGTCTTTAAAATGAGAAGTAAAGAATAGGACAAACTTATTTGCCCGCCTGATTTGCTTATTTGCCCGGCACTCTTGCCCTACCCCTACTCCTACTGATTCAGCAATACCAATACAGTCTTTCCTCAGATAAGTTATAGAGTTGAAGTGTCTTTATTACTAGAATAAGACGAGGTTACTTCTCAACCTACCTAACTTAAATACTTCAATAAATAATTAGGTAATGAACATGCGTACCTTCTGACGTCCACTTGACGAAGTGTTTGAATTTGGTAGTGGTTGTCTACTTCCAAGTTGTTCAGTATAGGCCTCCTATTTGAATCACTTAATCATGAATCAAACCTGATACATGATTCAGATTCATTTTCCCAGGGCTGATTCATGATTCAGATTCATTTTCCCAGGGCTGATTCATGATTCAGATTCATGAATCATGGATCACCACCATATATATAGTAAATCACGCATTTACAGGCTTTTAGCATAACAAAGACACCCCCCAAATCATGACAAAACAGATTGTGTATTCAGAAACCATAAACTCTATAATAAATTCAGCCAATTCAACAGCCTCACTCTATCTGAAGGAAACCCTTTTTTCTATAGAAGTCTTTGAGGCACACTAAGAGGGGACACACAATGTAATGTTTCTAGGTTTCAAGGGATTTAATGTTTATTCTTAACACGTCTACCCTGCTATTTACACTTTTCTAAGAGCTAACTTCGACGACTACGACTACAGAATTAACCGACGGAATTAAAAGAAATTTAAGAAGCAATGACCAATAAGATTAAGGAATAACGAAGTGACAAGCGTGTCATTATTAATGAAAACAGCTATTAAAGTTATAGTGGCAACCAACCTATGCTGATAATAGGCCCAGCTGACCTGTATTGATTACACACAACAAATGGTATTGGCATATATGTGCCTGATAGCAGTTGTGCATATTGGCTCACTGTAATTAGCGGTGTAGGGTTAGGACGATTCATGAATCACGGATCGGAATAGGGGGCCTAGTTCAGTAGCTCAGTAGCTCAGTCGGTCAGATACAAAGTGTCTGTGCCGGAGGTCACTGGTTCGATCCCCTCGAAGGGCTTGGAAAACCCCCATATGGTGATATCGATTTCCAACCATCCAGGCTCACATTTCCAAAGTTGCCACGTGGCGCGGAAGTGGATTCACACAGAGACTGGTAAGTCCTATAGTCGACTTGGGTATCGTGAAATACTAACACTTGTGCTTGTAGGGAATGGAACGGTGTACAGGACACGCTCCGGTCAACCCTGTGGACGCCACACTTGAAAAGCCGGTCCCTGCGAACCTTGAGGGGGACGATTTAGGGCATAATCCGACTTCGTCGTCCGATTGAGCATCGCGGGATCGGTCTACAAGTGTGGTTGCCGAGGATGCCGGACGTTCGCGTACAGGTTCCTCCGTGGACGGTGAAGAAGCGGCCACGAACGCTGATGACACTCGTAGTGGTGCTGAAGTGGCAGTAGAGAGTGAGGTGACGTCTCCAGTGGAGCTTACAGTGGGAACCAGCGTGCTCCGGGCAAGAAAGCGTCCTGTCGTATCGGCTAGTGATATGCTGACGTCGGAGCCGGATTACGAGGTTGCTGAGGTTGCCATGATTTCGGATCGAAAGGAAGAGAACGGGGAAACGTGGTACCTTGTCAAGTGGGTCGACGCTGAAGAAGAGGCTGATCGCTTCCAGTGGATGTCGAGGGCTGATTGTGTTGGGGCCTGTCAATGGACCTACCTGGTGGATAAGTGGAAGAGTTGTGTTGAGGAATGGGAGAAATCTGGCGAGTCTGTGGTCCCTTTTGCCAACTTCATCAGAAGCGAACGAACGTATTTGACCCTCGGATGCAACCAAGATTTCTCGTGTGTGTATGATGCGATTCGAACGATGATGACGCTAATCGGTTCATCATTTCGGCTGACTGAAGAGATTGTATCATCGTGGGAGCAGAAAAAAAAACAGATCAATCGGTCGAAAGAAAGGGGCCTGAGTCGAGCAGTCGTGAATGAACTCTTTGACTTTTTAACCAGAGCGGGGTGGAACGTCGTCATTGGCATGAACCAGTACTACGGCAGGTTTACTGGATTCACGGTGATTGCGTGTTGCATAACCGTGCCTGGGTACTATCTGGTGGCAACCATCGATTCCAAGCGAGAGGGCCATTGTTTCGTGGTGGAGTTAACCGAAGCACAGTCCATGTATTTTTACGATGGAGGTTCCCGTCGTCCACTTGGAGATTATAAGTTTTCCCAAGCCATCCTCTGGGTCCGGCATGTCAAAGCTGCCGAAAAACGTACAACAGTACCGGATAAAGCCAAGGAGGTGTGTGTGAGCTTTAGGCCACTCACTCCAAGCTTGAATCGGGAGAATAAACGGAAGGCTCGCCGGGCTGAACGCGGAGAGAAGAAATCCAGAAGGAGTGGGTAGCTCCAATAATCTCCAAGTTGAAGCAGTCACTATAAGATAATGTTGGCGGTCTCATCCAGGTATGTGTATCAAATTCCAGTGGAGGAAGGTGTAACGCAGCAATAAACGGTTACATCTTGAAGAAATGCGCAAGCTAGAGTATGAGAATCTTGACATCGTAAAAAAAGGAATTTCAGTCTGTCCCCAGTGTGGAGGATAAATCATTGAGGGCGTGGAGGCAGGGCCGCTGCGTCGACGACACAGGACGGTGCCGAAGCTGGTTATGGTGAACACCAACGCGAAACAGCATATGAGGCCTAATGTCGCACTTGGAAGAGATTTCTCCGTTGTTTCATGAATTCTCCAAGCGACGGACTTCTTCCCAGTTCGTGTAGTAGCCGAAGGAGTGCAGCTTGTTGCAGGACATCATAGCGTCGACGGAGACAAGCTATAACGTGGTCACTGAAGGTCGTGTAGATCACGCGCAGTGCTGGGTTGGATGGCATCGGTGCACGACCGTTGAACAGCCGGCTATTTCGGTCAGTCCACAGCATGTGCAGGGTGATTGATCGAAGAATATGCCACATATTCCCAATCTCATGCCGGTCGTTCCTCCATTTTTCTCCGATGCTCGGCAGACGACCAAGCACGATTTGGTTCCAACTAGGAGGGCTTGTAAAGATGTTCTTCCAGTCGTGGGCGATGGTAGACCACAAGTCTCGAGCAAGCGAACAGTCGAAGAATAAGTGCCGCTCGGTCTCAACGGAGCGACATTCTTCCCTGGGACAGTAGATTACGTCTGAAGCCGTGGCCGACATAAAGGAGAACCTTGACCTAACTGGGGGCATCCGGAAAGCAACCCGGAACTGTAAATCGTCATAAATCGGCAAAAAGAAGACGTCGGAGATGCTTCTGTGGAGAAGCGTGCCCAAAATTTGGCACACTTCTGGTCAAGTTTTGTCAAGGCATTTGATCTAATTTTGGATTGGTTTAAACAAGGGGGGCTTTTCAGCCTATCAAACTCAAGAAGTGTCAAGAACGCAAGTTTTGGTGAGTCACCCGACTTTGGGTATTTTACATATTTTGTGGGGGTACATTTAGGGACTATAGGGTAGTAGTATTTTAGTTGTGGTTTTACCTTTTAGTACAGAGGTTATACCTTTAAGTAAGGAAATATTTTAGCTTTCGGATAAGTGGCTGAAACCTCTTCTGGTCTTGGTTCACACCACAGCTAGGGGTCGCCGTTCTTCCCTTTTCGTACACTAGTCGCCTCCGCCCGCCGCGGAGTGTTTGGGGGCAGAGGGTCGAATTATCACCTCTCGCCCATTATACCCGGTCTGGACGCGCCGCACGCGCACTTTGGCCCACCGGAAGTCCCTCGACGGGAGTACGATTTGGCGATCTCAACACCTCAACTCAAGTACGTTTGGAACGTGCTATTCACTGGATTGGTATTGGCGTGGAGATATCCTTTGTGGATTTTCACGAGCATATTGGGTCTTTACGCGGACATATTGGCTTGTTTTAATATTGGTTGGAAACTAGACCGGTTTTGGTCTTATTTCGTATTGGTCAGGGGCTAGACCGGTTGATTGGTCTACCCTCTATTATTTCGTATTGGTCAGGTCTTGATCGTTTGGACGATCTACCTATTGGAAGTTATCTCTTGGAAGTGTTTTTGGTCTGTTTGTGTCTGGGGTGAAGAGTTCCGCCCCAGAGATACCTACCCAGATCGGTCTTCTATATTCAAGACCGGTTCGATCCAATCTGCGATCCCGATCCACCGAGTGTGTAACTAGCCCATTCCATCGGGTACACAAGGTGAGATGGACACTAAACAATCGGACCAAGTGGGTTCTGATGACGACCGGTCGTCTGCTTGCAGCGGACGATCGGACCAGATCTCGAGTGGTGGTCCGCGGAGTACCCCCTCCGAAAGTTGGAAGGCTGGGCGCGATGGTGGTAGTCAGGTTATCGATGCTAATGTTTTCGATTTCGAACTTGACTCCGCCACAATGGTGCGCGTGCCCGGATCAGTTGGTGATCGTGGATATCACCGTGCTGATATTCCATCAAAAATTGGATATGAAGATTTGAATGATTTGAATATGGAGTCGTTCTGAAGAGGACGTAAGGAAAGGCTATAGCCTTACGTTCTCGTTGTTGATAAAGATGGCGATGTCCGATCTGGCCTGGTGGAGGACCATATCGGGATTAATAAGTTTTTTCCTCCCCAAAAGGCTCCCACCGGAGCCGATCGGGACTATAGCAGGTCTTGCTATAGTTCCGGAAAGGATCAGGACCAAGGTCCTGATCCTATGTGTATGAATGAAAAAATTGATGGAAAACTAAAAGATGAAAATTACGTGGAGGCTGCCTGGAACGATCCGGTCTACCTCCCTAAAGTCCCCAAGGTATCCAAGGTGCCCAGAAAAGGGCTGGGAATGCCACCCGACGAAGACGACTTCGAAGAATAGTCGAAGGTCGGGGATGAGGCTATCACCGAACAAGACCTGGACAAGATGTATAATGTTTTTGAATTGAAGCGATTTGTTCTCCAAAACCAGGTCTTTCGGGTGCTAGACCTCCATACCCCCGACCGTCTTCTCGGTCCCACTACCGAGCCGATCCAGAGTGATCGACCATTACTGCTCGTCAAGAATTTGGTGGCGATGTTGGCGGAGGTTGGCATTAAAATGCAGAACCCCGCCGGTGTCAATAAATTGTTTGAATTTGATGCTTGGAGACTGGAGGCGTCGATGTCGGACCTCCAGGACCGTTTGGTGCGACTGGTGGGGGCGGTTCGCCGCCCAACTCCCACCACGGCAATGAAGGTCGCCGAAGCCTCCACAGAGCTTGTTGACATTGGTTCCGATGATGAATCGATCTACCAGTCTCCACCGGCTTCTAACAGCTCATCCGAGTTGGAGACCGGTGTCGAGCGGATGACCATGGGGGTGGACCATGCCCGGTCTGAACAAAAAAGGGACATGCGGAAGCAAGGGGCTGCTTGCCAGTCGGGGCTCCAGCAAGCCCCACAGGCCTCAGTTCCGCAAAAGGAGGGTATCAACACGTTTCCCATGACGCCAGCCAACGTCCGAGCCATGTTTGAGACGATGATGCAACGTTTCATGGAAGAACGGGTTAGACCACCTATGCGCCCACATGTCCAAGACCGGTCTACCGGTCAAGGTGTCAATGTTTGCAAAGATGTGGATATGGAATCGGTAACATCTATGGATAAGCCTATTAGAAGTGATAAACCAATAGGCAAGGGAAGGCGCAAGCCGCAACCGGCAAGACCGCGTAGACCAAGCAAGACAAGTGACTGTGATATGGAGTCGGTCGGCGGTCTTGACGAACATGGTGGGTCAGATGGTACAGGCGCATGCAAGGTGCGCAAGGCTAACCTAGCCTCCACTACTGCCTACGAATTTGTATCTGCTGCGGTTCCGCGCATCCGTATGGCCGCGACGACCGACCTCAAGGACTTCACCGGCAAGGATGCTGATGAAGACCATGCCCGATATTGGTTCAGTCGGGTCAAGTCTGCGTTTCTGCGAGACCAGACCCCAAAAGGCGAACGTTGTTTAATCTTCCGGGATTTGTTAAAAGGACCGGCTGCGAACTGGATTCAACAGTTGGGTCAGGGCGTCCGGTCTGACTGGGACCTGTTATGTGCGGAGTTGAAGGTCAATATTGTAACTCCGGATTTTCAAGCGCCCGTAAGTACCACCATATGCAGAAGCGGGCCGACGAAACACCGATCGAGTATTTGCATCGGTTGAACGTGGCTGCACTTCGCGCCGGCATAACAATCAAAGAGAATAACCCGCCGAACGGTGCCGCCTTAGAACATGTGGGTCACTATAGTAGTACCCTTGACGATAAGAACTGGCATACCAGCTTACTATACTGCGTCTTAAGGATGCGGGCGAAGTCAAACAGACCCTGCGGACGTTACAACAGTCGCGTAGTATGAGAGCGAAGACCGCTGGTGGATCAGGTCGCTATTGTTCCAAGACCCAGACCGATCCGGTCAAGAGACCTTGGACCAGACCGACCAGAGCGGTCAAGGCAATTGTAGCTGATGACAGCACGGGGTTAGAAGGGGAAAGTGGAAGTCCATCCACCAGGAGTCATCGGATGAAGACCAGTATCGTTACGTCTATGTTGCGGAACCTGCCCCGAAGACCAAGTCGAAGTCCGACCAGGTGGACCGGAAGGGAAGGAACGGAAGCAAGTCCGATCCAGACCGACCTCGTCATAAGTGCTCCCACTGTGGGTCGAGCAAACATGATGGTCCAAACTGCTGGAAGAAGATGGTGTGCAAGAAGTGCGAGAGACGCGGTCACCCGACTGACCACTGCCTCTTCGTATGCAAGTCATGTGGAGAGATCCACGAGGCCGGCCACTGCAAGATTGAAGATGCGCAAGTGGTACGTGCCGGACAAGCACGCGGGGATGCTGCCGCCGGACGCAGAAAAAATGTTAAACTAGAACGCTCGCCAGGTTGGAATCTGGATCGAGCCGAGCGTTCTACGGTTCACATCTATGCATATGTCGGCAAGGAGGATAAGACCGACAATACACGTTCTATTCCAAATTGCGTCGACCGATACCATCCGGTCTACAGTCTGAAGACCGATGAGTACTTCCGGACTAAGGTGGTTATGCAGTTGGACTTGCTGCCTGAAAAATCCCGCGGATACTGGAAGTATCACGCGTCTGATAAATGGTTCAAGAAGGCGAAATCCTGTGGCAAGATTAAGAACCAGAAGGCGACGATGTTGATCGACTCTGGAGCTGAAGTATCGATAATCGACTCCGCCTTTGCTCGTAAGGTCGGATGTCGTATAGACGATACCCAGAGACAAGAATGCGTCGGGATCGGCGAAAACTCTTATATGACCGAAGGAAGAACGCGTGTGAAAATTACTTTGTCGGGATCGCTGGTCTACTTTTTCAGCACTTGGGTTGGCAAGTTGGCTGGTCAAGAAGATTTACTAGGAATGGATTTCATGGTCCCAGCTGGTATTCGCCTAGACCTGTCACATGGAGTGCTTACGCTCCCGGATGAGGTCCAGGTCCAGTTGGCTGGTCGAAGACC
>CM047580.1:38178280-38188615 GCA_026184515.1 Peronosclerospora sorghi | reverse complement strand
ATCACCCTATTGGGTTCGTTGGTCTACTTCTTCAGCGCTTGGGTCGGCAAGTTGGCCGGTCAGGATGCCCTGTTAGGTATGGATTTCATGGTGCCGGCGGGTATTTTCCTAGATCTGTATCATGGAGTTCTTACAGTACCGGATGAGGTCCAGATCCAGTTAGCTGGTCGGCGGCCCCTATACGGATCGCACACCGATCTGGTCAGGTGGGACCAAGATTTCACCATTCCAGTCGTCCAATCCGCTGATACCCCGGTCGATAAAGGTTTTCGATCAAGGAAGTAGTGGGTGCCGACCTTTGTGAAGAGCGCCGGCTGATTTGATTTTGTCCGAGTCACTAATATCGGTGACAAGCCGCTTACTCTCGACAACAATACTATTGTTGGCATGAGGCTGGTGGAAGGGAAGGTGCCAAGAAAGGCGGGGTTTGTCTCGATCGGATCGAGACGGTATGTTGAGTGGCAGAACTTGGCATACCAAGCGACCACCGATCTGATCAGCGATGATGGATCGGTGGAAGAAGACATCTCACCTATGGTGGGACGACCCAGCTATGTGACCTCAAAGAAGATGTTAATTCGAAGAAAGTCACCGCAGTCGCCGGACACGGTGGCCATCAAGCAGATGAGCCAAGGTTCATGAACATGGTGGCGTCACAAGAACAGGCGAAAGAGGAGCCGAAACAGAAACAGAAAAAAGGGAACATGAGATTACTGGGGAGGACCATGATGGCACGCCTAAGCAGATCGACGTCGTTGAAGAGCAGCCCAACGATCGGGAACAGCAGTATGCAACCGATCAGGACGGTTTGGGTGATATTGCCCCTGAAGACGATCAAGTTTGTATACATGAGGGCGGGGATCAGTACATTCAAGAGCTGGAGAGCCAGATGGCAGTCCTCCCTGAAGTGTCTGCCGATCCGCCCGAAGTCAACTGGGACGATCTACAAGTGGATGATCGGGATGTCAATAGTCCCGACCAGATCGATTAGCTTAAGAAGATCATCTGGAAGAAGAAACATCTGCTGATCGGGAAAGGCAATGCATTACCCCTGCTGCTCGCGGAGCAATCTGTGACATCGATGTTGGTGATGCCAAGCCGATCGCCAGCGATGCCGACGTGTGGCGCCACAGTACCGTGAAAAATTGTCTGATCTTATTAAAGGACTGTTGGCCACCAAGATCATTAAGCCTTCGACCTCTCCTTGGGCCTCGCCGATCGTGATTGTGATCAAGAAGAACGGCGTCGACATCAGGTTGTGTATCGACTATCGGTTGGTAAATCGGCTTACCAAGCTTATGGTGTACCCGATGCCTCTGATCAGCGATCTGCTAGAAGATCTTGACAAGACCCTATGGTATTGCTCACTGGATATGGCAAGTGGATTTTGGGTGGTTTCGATGACCGATCGGGCTCGCGAGATATCTGTATTTGTTACGCCGTTCGTTCTGTTCGAGTGGAACCGTATGCCGTTCGGTTTGAAGAACGCGCCCCAGATCTACCAGAGGCTTATCGACAACGCACCGGTATGGACATTTCAAGATCAGTACCGATCGGGACCCCACCGAAAACCATGATGTATTTACAGAGGGTGAACCCGATCGGGAAAGAAGATCGTCCGTTCTGGGGAGGCGATCGTACATGAACGACATACTGATCCCTGCCTCGTCATGGAGAGATCTGTGCGAGGGGGTCGAACGGTTGTTGGAAACATGCGATCGCTGGAACCTGTAGATCACTGCTGTGAAGAGTTTTTGGGGCATGTCCGAGGTCGCCTATTTGGGTCATATGGTGTCAATCAATGGGATGGAGGCCAATCCTAAGGATCTGGAGTCACTGAGCAACCTCCCGTTTCCCAGATCTCTGAAGGCAATGCAGTCCTTCCTAGGGAGCCTAAATTACTACAGCCTCTTCATTGAAGACTTCGCGGTCTACGCGTCCGTGCTGTACGAGCTCCGGAAAGTCGACTACCATATGTTGCGCGAAGGAGATTGGGCAACTTTACGAGAGGGCAAGAACATGATGGAGTGTACCACCCGGTCACTTTTACGAGCCGGACGTTGAACCTGAACGAAGTCAATTATGGGATCGTCGAAAAAGAAGTTCTGGCTTTACTACGGATTTCGGATGTGTGCTATTACCTGCTGGTCGGTCGACCTGTGAAGATCCTATCAAGAAAGTCAACATTGGCCTGGCTGTTATCAGCCAATGGGATGGACGGTCGGCTCGGCAGATGGTCAGCGTTCCTGTCACAGTGGTCCCTCGAGGTCGTCAAGTGCACCAAGGGAGAGGAAGAGATATTGGGTACGTTGGCTGTCAGTATCACCCCTCGGTCCGAAGTGGATGAAGCTCTGATGGCGATTGTCCCAAGGAAGCAACCCCGACAATCAATCTCACGGCCGCCACCGATCGTCGATCGGAATGAGGAATTCCTGGTCTTGAGTTTCGACGGATCGGCTAGCGTGAAGAAGAAGGTCGGCTCCTATAGTGCCATACTGTGGAAGTTACCACAATGGTCTATAGTAGAAGCCGCCGCTGATTTCACGCCTGTCATAACGGTCAACGAGGCGGAATATCAGGGGCTCCTTCTATGTCTCGATCTGCTGTCATCACAAAAGAAAGGCGGATCATAATATGTGGTGACTCCAACTTAGTGATAAGGCAGATCACCGGGGAGATCGACTGTAAGGCACCACGGCTGAAGTTGCTGAATGATCGGGTGATGAAGGCACTGAAAGACTATCCCAACCACGAGCTATTGCACTTGAAACGGGATTGGAACAGAAGCGCCGATCACCTCGCGACCCAGGCTATGCGGGACTAGATCGGGGCGATGATCACCGAGGAAGCCGTTCTACTTGAACTTATGGACATAAACAGGCTCCGGAGTTGATCAAGCCCAAGGACAGCCCCGATCCGATACATGTGATGGCGGCGACTAGATCGCGAACTCAGAAGTCTCGCCGATCGTTCTCAAAGTAAAGGCTGAGCGAGTACATTGTACAACAGCTAAGGGCGGAACGGATCCTCAAGGTGCAGGACGAAGAAGAGTGGATCGTAAACTTGAAGGCCTATCTGCGCGGTGAACTGTCCAAGTTAACGAATGATCAAGCGAAAGAGTGTTTCAAGATCGCGGACAGTTACGATGTGGATGACAACGGATTGCTATATTACTGCCGCGACACTGATCAAGACAGTGCCGATCAAGATCGACTGGCGAAACTGGTGATCCCTGAGTTGCTGCAGCCGGATGTCCTTCATGACTACCATGTGAGTCTAGAAGGGGGACATCAAGGCATAGGCAGAACATATCACAAGATCAAGGCCCACTTTCACTGGAGAGGACCTTTTCGAAGCGTGCAGAAATATGTGGGCTGTTGCACGGATTTCGAGACCGAAAAGGGAAGACCGATAATCAAGGGCCAATCGCCCGGAAATATAGAGGCTACCTACCCTTTCCAGGTGATAGCGATGGACCACATACCGTCACTGCCAAGATCGACACGCGGCAACACTGAGCTTCTGATCTGGATCGACCTATCCACTGGTCTGTTGGTTGCAAAGGCTAATGCATCCCGATCTGCGGAGCAGATCGCCCAGAGTTACGAGGAATGCGTGTTCAGAAGGTTCGGCGCCAGCGAAGTTATCAGACACGATCGGGAACCCGGTTTTATGGCTGAGTTGTTCCGATCGTTCAATAACATGCTAGGCCAGAAGCAAAGCGCGACGATGGCATATCGTCCGCAAGCAAACGGATCGGCTGAACGCATGGTGCAGTCAATCACAAGGGCGATTAAGATGTATGTGGCCGATCCGGACCAATGTGACTGGGACGAGTATGCAGAGAGACTGGTATTCGCACTCAACTCTTCAACCGATCGGGTCCGAGGAGAAACGCCTTTCTATCTGGCGTATGGATGGGACCCTCGATCGACACTTGAAGCGGCGATACCGATCGGCTGCACTCGGACCCGCGATCGCGATGCCCGTCGTTGGCGTATGCAGGTCCAGAAGCATTACCAGCATGCGAAAGAAGTCGTCAATGAAAAGTTGCGTTAGGCCACACAAGATCGAGCAGATCGGAATAACGATCAGGTCCGCCCTCATGGTATTGAACCAGGGGCGAGGGTATGGTTATACCTCGATCGGGTCAAGGAAGGCTATGCGAAGAAGTTAGCTCATATGTGGCACGGGCCTTTCCGTGTAGCAGAGCTGATAGGTGAGCATGCTGCCCGTCTTACCACGATCGACACGGATTACAAAGTTTTTCCAGTCGTGCACGTGTCCAAGCTGAAGCTGGTCAGAGAATTCCCCGATCGGCCTAAAATGCCCTGTCTGGTGGACGAAGCGGAGAGATTCTATTTCGATGTGGCTCTGCTGCCGGAGGAAAGTTGGGAAAGGCCATTGGAAGAGGACGGATTCGAGGTGGAAAATGTGCTGGATGTCCGATCGGTCAAGAACACCCGTTTCGGCCGCACCCACCGAGAATATATGGTCCACCGGAAGGATCATGATGAAGAAACTTGGATCGACGAACTCGACCTAAATTGTGTAGCACTGCTACGATAGTTCCATCGAGAACGAGTCAGTCGGAATCGCTTCGCAGTGATGCAGACCCCCGGCAAGACACACAGTAGCGCCGATCAGTATATTGATCGGTATGAATATGTGTGAGGTCAGAATTTTGTGAATTTGTGATGAACTGTGATGAACCGTGGCGAACTGGAGTAGTGGAATGACGAACGTGGTGATGATTTTCGCGATGTGGATGGAAACTGTATATGATAACGTGTTGGTACAAGTTCGGAGAAAGTGAAGGAATTTGGTCAAGTGATTGAATGATCAGGAATGTGGAAAGAATGATGACATGTATTACGAATTATCTGGTCAGCTAACTACTGCATCAATGATCATTATCGCCCCACAGACGGCCGATAGTCAGCGCCGGATGTTCTTCGATCTGGTTCTGAAACTGATTGCGCCAGGTCTCCTTCCGATCGATCTGGTTATGGTACTGATTGCGCCAGGGCTCCCTCCGATCGATCTGGGCCAAAGCGTCCTTGAGGTCGGTGACCGGCTCGTCACAATGAAGACCGGGATACCAGGCGCCATCGTCAGCTAGCACCCCGGCTTTCTCAACCCGACGCTTAGACATATGGAGAACCACAGGATATAAGAAGATGTCGATGTCGCATTCGCGGGCCAGCATCCCTCCCAGAACAAATTGGCATAGGGTCTGTCAGGCCTCGCCTGCCCGACTCCGGCGCCTCTTTCGGTTTCTCTGGAACAAGATCAGGCCTTGATCATGTTGCACTCGACCAGGAAGCACTAGATACTGCGTAGACTCCCAGATCACTTGGCTGTAAGTTTCGTTGAAAGACTTCACTCGACCTAGGAACGAGTTGATCCACGCAGTCGACGCGAACATGGACCCCAGCTTGGGGCGGACGAATACCTTCCATGGCTCATCTTCGTACAGACGGGCGATTTGTGGTGCTGTGACTAGGTCCGCCCGCCATGCAGAAGCGTCAGGATCCTTTGGAGCTGGAGGAAAAAGCCAGTAGTCCGGGCGCGATAGAGATCGGACTAATATCTGCTTGGTCAGGGCCGATTGGTATAGCTACCGATCTGCCACGATGACCATGGCGAAGTGGCATCCGAAGTCAGCGATGGGAGAGGTCGATCTCCGGTAAACAACCCTTTCAATCGGGCGTGATTGTTCAGCCCAGATGTGCCGGGAGGGAACGAGGTACCGATCCGGTCGACTCGCGCGTCGGTGCAGCACCATTACCCTGGGAGCTGATCGCCTTATTAGCCCCCGATGCAGGCTTCGCAGGAACTAAACCCCGGCATTGGTCGGATCGGGACTTGGATAACGCAGTGATCAAGAACTCGGAATCGCTCGATCCTCTCCCCCCCGAGTCCTCTCCGGAGGAGACCTCTATACGCTTGGTGTGAGCGGCGCGGGGGCGCGAGGGCGCCCAAGATTGGGGGATGATAGACTTGTCACTTGCATCCGATATGGGGCTGGGGAGATGCGCCAGCGTCTTGGCCTTCTTATGAGGCACCGCTCGCTTCTCCTCGAGTTCGGAGTCGCGCGCTATGCTCCGCTCCCTTAAGCCCTTCTACGCGTCCTTACGCTTCTTGGAATTTTTCAAAATTTCGGGTGGGTCACTTTTGGCCAATGAGTGGCGTCGGGTCCGGTCTTGATGCAGACAGACCAGAACGGCCGATGCAGACCGGTCAGCATTAGAGCGGGCAGCTGGACGCCGGTGCAACAAGTCAGTCAACTCCTGGCAGCATCGATTTACGGTCGCCCAGCGACGATTTGATTCCTGGGTCCAGGCGTCCGATCGGGCCTGGAAGGACTTGACCTTCCCGATCTGCTCCTGGACCACGACCTGTAACTCGCTGATCCTCCTCTCCGGGTCACCGCGCTGGGTGCGGAGTAAGGTCCGATCGGACTAGTCCTCCAACATCTGTCGGTCGATAACCGCGAGCTGTTCCAGGAGGTGTGATCGGTAGTCCTCCAAGCGGGATATATCATATAGTGCGCCGATCAGCCCGTCCAAGATCGGTCGGAGCTAATCGCGATGATCATGAGACTGCCGATCAACCGTGAATAAGGCGTCGAATGTTTTGGCGATATTGGCGGGCAATTGATCTACATGCAAAGGAAGGTCAGACCAGACCCAAGATGGAAACAGACCGATCGACCTACCTCGCGTTGCTTGTTGGGCGATCTGGGACCGGAGAGGTGCGTTTTCAGCAGTCACCTCCTGCAACTTCGTGGACGTGGGGATCAACGTATCCAACCTCCTTCCTCAGTTGCAGGAGTGAAGAATTATTGGTGACTAACTGAGACTGGAGCTCACGGACCGTTTTCCGGAGCCGATCGGCCTCGATCTGATGCCGTTCCGGTGTATCGGACCCGGGAGCGCTGAGTGGAATGCTTAGAGGGCTGTCAGATCGGGTCGATCTGGTCGGTGAATCGAGATGGGGCGATGAGGAACGCAGGGCACCTGCAGCAAAAAAAGTTAGAAAGGTCAAAAGGCGATCGGGTGTGCAAGGCAAGTACCTGGTGAAGGTGGACTCGGAGACCTGTACATTGGCGAAGTCCGCTTCTATGAAGATCTGGATATGATGAGATCGGGTCGCTACCGTTGCGCGGCTGCGACACAACTCAGGGGCGGCTGTGGTGAAGCGTACCCAAGCATTTGGTCGTTTCCGGTCAGCAGCAGACCGATCGGCTTATCGGCGATCGGATTGGTGGAAATCCAGGTGGCTTTTAAGCCGGTCATGTGCAAGGAATGTCAACAACACGGACTTGGGTAAGTCACATGAGATTGCGTGTACTACATATTTTCATGTTTGGTACATATTGGGGACTATAGGGGGTAGGTAGTTTTGTAGTTTGGGTTTTGCCGAGTTAGGGATTTGTCAAGTTTGGGTTTTGCTTCGTAAAGGTGTTGGCTTTTAGCTTCGTCTAAGAAACCGTTGGACCTCTAACTCAACCGGGTTCGTTTCGCCTTGCACGTCAGTCGCCTCTGCACGCCGCAGAGTGTTTTGGGAGCGGAGGGTCGATTAATCCCCTCCAGCTCATTATATCCGGCCGGGACGCATCACAGACGCATTTTGCCCTCCGGAAGTCCCTCTACGGGAGTGCACTTTGGTCGACCTCTCAAGCTTAAGTTGCGCGCGTTTGGAACGTGCTATTACGTCTATTGGATTATTTCGTGGAGATATCGTTCGTGGAGTTTGTCACGTTCTCATTTGGATCTCCCTATTGGATTATTGGACCCTATTGGATTACTGGAGTTTATCGCCCGTATTGGTCGGGCTTTACGATCGGGTCAGCGATCTGCCCTCGGGAGTATACTCACTTCAGGTATAACCGATCTACCCGTACCCAGGGTGAAGAGTTCCGCCCAGGGTACATTACCCAGCACGGTCTACCACATTTAGACCACAACTCAATTCCTAGCGCCGATCCACCGAGTGTGTTACCAGCCTAATCCATCGGGTACACAAGGTGAGATGCAGAACAAATCGGACCAGGCGTCCTGTGTTGATTATCGGTCGTCTGCCAGCTGCGGACGATCCGATCGGATCGAAGGCGAAGGTTCGCGTGATACCCCCCCCCCGGAAGTTGGAAGGCCGGGCACGATGGTGGTCAGGTTCCCGACACTACGGTGTTCGATTTTGAACTTGACTCCACCACATATCGAAATCAACCTGTGCACGCTTCATGTGGTCATCTGCCTCCACCTGCGGAAAATCTGCAGGCAGATCAGAGTCGCAGCCCTCTCTTAAAGTTTCCCGATCTCCTTTGCGCAACATATGGTAGTCGACTTCCCGGAGCTCGTACAGCACGGACGCGTAGACTGCGAAGCCTTCAATGAAGCGGCTGTAGTAATTTAGGTTCCCTAGGAAGGACTACATTGCCTTCAGAGATCTGGGAAACGGGAGGTTGCTCAGTGACTCCACATCCTTAGGATTAGCCTCCATCCCATTGTTTGACACCATATGACCCAAATAGGCGACCTTGGACATGCCCCAAAAACTCTTCACAGCAGTGATCTACAGGTTCCAGCGATCGCATGTCTCCAACAACCGTTCGACCTCCTCGCACAGATCGCTCCATGACGAGGCAGGGATCAGTATGTCGCCGATGTACGATCGCCTCCCCAGAATGGACGGTCTTCTTTCCCGATCGGGTTCACCCTCTGTAAATACATCATGGTTTGCGGTCTGGTCCCGATCGGTACTGATCTTGAAATGTCCATACAGTGCGTTGTCGATCAGCCTCTGGTAGATCTGGGGCGCGTTCTTCAAACAGAACGGCATACGGTTCCACTCGAACAGAACGAACGGCATAACAAATGCAGATATCTCGCGAGACCGATCGGTCATCGAAACCACCCAAAATCCACTTGCCATATCCAGTGAGCAATACCATAGGGTCTTGTCAAGATCTTCTAGCAGATCGCTGATCAGAGGCATCAGGTACACCATAAGCTTGGTCAGCCGATTTACCAACCGATAGTCGATACACAACCTGATGTCGACGCCGTTCTTCTTGATCACAATCACGATCGGCGAGGCGCAAGGCGAGGTCGAAGGCTTAATGATCTTGGTGGCCAACAGTCCTTTAATAAGATCAGACAATTTTTCACGGTACTGTGGCGCCACACGTCGGCATCGCTGGCGATCGGCTTGGCATCACCAACATCGATGTCACAGATTGCTCCGCGAGCAGCAGGGGCTAAGGCATTGCCTTTCCCGATCAGCAGATGATTCTTCTTCCAGATGATCTTCTTAAGCTGATCGATCTGATCGGGAATATTGACATCCCGATCATCCACTTGTAGATCGTCCTAGTTGACTTCGGGCGGATCGGCAGACACTTCCGGCAGGACTGCCATCTGGCTATCCAGCTCTTGAATGTACTGATCCCCGCTCTCATGTATACAAACTTGATCGTCTTCAGGGGCAATATCACCCAAACCGTCCTGATCGGTTGTACACTGCTGTTCCTGATAGGCGGGCTGCTGTTCAACGACGTCGATCTGCTTAGGCGCGCCATCGTGGTCTGCCCCAGCAATCTCATGTTCCCTTTTTTCTGTTTCTGTTTCCGGCTCCTCTTTCGCCTGTTCTTGTGACGCCACCATGTTCACGAACCTTGGCTCATCTGCTTGATGGCCACCGTGTCCGGCGACTGCGGTGACTTTCTTCGAATTAACATCTTCTTTAGGGTTGCATAGATGGGTCGTTTCACCATAGGTGAGGTATCTTCTTCCACCGGTCCATCATCGCTGATCAGATCGGTGGTCGCTTGGTATGCCAAGTTCTGCCACTCGACATACCGTCTCGATCTGATCGAGACGAACCCCGCCTTTCTTGCACCATCCCTTCCGCTAGCCACATGCCAACAATAGTATTGTTGTCGGGCGTAAGCGGCTTGTCACCGATATTAGTGAGTCGAACGTAATCAAACCGGCCGGCGCTCTTCACAAAGGTCGGCACCCACCGGTCGCCCCTGGTCACCCATAACTTCCTTGATCAAAAACCTTTATCGACCGGGGTATCAGCGGATTGGCCGACTGGAATGGTGACATCTTGATCCCACCTGACCAGATCGGTGTGCGATCCGTATAGGGGCCGCCGACCAGCTAACTGGATCTGGACCTCATCCGGTACTGTAAGAACTCCATGATACAGATCTAGGAAAATACCCGCCGGCACCATGAAATCCATACCTAACAGGGCATCCTGACCGGCCAACTTACCGACCCAAGCGCTGAAGAAGTAGACCAACGAACCCAATAGGGTGAT
>CM047580.1:38138882-38178180 GCA_026184515.1 Peronosclerospora sorghi | reverse complement strand
CACTACCGAGCCGATCCAGAGTGATCGACCATTACTGCTCGTCAAGAATTTGGTGGCGATGTTGGCGGAGGTTGGCATTAAAATGCAGAACCCCGCCGGTGTCAATAAATTGTTTGAATTTGATGCTTGGAGACTGGAGGCGTCGATGTCGGACCTCCAGGACCGTTTGGTGCGACTGGTGGGGGCGGTTCGCCGCCCAACTCCCACCACGGCAATGAAGGTCGCCGAAGCCTCCACAGAGCTTGTTGACATTGGTTCCGATGATGAATCGATCTACCAGTCTCCACCGGCTTCTAACAGCTCATCCGAGTTGGAGACCGGTGTCGAGCGGATGACCATGGGGGTGGACCATGCCCGGTCTGAACAAAAAAGGGACATGCGGAAGCAAGGGGCTGCTTGCCAGTCGGGGCTCCAGCAAGCCCCACAGGCCTCAGTTCCGCAAAAGGAGGGTATCAACACGTTTCCCATGACGCCAGCCAACGTCCGAGCCATGTTTGAGACGATGATGCAACGTTTCATGGAAGAACGGGTTAGACCACCTATGCGCCCACATGTCCAAGACCGGTCTACCGGTCAAGGTGTCAATGTTTGCAAAGATGTGGATATGGAATCGGTAACATCTATGGATAAGCCTATTAGAAGTGATAAACCAATAGGCAAGGGAAGGCGCAAGCCGCAACCGGCAAGACCGCGTAGACCAAGCAAGACAAGTGACTGTGATATGGAGTCGGTCGGCGGTCTTGACGAACATGGTGGGTCAGATGGTACAGGCGCATGCAAGGTGCGCAAGGCTAACCTAGCCTCCACTACTGCCTACGAATTTGTATCTGCTGCGGTTCCGCGCATCCGTATGGCCGCGACGACCGACCTCAAGGACTTCACCGGCAAGGATGCTGATGAAGACCATGCCCGATATTGGTTCAGTCGGGTCAAGTCTGCGTTTCTGCGAGACCAGACCCCAAAAGGCGAACGTTGTTTAATCTTCCGGGATTTGTTAAAAGGACCGGCTGCGAACTGGATTCAACAGTTGGGTCAGGGCGTCCGGTCTGACTGGGACCTGTTATGTGCGGAGTTGAAGGTCAATATTGTAACTCCGGATTTTCAAGCGCCCGTAAGTACCACCATATGCAGAAGCGGGCCGACGAAACACCGATCGAGTATTTGCATCGGTTGAACGTGGATGCACTTCGCGCTGGCATAACAATCAAAGAGAATAACCCGCCGAACGGTGCCGCCTTAGAACATGTGGGTCACTATAGTAGTACCCTTGACGATAAGAACTGGCATACCAGCTTACTATACTGCGTCTTAAGGATGCGGGCGAAGTCAAACAGACCCTGCGGACGTTACAACAGTCGCGTAGTATGAGAGCGAAGACCGCTGGTGGATCAGGTCGCTATTGTTCCAAGACCCAGACCGATCCGGTCAAGAGACCTTGGACCAGACCGACCAGAGCGGTCAAGGCAATTGTAGCTGATGACAGCACGGGGTTAGAAGGGGAAAGTGGAAGTCCATCCACCAGGAGTCATCGGATGAAGACCAGTATCGTTACGTCTATGTTGCGGAACCTGCCCCGAAGACCAAGTCGAAGTCCGACCAGGTGGACCGGAAGGGAAGGAACGGAAGCAAGTCCGATCCAGACCGACCTCGTCATAAGTGCTCCCACTGTGGGTCGAGCAAACATGATGGTCCAAACTGCTGGAAGAAGATGGTGTGCAAGAAGTGCGAGAGACGCGGTCACCCGACTGACCACTGCCTCTTCGTATGCAAGTCATGTGGAGAGATCCACGAGGCCGGCCACTGCAAGATTGAAGATGCGCAAGTGGTACGTGCCGGACAAGCACGCGGGGATGCTGCCGCCGGACGCAGAAAAAATGTTAAACTAGAACGCTCGCCAGGTTGGAATCTGGATCGAGCCGAGCGTTCTACGGTTCACATCTATGCATATGTCGGCAAGGAGGATAAGACCGACAATACACGTTCTATTCCAAATTGCGTCGACCGATACCATCCGGTCTACAGTCTGAAGACCGATGAGTACTTCCGGACTAAGGTGGTTATGCAGTTGGACTTGCTGCCTGAAAAATCCCGCGGATACTGGAAGTATCACGCGTCTGATAAATGGTTCAAGAAGGCGAAATCCTGTGGCAAGATTAAGAACCAGAAGGCGACGATGTTGATCGACTCTGGAGCTGAAGTATCGATAATCGACTCCGCCTTTGCTCGTAAGGTCGGATGTCGTATAGACGATACCCAGAGACAAGAATGCGTCGGGATCGGCGAAAACTCTTATATGACCGAAGGAAGAACGCGTGTGAAAATTACTTTGTCGGGATCGCTGGTCTACTTTTTCAGCACTTGGGTTGGCAAGTTGGCTGGTCAAGAAGATTTACTAGGAATGGATTTCATGGTCCCAGCTGGTATTCGCCTAGACCTGTCACATGGAGTGCTTACGCTCCCGGATGAGGTCCAGGTCCAGTTGGCTGGTCGAAGACCTCTGTATGGTTCGTATACCGATCTGGTCCGGTGGGACCAAGACCTCACTATCCCAGTTGGTCGGTCTGCCGATACCCCGGTTGAGAAAGGTTTTCGTTCGAGGAAGTTGTGGTTGACCAGGGGCGATCGGTGGGTATCGACCTTCGTAAAGAGTGCTGGTCGACGTGATTTTGTCCGTGTTACAAATATCGGTGACAAGCCGCTGACACTGGACAATAACACTATTGTCGGCATGTGGTTAGCAGAAGGGAAGGCACCAAGGAAGATGGGGTTCGTCTCGATTGGGTCGAGGCGGTATGTCGAGTGGCAAAACCTGGCGTACCAATCGACAACCGATCTTATCAGCGATGATGGGTCGGTGGAAGAGGATACCTCACCTTTAGTGGAAAGACCAAGTTATGTCACCCCAAAAAAGATGTTGGTCCGAAGAAAGGCGCCGCAGTCACCAGGAACGGTGGACCATCAAGTAGACGAGCCGAGGCTAGTCAACGTGGTGTCAGCACAAGACCAGGCGACAGCGGAGCAAGAAACGGAAGAAGGGGAACATGAAGTTGCTAGGTCGGACCATGACGGTATTCCTAATCAGACCGATATCAGTGAAGGACAGCCCGTCGATCAAGACCAGGGGCGTTCAGCCGGTCCAGATGGTCTAGGTGATATCACCCCAGAAGATGAACAAGTCTGTATACATGAAGGCGGGGAACAGTACATTCAGGAGCTGGAAAGCCAAATTGCAGTCCTCCCTGAAGTGTCTGCCAACTCGCCCGAAGTTACAACGGATGATTTACAAGTGGGTGATCAGGACCTTAACAGTCCAGACCAGATCGAGCAGTTGAAGAATATCATATGGAAGAAAAGACATCTGCTGATCGGAAAGGGCAACGCCTTACCACCTGCAGCCCGTGGTGCGATTTGCGATATTGACGTTGGAGATGCCAAGCCGATTGCCCAGCGATGTCGACGCGTGGCGCCACAGCACCGGGAAAAGCTTTCTGATCTTATCAAAGGACTGTTGGCTACCAAGATTATTAGACCGTAGAGCTCGCCATGGGCCTCGCCGATCGTAATTGTTATCAAGAAGAACGGCGTCGACATTAGGTTGTGCATCGACTATCGGCTGGTAAATCGGTTGACTAAACTCAAGGTTTACCCGATGCCGCTGATTAAGGATCGGTTGGAAGCCCTGGACAAGACCTTGTGGTATTGTTCGCTGGACACGGCAAGTGGATTTTGGGTGGTCTCGATGACTGATCGAGCCCGTGAGATTTCCGCATTTGTGACACCGTTTGGTCTTTTCGAGTGGAATCGTATGCCGTTCGGTCTGAAGAATGCGCCCCAAATCTATCAAAGGCTGATAGATAACGCATTGTACGGACACTTCAAGATCAAGACCGATCGGGACCCTGTTGGAAATTATGATGTGTTTAGAGAGGGTGAACCCGATCGGGAAAGAGGACCGTCCGATCTAGGGAGGCGGTCGTACATCGACGACATTCTGATACCAGCCTCGTCATGGAACGATCTGTGCGAGAAGGTTGAACGATTGTTGGAGACATGCGACCGCTGGAACCTATCTATCAGTGCCGTGAAAAGTTTTTGGGGTATGTCCAAGGTCGCCTATTTAGTCCATATGGTCTCGAACAATGGTCTAGAGGCTAATCCCAAGGACCTGGATTCGCTGAGTAACCTCCCGTTCCCCAGATCGCTGAAGGCAATGCAGTCCTTCCTGGGAAGCTTGAATTATTATAGCCGATTCATTGAAGATTTTTCTATCTACGCGGCTGTGTTGTATGAGCTCCGGGAAGTGGACTACCATATGTTGCGCGAAGAAGACCGGGCAACTTTACATGGGGGTGCCGACTCTGGTCTTGCTGCAGATTGTCCGCAAGTGGAGGCCGAAGACCATATGAAGCGTGCAAAGTTTGATTTTGGTATGTTGAAGGCTAAGATGGTGACGGCACCAATTTTGAAGCGTTTCGATCCCGAAAAGGTCCCGACCATTATTGTATATGCTAGTCAGTGGGCCATTTCGGCCACTCTAGTACAAGATGATGATGGTGTGTACCATCCGGTCACGTTTACGAGCCGGACGCTAAAACCAAATGAAGTGAACTATGGAATTGTCGAGAAAGAAGTTCTGGCGTTGCTGCGAATTCTGGATGTGTGTTACAACCTGCTGGTCGGCCGACTTATAAAGGTCCTGTCAAGGCGGTATACTTTGGCCTGGCTATTATCAGTCAATGGGATGGACGGACGACTAGACAGATGGTCGGCGGTCTTGTCGCAGTGGACCCTCGAGGTCGTTAAGTGCACCAGTGTCGAGGAAGAGATATTGGGCACATTATCTGCCAGTATCACCCCTCGGTCTGAAGTGGACGAGGCATTGATAGCGATTGCCCCGAGTAAGCAACCTCGGCAGTCAGTTTCGAGACCGCCACCGACCGTCGACCATGATGAAGAGCTCTTGGTCTTAAGTTTTGACGGATCAGCAAGCGTGAAGAAGGAGGTCGGCGCCTATAGTGCTATAGTGTGGAAGTTGCCACAATGGTCTATAGTTGCAGCCGCTGCTGATTTCACGCCGGATATTACTGTTAACATTGCGGAGTACCGAGGTCTACTTCTATGTCTGGACCTGCTGTCGTCGCAAGAGAAGGGGCGAGTCATCATATGTGGTGACTCCAACCTAGTGATCAGGCAGGTCACCGGAGAGATCGACTGCAAGGCCCCACGGTTGAGGTCGTTAAATGATCGGGTAATGAAGGCATTGAAAGACCATCCCAACCACGAGCTGTTGCACGTGAAACGGGACTGGAACAGATGCGCCGACTACCTCGCGACAAGGCCATGCGAGACCAGACCGGGGCTACGATCACCGAGGAGGCCGTTCTTAATGAATTGATGAATATAAACAGGCTCCCCGAGGTGATCGGACCCAAGAACGCTCCGGACCAGGTGCATGTGATGGTCGCGACTAGACCAAAAGTCGGAAGTCCCACCAACCGTTCCCAAAGGAACGGTTGAGTGAATCTGTTGTGCAACGACTAAGGGCAGAACGGATCCTCAAGGCGCAGGACGAAGAAGAATGGATTGTGAATTTGAAGACCTACCTGCGCGGTGAATTGTCTAAGTTGACGAATGGTCAAGCGAAAGAATGTGCCAAGATCGCAGACAGTTACGAAGTGGATGAGGATGGTTTACTATATTACTGCCGCGATGCCGATCAAAAAAGTGCAGACCGGGACCGATTGGCGAAATTGGTGATACCTGAGTTGCTGCAGCCGGATGTCCTCCATCACTACCATGTGAGTCTAGAAGGGGGACATCAGGGCATAGGTAGAACGTATCACAAGATCAGGTCCCACTTTCACTGGAGAGGTCTTTTCCGAAGTGTACAGAAATATGTGGGTTGTTGTACGGATAGCGAGACCGGAAAGGTTAGACCGGTAATCAAGGGGCGATCGCCCGGAAATATCGAAGCTACCTACGATTTCCAGGTCATAGCGATGGACCATATACCGTCGCTGCCTAAATCGACATATGGCAATACTGAGTTGTTGATCTGGGTAGACCTGTTCACCGGTCTAGTTAATGCGAAGGCAAGTGCGTCCCGGTCTGCCGAGCAGATCGCCAAAAGTTACGAAGAATGCGTGTTCCGAAGGTTCGGCGCCAGCGAGGTCATCATACACGACCGAGAACCCGGTTTCATGGCCAAGGTGTTCCGGTCGTTTAACAATATGCTGGGCCAGAAACAGAGCGCGACGATGGCATATCGTCCGCAAGAGAATGGATCGGCAGAACGTATGGTACAAACTATTACAAGAGCAATCAAGATGTACGTTGCCGATCCAGACCAGCGAGATTGGGACGAATACGCAGAAAGGCTGGTGTTTGCACTTAACTCGTCGACCGATCGGGTCCGAGGAGAAACGCCTTTTTATCTTGCGTATGGATGGGACCCCCGGTCCACTCTTGAAGACGCGATACCTATTGGCTGCACTCGGACCGCGATCGTGATGCTCGACGTTGGCGCATGCAGGTCCAGAAACATTACCAGCATACAAGAGAAATTGTCAACGAAAAGTTACGTCAAGCTACACAAGGCCGGACGGACCGGAACAACGACCAGGTCCAACCCCACGGTATAGAACCAGGGGCGAGGGTATGGTTGTACCTAGACCGAGTGAAGGAGGGCTATGCGAAGAAGCTGGCTCAAATGTGGCACGGTCCTTTCCGTGTTGCCGAGCTGATTGGTGAACACGCTGCCCATCTAGTAACAACCGGCACGGACTACAAGGTCTTCCCGATCGTACATGTGTCCAAGTTAAAACTGGTCCGAGAATTTCCTGATCGTCCCAAGATGACCTGTCTAGTAGACGAGGCAGAACGGTTTGATTTCGATGAAGCATTACTGCCGGAGGACAGTTGGGAACGACCGCAGGAGAAGGACGAATTTGAAGTGGAAAAGGTCTTAGATGTCCGATCGGTCAAGAAGACCAGGTTCGGTCGGACCCACCGAGAATATCTGGTCCGATGGAAGGACCATGATGAAACAACTTGGATCGATGAGTCCTACCTGAACTGTGGAGCACTACTACGAGAATTCGAACGGGACCGAGTCAGTCGGAACCGTTTCGCAGTGATGCAGACCCATGAAGACCAAGACCAAGACATGCAGTAGCATCGTCTTCCCGACCGGTGTGAAGAGATGGAAGGTCTTGTGTCTTGTGTATTGTGTATTGTGAATATGTGACGAATTGGAATAGTGGAGTGACGAACGTGGATTGTTTTCTCGCGATGTAAGTGTAACGGTTGGTGATAACGTGTCTAGTGCAACTCTGGAGAAAGTGGTGGAATTAGCTCAAGTGATTAGATGACCGAACATGTGAAAAAGAACGATGATATATATTAAGTGTTATCTGGTCGACTACTTACGACCTCACTCGCCATCACCCCACAGACGGCCGACGGTCAACGACGGATGCTTTTCAACTTGGTCCTGGTACTGGTTACGCCAAGGTTCTTGTTGGTCTAGTTGGACCAAAGCATCCTTGAGGTCCAAGACCGGTGTAGTGCACCCAAGACCGGGCCAGGAGCTGCTTGGTCAGGGTAGACCGTCGTAAACAACCGATCTGCCCTGGAGACCACGGCAAAGTATCC
Organism: Peronosclerospora sorghi; assembly: GCA_026184515.1. NCBI lineage: Eukaryota > Oomycota > Peronosporomycetes > Peronosporales > Peronosporaceae > Peronosclerospora > Peronosclerospora sorghi. Next base: position 38,170,527 of record CM047580.1, on the reverse strand, counting down.
TCACGTGTTCGTGGAGGAAGGGAAGAACTGTCGATTGCCACGTTGGCGAACAAAGCATCTTTGTGGAGCTTGGACGTCCCAGGCAATACCGTAGGTGTTGAATTTGTCGACGCATGAGGTGGTGAAACGCCACCATGCGGACCGGTCTTCTTGGTCTGCTCCGAAGTCGAAGCAACTTGAACAAAACTTTCATGTGGACTTGTTTGCGACTTGGTTGGGATGGGGACAGCATACTCCGAATCACCGGAGTCTTCGCCGGAGTCATCCCAGGACGAGACTTCTGAATACTTGGCACGGTCAGCACCGGCGGTCGAGGGCGCTTGATTTTTGGAGATGTTACTGTCGTCATCCTCGTCCAAGCTTGGGCTCACGAAGGGCGCCTGTATCTTGGCTCACGTACGAGGCACCGAACGCTTCCCTTCGAGTTCAGGGTCGCGCGCTATGCCCCGAGCCCTCGAGCTACCCGGCGCGTCCTCGCGCTTCTTTGATTTGTGTGCAATTTCGGGCTGGGGAATTTCGGCCAATGAACGGCCTTGGTCTTGGTCCCGGTGTAGGTCCACCAAGGCGGCCGACACAGACCGGTCTACGCTGGAGGCAGCAACCGGATGCCGACGAGGACGCAACAGGTCAACCAAGCGCTGATGACATTCTTTTAATACCGCCCGACGACCGTTCGCTGCCTGCGTCCAATCGTTCGACTTGCGTTCACAAGACTGGACCTCCTCGGTCTGGTCTTGAATCGAAATTCGGAGCTCAGTGAGACGCCTCTCGAGGTCGTCGCTTTGAATGCTCAACGTGGTCTGGTCAAGCAGGTCTTCTGCTTGCTGCTGTTGGACCAGCACAAGCTGCTCCCGAAGATGAATCTGATGAGCCTCCAAGCGGGTCAACCTATTGCGCGCGTTTATTAGTCCGGTCAAAATCTGACGCAGCTGGAGCTAATGCGTGTTCTACTGCCGATCGGCGGCAATCAGGGCATTGATCGCCTTGCTGATGGCAGGAGGTATACGGGCTGGAGGTATACGGGCTGAAGACAAACGAAGGTTAGAACAGGTCCAAGGTGAAGACCGGACATGCATGCTTACGTTGTGTCGCCTGTTGAGCAATCTGCTCCTGGAGACGTGCTATATCTTCAAGTGCGTCTTGCAACTGCGCGTCGGTCCCGGTCTGATGCCCTGCCGATGTCTGAGGTGCAGTAGAACGATGGGGGCTGCCAGACCGGACCGACGGGACGGGCGAAGTGACATGCGATGACGTGGTATGCGAGGTGCCTACAAGAACGGTCGTTAAGGAAATGCAAGAAGGTCAGGTCCAGCAGTGCAAGTACCTGGAACGGATGAAGGAGATGGTTGCTCCATGTCGGAAAAGTCTGAATGACCAAGGCTTAACTAAATTTGATGGACGAGGTCAGACCGTTGTCGTTGTGCGACACGGTCTGACTCGGGGGCGGCTGTGGAGAAGCGTGCCCAAAATTTGGCACACTTCTGGTCAAGTTTCGTCAAGGCATTCGGTTTAATTTCGGATTGGTTTAAACAAGGGGGGATTTTCAGCCTATCAGACTCAAGAAGTGTCAAGAACGCAAGTTTTGGTGAGTCACCCGACTTTGGGTATTTTACATATTTTTGTGTGGGTACATTTAGGGACTACAGGGTAGTAGTTTTTTAGTTGTGGATTTGCCTAGAAAAAGTAGAAGTCTTTTGGTTACAGGATTTTTCTAAGTAGAAATCATTTGGTCTTGGTTCACACCACAGCTAGGGGTCGCCGTTCTTCCCTTTTCGTACACTAGTAGCCTCCGCCCGCCGCGGAGTGTTTGGGGGAAGAGGGTCGAATTATCCCCTCTCGCCCATCATACCCGGTCTGGACGCGCCGCACGCGCACTTTGGCCCACCGGAAGTCCCTCGACGGGAGTACGATTTGGCGATCTCAACACCTCAACTCAAGTACGTTTGGAACGTGCTATTCACTGGATTGGTCTTGGCGTGGAGATATCGTTTGTGGAGTCTCACGAGCATATTGGGTCTTTACGCGGACATATTGGCTTGTTTTAACATTGGTTGGAAACTAGACCGGTTTTGGTCTTATTTCGTATTGGTCAGGGGCTAGACCGGAACGGTCGGTCTACCCTCTATTATTTCGTATTGGTCAGGTCTTGATCGTTTGGACGATCGACCTATTGGAAGTTATCTCTTGGAAGTGTTTTTGGTCTGTTTGTGTCTGGGGTGAAGAGTTCCGCCCCAGAGATACCTACCCAGATCGGTCTTCTATATTCAAGACCGGTTCGATCCAATCTTCGATCCCGATCCACCGAGTGTGTAACTAGCCCATTCCATCGGGTACACAAGGTGAGATGGACAATAAACAATCGGACCAAGTGGGTTCTGATGACGACCGGTCGTCTGCTTGCAGCGGACGATCGGACCAGATCTCGAGTGGTGGTCCGCGGAGTACCCCCTCCGAAAGTTGGAAGGCTGGGCGCGATGGTGGTAGTCAGGTTATCGATGCTAATGTTTTCAATTTCGAACTTGACTCCACCACACTTCCGCAGCCCCACAAAACGCTTCACGTCACTTTTGGACGCCCTGTTGTCGTGCAACGTGATCGAATGAGGCCTGGTGTGAGTCTCTGGCTTCTGGATAAGGCGTAACAGTTGTGACCGAGAGGCATGCGGCACAAGAAGAAGCTGACCGTTGACCCTGACTCCAGCGTAGGGTGCAGGGTTAGTATACAATATTGGGAGAATGTTTACTGCGCTCGCATCACAGAGTTCCAGAATTCGTCTATACATTTGTGTCAGCTCTTGATGCAGCTTTTTGAGCCACCGAAACTGCTGATACGGCCGGACTGCAGTGTGCCTGTAGACGATGTAAGATTCGGCGAATCTGTATTCTGAAGGCCAGATCCCATCATAGTACAGCACGTCAGCGAGGGTCCTCAACCGGAATGCACACGCAATGTGGCGGCGGAAGCTGCGTTGCGGTTCGACTATCATGCACAAGCTGCGGCGCGGACTGGCGTGATAGACAACTCGCGATCGAGGCTCGTACTGGAAATTCGGGTCACCATGGAACCAGATTGGCTCCTGCAGTGCATATGCAAGCCTCTCGTCTTGCTGGAGGTCTTTCCACGTGACTGGCCACTAAATAGCTGACCAATTTTGCCACGTCGCGCGCCACCAAGTCAACAGGCTAGCCCAGTTTAGGTCGCAACCGTGACGCTGGGGGTTCACGGTCAGAAAGTCAAGGTGTTTCCGTGGACCCCACTCAGGGAAGAAACCCGCAATGAGCTGCATGCCTGGTGTAGCCCAGTTGCATACAGCCGGGTCGGAGTCTCGTACAAACTGTAGAAGTAGCTGGACTTGCTGCCGTTTAACCCGCCAATGTTAGGGATCTGAAGTCCACCGTCATCCCGTCGCAGGCGAACAAACTCGTTCCGGAGCAGCTGGAAGTACCTCTCTCCACGTCTAAACCGTCTGACCAGAACGAAGCGGTGTAGAGCAGCTTGCCATTGTTTTAGCAGACGTTCGGGCACTACCACGTGTACAGTGTAGTGACACAACCGAGACAAGACCATTGTCTGGGCAATGAGAAGGCGGCCAGCAATCGTCCGCGCTCGCCGATGCCACGACTGAAAACCATCGTAGAACTGCTTGTCGAGGAACTGGACAATCTGGTCGTCTGTGGAGCGTTGGCCGAAGAGCAGACCAAGATACTTTACGACGTCCTCGAAGCCCAACGACTGGAGATCACCCATTGGATGCGCGGCCTTCGACCTATTGAGGCTCATCAACACGCACATGGTTCTGTTGAGCCTCGCACCAGACCCCCTGCAATATTCTCCCACAAGTTCGATCTGTGCTTGGACTCCTTCTCGAGAGTTGCTAAGCAGTGTGGAGTCGTCAGCAAAGAAGATTCTGGTCACTGTGAAGTCATTGTTGATGCATATCCCATACTCTTCGTGTCGCCGGAGCAAGTTCCCAAGCGGCTCGATCACGAGAAGAAACAACAGCGCCAAGAGGGGATCCCCTTGTTTGACTCCGCGTGTCGGTTCGATGGCTTCTTGCACATTACCATTGATCATGAGACGAGCTTGCGGTTGCGTATACAGGAGTTGAACCCAGCGTAAGAACTCGCCACCACAGCCGATCCGGACGAGAACTTTAAACATGTAGGTCCAGTTGACCCGATCGTAAGCTTTCTCGAAGTCAAGGAACACTGCGTACCCTTCTTCATCCCACTTCGTCACCAGGTCCTGGAGATCCGACATGAACCGGACGTGATGATGGAGTGACCGACCCTTCACAAAAGCCTTCTGGTCAGGATGGATGAGCTTGGGAAGGTATGCTTGTAGCCGGAAGGCAAGCACCTTCGATAACGCTTGACATCAACGCCCATGAGTGCGATGGGTCGGTAGTTCCACGAATTTGCACGCTCGCCATTCTTGTGTAGCAAGCTGATTGCAGATTGACGTTGGCATGGGAGAAGTTCACCGCGATCGAGCTGGAAGTTAAACACGATTGCGAGACACTCACCGAACACGTCCGGTGCGACTTGGTAGAAGGCCACGGTGAAGCCATCCAGACCGGGTGCTGAATGAGCCCGCATCTTTCGAATGGATGTAGCCAGGTCGCTGGCAGTAATGGGAGCATTAAGCTCTGACGCTTCGTCTTACGATAGAGTCTTATAGATGGTCCTAATCAGACGCTCCATGTCCGCGTCACTTGGGTCGGGTGGATGGCCAGCTGAACTTACTGGATCCCCAATGATCGAGCCCCAGTGATCCCGAAACATCTCGGATATGTCAGCCGGATTATTCGACATGTCACCATCCGCCTTCCGTACCTCCTCGATGCTGACACGACGAAGAGACCCGTCAAGCGGTCGGAAGAAGTACTTGGACAGATTCTCTGACACGGAAGCCTGGAAGTCAAAGGCAGTGTCTTGGTTGTACGCCCGAGATGTACATACACAGTAGTTGTATGTATGAAGAGCTGTCTGGAACGCGATATGCGATGTCTCGCCACCATCTCGTCGGTGCCGCTCTTCTGCAGTGGTGAGTGTTCTGTGTGCCGCACGAACTGTTATCTCCTGTTGGCCTCGCAACCGCTTGTCTAATGCTTGGATCAGCTTGCGTGTCTCGCGCTTCCAGCGATGCCACGTCTTTCCTGGGTTGGACGACTGGCGTAATTGCTGCCGAAAATCGTGTGCTTCAGCTTCTATAGCTTGGACGACATCCGGATAGTCAAGTAGCTTCGCTGGAAAACGCCATAACCCCCTCCCGTGAAGCTGCGCCATGGATCGGAGAGTCACGTGCTGCGCTAGGTGATCTCCAGCGCCCCTCGGATCAAAAATACTTAGAATCACCGTAGACGGCTTCGCAGAACTCGTTCGAGAGCAAGATGTAGTCAAGCCGATTATGTCGAGGACGCGGACCGGTGAAGACACGCTCGTCTGGGTGGTGGATCCGCCACGCATCAACGACGCCGAGTTGTCCAAGACAGCTTAGACATGCGCTCCTTCCCGTGGATGCTGCTGAACGAGGCCTGGATTCGTCAACAATCGGGTCGAGTGGTGTGTTTAGGTCACCCAGAACGATGTGCGTGGAGTTAATGCCAAACACTTCTACTGGGAGATGGTTGAAAAATGTCGCTTTCTCTTCGTTATCCACCGGAGAGTACACGTTGTGGATAAAGATCGAGGCGCGATTGACGACAACTTCAACTACCAGGTACCGGCCAAGAACAGACATCTCTGGGAGCTCCTTTGCTGTCTCGTACCCGGGAAAGTCGGACCGCAGAACTGTGAGGACCCCCCCCAGAACGGTTAGGTTGCGCCACGAGGGTTGAAGCGTTGTGGTGGTTGACGAACAACTTGTGCTGAAAGCGTGCCTCGTGGTTGAAAGCAAGTGTGGCGAGATGATGGGAGTCTCGAAGTTTGGTTTCTTGGACACAGGAGAGGCTGTGTTTCTTTATCAGATTCTCGATGAGTAGGTGGCCGTTCTTCTTGATCCCGTTGGTGTTGACAGTCAGGAGACTGACACCATCCCACGGGACTGGGCCACTCGTCTCTCTTGGGTCCACCTTAGCACTCAAATTGCAGCGGCCCGGTCACAAGTACTGCCGGTTTACTGTCCACTGTCTTCAGCTGCAGAATTGCTTCGTCAGCTTGGAAAAACAGTTCACAGTCACGGAGATACTCGAGGTCATCGAGTAGCGAGCCTTGCCATTGGAGCGTCCTCCAAACGTCAAAGCACTGGGCGCCCAACCCGGACCGCAACAAACTCAGCAGTATAGTCGGGTTCAGGAGACGGCAGTTGAGAGCAGGGATCCATGCAACCGGGTGGCCATTTAGGCGCTGGATCCTTATGTCTTTCATGAAGAATTGAGGAGCCGTGCACATCAGCATTACCTCGAACAACGCCAGCGCGCGCGTTGCACGCAGCATTGGTTTGATGGCTGGATCCCTCCACCAGCCGGCAGCCGCGCTGAAGAGCTCTTCACGAGTCTTCGGGAGTTTGGTTCCGAAGTATTTTTTCCATTTGTGAGCGAAAGTCGTCGTTTTTGACGGGTCGGAAGCACTCAATACACGGTTCAGCATGTGCAGTTGTGCGACTTCCGAAACACTGTGCTTGGCCTCGCTCATCTCGGCCAGCAATGCAGCGTTGAAATCGAGCGGAGCCTTCGACGACGCCATGAAGCACAGCGTGTCCGGATTGTTCGTTTTTCGCATCGTGTTGCGGAGCCCAGCGACACGAGAGTCAGCAGCGGCGAGTTTCGTCGGCTTTAGCTGGAGGTTGGCAGTCTCCTCCGCGTCCTCGAGCTCGGCTACCGCCTCTTGGATCGGTATCGCCTGCTTCGTTCTCTGCACGGACGTGTGTTCCTTGAAGAGAAAGTGGCCCGCCTCGGTACTCTTGCGCACAGTTTCAGGGACGGTTACCTTGCGTGGAACAATCTGGAACCACACCGGGGTACTGTCACTGACCACCGCACACCGGCACTCAAAGTCAACTTCGACTTGTTCGAGTACTGCAAAGTAGTTGCTCGTCGCGATACCGCCGACAGGATTGGGCTTGCCTTTCTGGAGCATGTTCGAGAAGTCGTCAGTACTGCGAGTGCGCTTGCCCTTCGTCTTCTTTGCACTGTCCTTGGAGGCCTTCGTGTCACTTTGTTTCTCCGCGTTCGACCCGAGAAGAAGCATGTTGGAGCGTAACCCACCGGATTGAGGTGTATAGATAACCAGAGCCTTTTCTTGCGTCTTCCCCTTCGGAATACCCGGTGGAGTTAACACTGATCCAGCATTTGTGTCCAAGGAGAGGACACTGACGGCCTCGTCGTTTGGTCCCCGTTTGCTGGGCGTTGACGCGCTTTGCTTGACTACTTCGGCGTACGACTTCCATCCTCCACCCTCTTTTGTTGACTGCGTTTCCACTCCCTCTCCAGTCGTTGGATATCGAGCTGCGTCTAAGGATAGAGCATGCGGTGAGCGCTGGCCAAAACCGAGGCGCTGGGACGGAAACGTAGCATCTCACCCCAGAGCTGGATAGACACGACCCCAAGGATGATCTGCTCGCAGACCTTCCCGCCTACCATCAGCGCGTCGGGACACCGGCTTGCGCGGAAATAGATGCGAAACGTTGCGGTCGTAAGGCCTGCCGAGAGACAGACGTCGCGGAACGTATCATATATGGGCTGTGCCCCGAGTTCATGAAAGGTGTCCACCATCGCTTGGTCGTCAAAATCGCTTTCGACGCTGGACACGTCGAGATAATACCGATCCGCGAGAATATCGACATCCGAGAACCGGTACTTTCCACCGAGTATCTTGACTTCTTGAAGAGCCAGCGCTTCGCACGCAGCGCGAGTCTTAACTTTTACACGGAGTGCACCGCCGCGTCCGTTCGAGATCTGCCCGATCTGAACAGCTTGAATCTGCTCTTGAACTACGTGGTTTCCGTTGTCCTTGAGAAAGGAGTTTGCGATCTTCGTGATATTTGTGCGTTCGAAAGCACGCCGGGTGTCCATCGTCATCACGTATTTGGCTCGAGGAAGTTCATATGGACGGGCATGGGCGATCGAGGTGGCCACTGTTTCCTTGCTATCGCCGGAGTCGTAGAGAGCTTCAATGGCGTCAATATCGAAAGCCCGAGGGAGCGGAAAAGTAAGTTGCGCGAAGACCGGAACAGGCGCTTTGTCGCGGCGGATCTCGGCATCGCGCTTGAGAAGCGCGCGGAGCGACATTGGGTTCGCTCTCGCAGTTGAGGCATCGGGGGCCACAGCACCACCGTCATCGTTTGCCTCAGTGGGGGTGTCCGCCGGAGCAGATGGCGGTGACGCCGTCATTTCTTCTTGCGGCCCTCCGTCGACGTTCATTGGTGAGGACGTGTCACTAAGGACCACTGACATGCCACCACCGGCGTCGACGGTGTGCACCGCGACGTCTTCGTCGGCGGCATCATCGACTGTACAGCTTGGTGTCACAGGAGACGGGGCACTGGATGAGTCCGGTGCTGAAACTGTTGGTTCGACGACAGCTGAGGCGAAAGAACCGAGACCGGAAAGCTGCTCGGGATGGGCGGGTACCACAGTACCCAGTTGCGTAGTGGCTGGGATCGTCGGTTCGTTGGGGTCAACAGGAGTCATCTCGTCGCTGATTGGTTGGTTGTTAAATGCTGGTTACTTCTGGTTTTCGCTTGATCGGCTAGTGCTCGACGAGGCAAATTGAGAAGTCAGATAAGTTATAGCCTTGGTTACAGAAAATTTTATAACTTATCTGAGGATGTTACTTACCTGAAATGATGCATTACAGCGTACTGTTTGGGAATTGCTGCATGTAAAGTGAAAACAGTGGATGACTACCAAAACCCGGAGAAATCGATTTGACAAAAGTAGTTTGTCTACCCAGGACAAAACAAATTTATCCGCGAGGTTAAATTTGTTGAGACCAAATTTATCATGGACAAATTTATCTTCACGCGGCACCCGCGCACCACCGGCGGACGAAAAAGCTGTTCCAAAAATCATATCTGATATAAAATTTGTATGTGGAAATAGGCAAAGCGTATGTGGCAATAGGCGTGCCCTTAGCAGATTATCTTTCCAACAAAAGTCGAGACAATTCGCGAGGCCACTTATGCTGGAGTCTTTCCTATACCGCTTCTTTTCTTATGTCAGCGCGCCCGGTAAGGAAGACAACGCCTCACACAAACCTATGGAGAAAATGCGCGAGGAGACGGCATTTACTCGTGGAGCGGACGTGGAAGGTGGGTCTTCATAGCGCAGGAGATACAATCAAAATTGAGCTCCAAAACGCGCAGCTACGCTGATGTGGTGGTAGGCAGAACATAAAGACGGATGTGACCGAAACAAGTAGCATGCATGACGTGCTATGCTAATTAGAATTGAGCTATCACGCACTAAAATAAGCCTTTTTTGCTAGAAGATAAAACCATTCGAGTACTACGCATTTTAACAGACACAATAAGTTCACCAATAACACTGTTTCCTATTGCACGCGGCTTATTAGACTGGATTCTATTCTTCGCTTTTTAACTCGCACTCAGCCGGCAGGTAGGAAAGGAGCTTTTCGGGCACCATTTGCTTCAACTCAGCAAACTGAGCTTTGTGCAGATTTAATTTTTTCAATATATCTGAATCATCATGGATTTCGAATGGTGCACTGAAGTTTAAAAATATGTCTTGACGATCTTCCGACATCTCACACTGAATCACGGTTTCCTTGCTAGTATTCAATGCAATAAATGGTAGAAATATTCGCCCTTCGTCCCGGACATTGTTGGCAGATGAGGGATCTTCGGTCTCTTTTCGTTTGCGCTAAGCGTTTCGTTTCAAGAAGGTTTTTCATCGCAACTTGTTGTACCAAAAGGTCTTCAAGATGTTGCTTCTTCTGCTCCACGTTTTTCATGCGTCCATTTCTTTCAGCCTATTGAGACAGCCACTTTAAGTTAGTATGTCGCTCAGCTGAAAACTTGAAGACTACATGTAGCCTGTAAACGTAGACAAACCATAAGCATTTCCATGTCATTTTGTTCGTTCGAAGACAACCCTTTCCATCGGATTTCCTTGCGCTCTTTTGAAAAATTATCCATAGCTATCAGTACATTCTGTGCGTCGTATACACGACGGAGAATATTTTTTTCATCGTAATCCTTTACAAAACACGCGAAAAGATCTAGCGCTGGATACACCCACAAGTTTTTCGACAACGTACGCAATCATTTGGGCGCATCGAGACGAACTCGCGCACCAGTTCATCAGCGACCTCATTGTAAGACGTAATATACTTTTCCTCCACTTTTTAACATACTTTCATACTAAAATGACGTATACCTTTGTTGATTTTCAAATATTTCCTCTTTTTCGCAGGTGACCTGGATACGAGAATCAGGTTTAAGTCTCTTCATTTTAGCTAGTGGCTTCAAACAATAAATGCAGAAACGCACGGGATTGTGAAAGACGGACTTGCGAACGATGACGCAGCTGAGATTGTGTTATTTTCGATAGTCGGTTCCACAGGTGTTAACGGTGGTGCAGAAGAGGACGCAGACGGCGGCGCATCAACAAGAACATCATTATTCAAAATTCCTACCTCTGTAGCCATCTTTTCGAGACCTTGAGACTTCATCATGTTCACAAAATCGTCATGAAGACTTGTGGGTGTGATCAACGCGCTTGCTGCATCCACTTGAAACGGTTTATTTTCCGCTGTCATTCCGTTTGTCGCAAAAAATGAGACAAGGTTTTAGTGGTTAATGGACTACTGATATTTTGCGGTGAAAACTGAGAGTACGTTTTCTCAACCTAAGGTGTTGGTGGTCAACCGACTTATTAATATTTATTTTTGTGGCGACAAATCAGATTTGTCAGGGGCGGACAAAAACTATTTGTTTTCCCCGTTTATCCGGGTTTTGGAAGTCATCCAGTAAATACACTAAAACAAAGCCAACTTTTTGCTGTAAAAACCGAAGCAAACAAACTAACAAAAAAGCACTGTCGTGCCAAACAGCTTTTGACGCGCCGCAGACAGCGATCACCAGGTCAGTAGGTGATTTCTTTGCTTTAGAAAGAACATAAGGAAAGCTTGTCAGGCTGTTCTGGGACTGTGATCTGGGGCTAAATATGTGAGGTTTGCCCAAACAGAAAGTAAAAATGCAGTCACGCCTCACCAATTGTCAGCGACTTGAGATCTGTCAGTACAAGGCCCCCAGTAAGATTGGCCAGGCCGCATTGGGTGTGTGGGCGCAGGAGAAATTTGGGCTGGCGAAGCCACTTTCACAGGCTTCAATCAGCAAGATACTTGGCAAGCGGGCTGAGCTTGAGACGATGAATGAAGCCGACCTTGAAGCGAAGCGTCCACGTGTGGCCCAGCATCCAGAGATTGAGGAGGCACTTTTTACTTGGGTTCTTCAGCGACGCACGAAACACTGCCGTTAACGGCAACCTCATCAAGGCCAAGTCAGCTGACTTTATGGACCAGTTGAACATTCCCAAAGGCTCAATTGCATTCTCCAACGGCTGGCTCACTCGTTTCCAACAGCGAAACAAACTGCGATGCTTCAAGATCAATGGTGAGAGCGGCTCGGCTGACCATCACACACTGGAAGATTCTCTTCCCCGCTTTCGCAACCTCATCTTGCAGTATGACCGTTGTGATGTGTATAACATGGACGAAACAGGTTTGTGCTTGCTGTCTTTTGAAGAAGTAAGCTTTGTGATGTTGCTGACAATGGTTATCACAAAAGGCCTATTTTAAAACATGCCACCTGAGAAAACAATTGCCACCGGACCGATTGAAGGATTGAAGAAGGAGAAGGTGGGGTTTATATATTGATGTGTTCATGGGTGTGCTGTCAGCAAAAATCATGAACACTTCTATTTGCAGACAGGAATTACTCTGGCGTTCACTGCGAATCCGGACGGATCACACAAGCTCAAGCCTTTGATTATTGGCCATGCAAAGCAGCCGCGTGTGTGTTAAAGCATACTACAAATTTTTGCGGTACCATAGTTGGTACAATAGTCAGTATAATAGTCGGTAGAATGGTTGGTACAATAGTCGGCACAACAGTGGGTACAACTGTTGGCACAACTGCGGCGAACATGGAAGGGGCATGGACGGGACATCTGGGACGACGCGAAAACTGATACAGTTACCTAACGGTTAGCGACGTACGACGGATAAATCAGGTCGACTGGTCGACGGAGTACGTAGGGATGGACAGTCCTGATTGGTTGATTTTAGGTAATTGGTAGTTTTAGGGATATAAGTGATAATGAAGTTCTCCTTTTGCGTCCGATCGGTAAGATCACCGAGGGGGAGGCGTGGTATCTTCGCGCCTCCCTCTCTTTTGCATACGCACCCTTTACGTCCCGGGCGGGAGCACGTAGTGCACTTTTTGGCCCACCGACAGACGTAAAGGTCTGGGGAACTCACCCTCAACTCCACCCACTGTGTCAGCGGTTCTTTCGTAAAGGTATTCGGTATTGGGGAAAGTTATCGAGCCTAGTGTTCTCAACTCTTCCCCGATTGGTCCACGTTTTTTGACCCCTAGAGTTCGGCTGCTCTATGCGCCCCATGGAAACTCTAGATGGCTTTTAGTGGAAACCGTCGATCATCCCGTCGCTGATCGACCCTCCTCTAAGGTTTAAGTTTGAAAGACAAGTATTTTGGGTATTCTATCGACGAATTAAGTTTAAGAGGCTCCGGGATCAAGTGGTGAAGATTTCCGCTGCTTGATCAAGTACCCCTTCGCTGATTACCACCCAGATCGTCGATCTGCAACTAGCGACCTGCGATCACCTGTTCGCAACTCGCGCCTACTAGTGCCTGATCAACTAAATAAATCAGAACGATCAGACCGATCATACCGATCACGATCTGTAATTGTCGACTATTGGCCCCGATCATCCCTGATCACCCCTGATCAACGACCATCGGCCCTGATCATCGACTATTTGCGCCTGATCAAGCCTGATCAAGACTGATCGATAACAGTCGCTTCATCACAAGTCATCTCAATCTTGCATCAAGGAATTGCAACGTGACATCCCCGCCACCTGGAGAGCGACCCACGACCAAGCCGTCGGGTACACAAGGTGAGCAGAAACACAAGCAGTCAAGGACAACCTGAGGACCCCCTTTGTTAGTCGGCAGTCCGGGCGCCGTGGTAACGCCTGATCAAGCTTCAAAAACTTTGATCAGCCGCTCCACCACAATGGTGCGCGTGCCCGGACCTTTGGGCGACGCGGGATATCACCACGATTCTACGCAATATGGCGCTGATGCGGATTCGAAAACGGAAGCAGAAGCTGAATTGAAGATCAAAATGGTAAAGGAGGAGGTGGTTGTGACGATGGAAGGCAGTTCGCCGCCGTCACGTCTGAAGAAGAAAGGAAATGCTGATCATCAGGACCTGGGGAGGTATCCTGATGAGATAAAGGAGTAAAAGCCTCAGCCACCTCCCGAGGCTCCTTCTAGAGCCCATGCGGATCATAACGCAAGTTATGATCCGCCTATTACATGTGTATATAATGATCCGGAGTGGAAGCAGGTGGTGACGTATTACAAGACCGACCAACTCAAGGCGTTGTTGAAGGCGCCTGGGTCGTCGAGCGACGAAAGTCAATCAAGTATGCCGCCATAAGAATCGGATTTGGTGAGAACGTTTTAAAGAAAAGTTTACTATGGAGAAATGGAAGATTTCCTTTTGACTGATTCGATCATGAGCCTACTCGGGGTTACGGTCAGCAGAAAGCTGAACGGACCAGTCGACCAACCAGTGAAGAACAGGAAGGAAAAAAGACACGGCGTTCCAGGCGTACACTGGATCTCGAACGGAGCGGACGACTCCCCCATCATCCTCCTCAGTCTGTGTCGAGACACCTCCAGGACCGCGCCCAACGGTGACGTCGGCCGCATCGCATCCGATGACACGCGGGCGGTCGCATACGCTTCGGTATCGAACAAACCGGGACATCTCATTTGAAGGATATTTGATCAAGAAGAGTGATGTGATCATAAGCGGGAAGGCTACGTATTGCGTCTTGGAGTAAGACACAATTACATTCTACGAAACGCGAGAAGATTTAATCTCGAATACGAAGCTCATCGGTCGGACTCAGATCCAGGCCATTGAGGACGAAGATATCGGGAAAGCCAACGGATTCTGCCTCGTTGCCGAAGGAAATCGGTACTATCATTTGAGTTCGCGAACAGCTTTCTAGAAAGAGCAGTGGAAACGAGCGGTCATTATTGCTATCTCGAAAGCTTCGGAAGCGGTCCGTCCGTAGTGGTACAGTCGACGAATCCTTGCTCTGTCGCTGGTCCCCAATGGCCACCGAAACGCTATTGCACCCACTTAATCCGATGCGCCGTCCTCTAGCGAATGTGTCGACGACCACGGGTCAATTAGATGAGGGCGAAGTACTACGTGCTCAGCGTGGCGAATAGATTCTACAACTTTTTCATCCAAATTCGACTATTTGCAATTTCCAAGTGTGTCGTTCCGTGTCCATGTGGTCCGCCGGTGTGCACACGGAAGCGAGTATCCAAGCTGCTTATATGGATCTGATTGCCAAGTCGAAATATTTTCTATACATTGAAAACCCGTTTTTCGTTTCTGGAATGGATGGCAATGGTATTGTACGCAATCGAATTCTACAAGCCTTGGTCGATCGCATTGAACGTGCCGTGCAGCGGGATGAGAGGTTTTGCGTCTATGTGGTGATGCCACTTCTCCCTGCTTTTGAAGGCAACATTCGTAGCCACGAGCTCACGAATCTTCCCGCAGTGACGCACTGGCAGTTTGCGACTATCTGTCGTGGTCGCTATAGTCTCTTCAAATCACCCAATGGTGTGACGGACCATCCGGAAAACTACGTACGTTCTTTGGATTACGAAAATATGGAATTATGTCCAATGGATGCGTTTCCACCGAGCAAATCTACATTCATAGCAAGCTCATGATTGTCTATGATCGCTGTGCGATCATTGGTAGCGCAAATATTAATGATCGGAGTATGCATGGCGACCGTGACTCGGATATTGCGCTTGTGATTGAAGATATGCAGTGTGAAGATGGAATGATGAACGAAAAGCCGTATCGACAAGGTATTACCGCGAGTACACTGTGCTTACAGCTGTTCCGTGAACATTTAGGTCTGTAAGATGATGATACCTCGATTGAGGATCCAACGTCCGATCACACGTGGCACTCCATGAAATCCACGGCGTCGAACAATACGAAAATCTTTGAGGCTGTGTTTGATTGTGCGCCGTCGAACCGTATGCGTGCGTTTGTGAGCTTCCAGAGCATTGAAGTGACGCAGATTTTTGAGAATCAGCGGATGAATGTGCTCAATGTCACTGGCCGTTTGCATTTGTGGGATGCAAATAATTTGAAAGAAGGAGACTATGCGCCTTGGACCGATGTGAATGGTGTGCCAATTGCTGGCGATCGCATCGATCTGTGAGGAGCGTTCTGGTCTATGTATTTTTTCATATGTGGATAAGAATAGGGCAGATGCAAGCAGCAGGAAGAGATAATGAAAAATGTGATCAGCCTGATTTACCACGTTTGGCTAATTTCGTATTGATGAGTTTTCTCAATCCCCGGTGATCATGGAAGTTGATTTACTTCCGGGTGAATCGTGTGGATATTGGAAGTACCACTCGCCAAAGAAATGGTTCAAACAAGCCAAGGCGAGCGGAAAAATTAATAACAAACGAGCTACGTTATTATTTGATTCTGGTGCCGAAGTGTCGATCATCGACTCAAACTTTGCTCGTAAGGTGAGTTGTCAGATCGACACGAGTCAAACGCAAGAATGTGCCGGCATTGGAGAAAGTGCATACTTCACAGAAGGGCGCGCTAAAATCAAGATTACGTTAGCAGGACCGTTGTTTTATTATTTCCACGCATGGGTGGGCAGACTTGTCGGTCAAGATGCTATACTGGGTATGGATTTTACGATACCAGCTGGTGTTCGATTAGACATCTCCCACGGTGCGCTAAGTTTGCCTTATGAGGTGATCATCCCATTGTAGGGTCACCTACAGCTGTACGGGTCGAGTGGTAATTATATGAAACTCAATAAGTACGAACAGATCCCAGTAGGTTGATCTGCTGAGGTTCGGATTTATGACCAGAGATTTCGAAAGCTGTGGATTACTCGTGGAAAAGATTGGGTCCCCACTATCACTAGGGGCGTGGGTAATTTGCGATATCTGTGTGTTACGAACGTCGTTGATCATCCGATCATTGTGCAAGACGATACGATTTTAGGTATCTGGATGAACAAAGATGATGTGCCCCGTCGCCCTGGATTCGTTTCGATAGGGTTTAATCGTTACAAGGAGTGGCAAAATCTCGCGTATCAAGCGTCTACCGATTCAGCGAATGATGATCAAGAAAGTGTCGACCAAGGTCCCCTAGTCGAGAAGAGAGAGTATCCTACTCCTCGAAGTATTTTAGTGCGTCCTACGGACCCGATCGTCACATCTGTGGCATTGGTAACCGGAGGGTCGCAAAAGGTGAAAGAGGTGCAAGCGCGGTGCAATCAGAAGCCGGGGACGAAAGGTCCGACCTTGGATCACGGAGTTGAACAACCTGTTACAAGAGATACGCCTAGTCAAGATGCGCGTGATCACCCTGTCTCAGCCGATCCTAGCGAATTTGGTGTAATCCCTATCGATGATCAAGTTTGCTACCATGAAGGTGGAGATTTGTACGTGGAAGAACTAGAGAAGCAGCTTGCTACGTCGCCCGAAGTATCTGCAAGCACCGAAGTGGTGACTAAAGATAATTTGAAAGTCGGAGATCCCTTGGTCAACACGGCAGAAGAAATTGATCAGATTCGCGATATAATTTGGGCGAAGAAACATCTGTTGATCGGGAAAGGGAACGCGCTACCTCCTGCTGCACGTGGAGTTGTTTGCGATATCGATGTAGGCAATGCGCGCTCGATATCCCAAAAAGTGTCGAAAGGTGGTTCCACAATTTCGCGAGAAGTTATCGGCCTTGATCAAGGGGCTACTGAATACTAAAATCATCCAGCCGTCTAGTCACCCTGGGCATCACCTATAGTGATCATCGTGAAGAAGAATGGGGTTGATATTATGTAACGGGGTTACATTCGAGTTACATTTAGTGTCGGTGTACATGAGTACACTACGGTTGAGGTCAGTATTGACCGGTTTGAAAGGTTTTGAACCATTGGCTATTTTAACCAATCAGGGAAGGGGCCCTTGGGTGGTGGCGCGTCATCCATCCACGTGTCGGTGCACAGGTGTGTACACTACATTTTAGCTAGGTACGAATTAGGAATATTCTACTTAGTATTACATATAGTTTACATTAGTTTAAATTAATTTAGGCTAATTATATATTAAATATACATTCAGTTTATAAAAAATACTTAAGACTTCCTGACACGCGACCACGCCCGGTCGCGCGCGCATTGAGTGCAGTAGCTAAAGGGAGCCCTACCTTTAGCTACACCCTTAGTAAGGTAGCCTTGTCGTTAAGGCATTAGCGGAGCTCCTTGCCGTTAAGGCATTAGCGGATCTAGGCGCGCGACCACGCCCGGTCGCGCGCGCAGTGAGTATTGTAGCCTAGGGGAGTTCTCCCTTACGCTACCTCCCTTTATAAGGGAAGTATTGTTACAAGGGCTTAGCGAAAGCTATCTGTAAACCACCCCGGGAATCTTGGCCCCGAGTAGGAGAGCTCTCTCCTACTAAGCCCTTTTATACGGGCGTATCGGCTAAGTAGCGGCGAACGCCGCTTAAAGGAAAGTCTTCCTCTGTGCGCTAGACGCACCGTGCGTGTACGCACCCGGCTACATATTCGCTTATGTATTGACTATCGCGCGGTGAATCAACTCACGCGTTTGATGGTATACCCAATTCCCCTGATCTCCGATCTACTCGAAGATTTGGATAAAGCGTTGTGGTTTTGCTTTTTGGATATGGCGAGTGGTTTTTAGGTCGTGTCTATGACCGATCGAGCACGTCAGATTTTGGCGTTTGTCACTCCGTTTGGATTGTTTGAATGGAATAGGATGCCCTTTGGACTAAAGAATACTCCACAAATTTATCAGCGGTTGATCGATAATGCATTATACGGGTATCTCAAGGTTAAGGACGGTGCCGATGAGTCAGCTGATGTATTTACTATGGGAGAGCCGGATCAGACAGTGGTCCCGTCTGTGCTGCAGCGGCGGTCATATATCGATGATATCTTGATCCCTGCACCTACATGGGATACCCTGTGTGACAAGGTGCATCGTTTGTTGGAGAAGTGTGATCAGTAGAACTTGTCGATCAGTGTGGCTAAATCGTACTGGGGGAGAAGTGAAGTTCCTTATTTAGGGCCTCATGTCTCTAGCCGCGGTTTGGAAACAAATCCAAAAAATTTGGATGATCTGATTGATTTGCCTTTCCCTGGTACCTTACGTGCTATGCAATCGTTTTTGGGAAGCTTGAACAACTACCGTCGATTTATTGAAGACTTCGCGATCTATGACGCTGTGCTCTACGAATTAAGAGAGATAGATTATCAAGAGTTGAAGAGCCGATCATTGAGCAAGGAGAATTCGTATCATGAAGGCGATCGATTAATCAGGGCAAAATTATCATTCAGCATGAAGAAAGCGAAGATTGCGTCAGCCCCAACCCTGCGCCATTTTGATCAGAACAAAACGCCGGTGATCGTGGTTTACGCCAGCCATGGGCAGCATCTGCTGCGCTGGTACAAGAACATGATCAAGTGTATTGTCCCGTCGCATTCGCCAGCCGAACATTGAAGAGCGGTGAGATGAATTACAGCCCCGTCGAAAAGGAATTTCTTGCGCTTCTACAGGTTTTGGATGTTTACTTCACGATGCTGGTCGGAAAGACAATCACTGTCTTGTCATGTTTGTCCACGTTGGAATGGTTACAAACATCCAACGGGATAGACGGACGATTGGGCAGATGGGCTGCGATCTTATCCCAATGGGACCTCGAGATCAAGAAATGTGTACATGGAGAAGAGGAGGTACTAGGGGCGTTAGCTGCAAGTATCACCCCCCGCGCCGAGATTGATGAAGCACTGATTGCGATCGCACCGAAAAAGCAACCGCGGCAGATGATTGAAGTACCACCTCCTACGGTTGAGAAAGGCGAAGAGCTCTACGTGATCAGTTTCTATGGATCTGCAAGTGTCAAGCAACGTGTAGGTGCGTTTGGCGCTATCGTGTGGAAATTACCGGAGTGGAAGATTATAACCGCGGTAGCCGATCATGCACCTGATATCACGGTGAACGAAGCGGAATACCATGGATTGCTTTTAAGTTTGCACCTACTGTCGTGATATCCCAAAGGAAGGATGATCGTGTGTGGAGATTCGAATTTGGTAATCAGGCAAATGCGGGGTGAAATATAGTGTAAAGCTCCGCGATTGCAAGTGTTGCAACAGCGTGCGTTTAACCACCTTCGCGAATGGACCAATCATGATATGGTGGATGTTAAAAGAGAGTGGAATAAGAGTGCAGATCATATCACCACTATGGCCATGCAGGGTGGAACAAGATGTGAGATTGATGACAAGAAACAGCTGGAGGAATTGGCCGATCTCAACACAGATTGTCGGAAGTGATCACGTGGAATTAAGATCCCACTGCCCCACAAGTGCTAGTGACGACACGATCACATAACCTCCGTCAACCGCGACCGTCAACGTGGCCCGATATCCATAGACGGGATAAGGGCGGAACGTGTGAAAAAGGCGCATGAAGAAGAGAAATGGATTCACGATTTGCGAAGTTATTTGTATGGTGACGTCTCACAATTGAGCGCAGACGAGGTAAATGTGGTGGAGTCAAGTTCGAAATCTAATACATTTGTATCGACAACCTGACCACCACCATCGTGCCCAGCCTTCCAACTTACGGGGGGGGGGGTACCCCGCGGACCTCCATTCGAAATCTGGTCCGATCGTCCGCTGCTGGCAGACGACCGGTCATCATCCAAAGACACTTGATCCGATTGTTTAGTGTCCATCTCACCTTGTGTACCCGATGGAATGGGCCAGTTACACACTCGGTGGATCGGGATCGCAGATTGGATCGAACCGGTCTTGAATATAGAAGACCGATCTGGGTAGGTATCTTTGGGGCGGAACTCTTCACCCCAGACACAAACAGACCAAAAACACTTCCAAGAGATAACTTCCAATAGTTCGATCGTCCAAACGATCAAGACCTGACCAATACGAAATAATAGAGGGTAGACCGACCGTTCCGGTCTAGCCCCTGACCAATACGAGATAAGACCAAAACCGGTCTAGTTTCCAACCAATATTAAAACAAGCCAATATGTCCACGTGAAGACCCAATATGCCCGTGAAACTCCACAAACGATATCTACACGTAAATACCAATCCAGTGAATAGCACGTTCCAAACGTACTTGACTTAAAGTGTCGAGATCGCCGAATCGTACTCCCGTCGAGGGACTTCCGTTGGCCAAAGTGCGCGTGCGGCGCGTCCAGACCGGGTATAATAGGCGAGAGGGGATAATTCAACCCTCTTCCCCCAACACTCCGCGGCGGGCGGAGGCGACTAGTGTACGTGAAAAGAATAACGGCGACCCCTTGCTGCGGTGTAGACCAAAAGACTTTTACTTGGAAAATCCGCAACCAAAAGACTTCTACTTGGAAAAATCGCAACTAACCAATAATACTACCTCCCTATGGTCCCTAATGTACCCACACAAAATTATGTAAAATACCCAATGTCAGGTGACTCACCCAAGACCTGCGTTCTTGATACTCCTTGAATCTGATAGGCTAAAAAGCCCCCTTGTTTAGATCAATCGGAAACTCGACCAACTGCCTTGACCAAAAGTGACCAAATTTGTGGTACACTTTACCATAGCCGCCCCTGAGTCCGACCGTGTCGCACAACGATAACGGTCTGACTCACCCATCACTCGACCAACTGGACCTTGGTCACTCACACTTCTTCCCCATGGATCAAACATCTTCGACACCTGCGTCAGGTACTGCCTTTACTGCACTTGATCTTCTTATGCTTCCCTTTGACGCTTGTTCTTGTTGTTCTTGCAGAAACTCTATGCGCCGAGTTGTCCCACCTTGCTTCGCCTGTCCGGTCGGCTCGGTCTGACAGCCCACGTAACTCTCGTGCACTTCAAAAATCGGAAGGGCGTCAGACTGCATCCGACACGCAGATGCAGGATATGCTTGCAGAAAACATGCGTCTCAGGACCCAGGTGGCCCACCAGGCAACACGAGGTGCGCATCTTTGGTCTTCGTCTTGTACTTGTCTTGACCCTCGTTTGTCTTCAGCTCTCATCCCTCCCAGCGTCGTCAAGGCAATAGGTGCCTTGCTTGATGCCGATAGGCAGTCCGACGATCATGTTGACCATCTTCGACCAATTTTAGAGGAGCTGGTAAGCGCGCGTCATGAGCTGTCCCGTCTGGAGGCTCATCAGTCCCATCTCAGGGATCAACTTGCACTTGTTCGCCGGCAGCAGCTGGACGGACAGTTCGACGCGACCTCACTGCGCATGCAAGGCGACGACTTCGCGCGACGCATTGCCGAGCTTCAGATTTCAATTCAAGACCAGACCGGGAAGGTCCGGTCTTATCAAGACAAGTCAGACGCTTGGACGCTAGAGTCCGGTCGTCGTCAGGTGGCACTAGACCAGTGCCGCCAGCGCTTAATGAACTTGCTGCATCCGTGTTCGGCTGCTTCCTCCAGTATAGATTGTTCTGCATCGGCAACCTTAGTCGCCTCGGAGCAAGACCAAGACCGCTTGCAGCAGGACCAAGACCTACATCGTTCATTGGATGATATTCAGCAGCCCGAAATTGCACAAAAATCGAAGAAGCGCGCGGACGCGCCGAGTAGATCGAGGGCGCGGGGCACTGCGCGCGGACCCAGACTCGGGGGGAAGCGTGCAGTGCCTCATAAGCGAGCCAAGACACAGGCGCTTCTTATGGACTCGTACTCGGACACGGACGAAACCTACAGCCCCTCGGAAAGTCGAGCGCCCTCGCGCCGTACTGCAAATCGCACCAAGCACACAGGGGTCTCGTCCGAGGAGGACTCCAGCGAAGGGTCTTGCGATTCCGAGTTTATGGTCGCCATCCAGTCCAAGTCACGAACGAATTTACGTGAAAGTTTCATCCAAGTGGCGTCGACATTGGGGTCAGAACAGAAGACCGGTTTGCCAAGTGACGCCACATCAGTATCGACATCAGCGAAGCCGGCGCCTTCGGTTCTCCCCGGGACATCCGAGATTCACAAGTACGCTCTACTGAAGAACATGGTGCTTGACACCCGCTCCCTTCCGCCGCGGACGTTTGAAATCACTTTGCCGTGGTCGTCGGGGCAAATCGGCTGTTTGCGCCGGTCTACCCTGACCATGCAGCTTCTGGCCCGGTCTTTGTCTCGCCCGAACCCCTAGCTTTTTCCACCGGCCAAGAAAACCCCTGCCGCGTCTGCATGGAGGGCGGACTTGATTACGTCGGCGCAGATCTCCCATCTATACGGCGATGAACCATGGAAAATTTTCGAACACCCCAAGATAGTACTTGTGTTCCACTTGACTCCGTGGATCGGCACTTTGCTAGGCCGGTGAAGAATTTCAACAAGATCCACGGCCAAGCAATTTGGGAAGTGTCCCACTACTTGATGCTTCCCCCCGACCGGGTGCGACAAGATCCGGGCCTGGCGACGTTCCAGAGCAAGCGCAAGCGACGTCGAATTCGGGCCGGCGAGGCTTGGAAGTCCCTGCGCCAGTACATTTTGGACGGGATGCGATCCCGCGAGTGTGACGTCGACGTGTTCTTGTACCCGGTGTTCCTCCACATGCCGAGGCGTCGCGTTGAGAAGACCAGACTGCTGGCCGACGATGCCATATGGTACCCCGGTCTTGATTGCGCTGAGCCGGTCGCGGACCTCAAGGATGCTTTGGTCCAGCTTGACCGGAAGAACCCCTGGCGTAACCAGTTTCAGGATCAAGTGGAAAATCATCCGTCGATGGTCATCGGCCGTCTGTGGGGCGATAGCAAGCGAAGTCGCAGGTAGTCGACCAGATAACTCGTAATACATGTCATCATTTCTTTTTCATATGTCCGATCGTCAAATCACTTGAACTAATTTTACCACTCTCTTTATAGTTGCACCGAACACGTTATCGTAAACAGTTCCACCCCCATCACGAAAAATAGTCATCACATTCGTCATTCCGCTACTCCAATTCGTTACAGTTCATCACAATTTCACATCAACTCCGGACCTTCCACATTTTGTCTGCATCACTGCGAAGCGATTACGACTGACTCGTTCTCGTTCGAATTCTCGTAGAAGAGCCCCACAGTTCAAGTCTAGCTCGTCAACCCAAGTTGATTCATCATGGTCCTTCCATCGGACCAGGTACTCTCGGTGAGTCCGACCGAACCTGGTCTTCTTGGTCGACCGAGCATCTAAAACCTTCTCCACTTCAAACTCGTCTTCCTCTAAACTCGTCTTCCTCCAATGGTCGTTCCAACTGTCCTCCGGCAGTAACGCTTCATCGAAATCAAATCTTTTTTCTTCGTCTACCAGACAGGGAGTTTTGTGTCGATCAGGAAATTCTCGGACCAGTTTCAACATGGACACATGCACGATCGGGAAGACCTTGTAGTCCGTGCCGGTTGCTACTAGACGGGCAGCGTGTTCACCAATCAACTCGGCAACACGGAAAGGACCGTGCCACATGTGAGCCAGCTTCTTCGAATAGCCCTCCTTCACTCGGTCTAGGTACAACCATACCCTCGCCCCTGGTTCTATACCGTGGGGTCGGACCTGGTCATTGGTCCGGTCTGCCCGGTCTTGTGTGGCCTGACGCATCTTTTCGTTGACGACTTCTTTTGCATGCTGATAGTGTTTCTGGACCTGCATGCGCCAGCGTCGATCATCGCGATCGCGGGTCCGGGTGCAACCATAGGTATCGCAGCTTCCAGTGTCGACCAAGGGTCCCATCCATATGTCAGATAAAAAGGCGTTTCTCCTCGGACCCGATCGGTCGACGAGTTGAGTTCAAACACCAGCCTTTCTTCATACTCGTCCCAATCTCGCTGGTCTGGGTCAGCAACGTACATCTTTATCGCCCTCGTTATGGTCTGCACCATGCGTTCCGCCGATCCATTTGCTTGCGGACGATATGCCATCGTCGCACTCTGTTTCTGGCCTAGCATGTTATTGAACGACCGGAACACCTCGGCCATAAAACCGGGTTCCCGATCGTGCCTGATGACCTCGCGGGCGCCGACTCTTCGGAACACACATTCATCGTAGCTCTGGGCGATCTGCTCCGCAGACCGAGATGCGCTTGCCTTCGCAATAACTAGACCAGTGAACAGGTCTACCCAGATCAGCGGCTCAGTGTTGCCGCGCGTCGATCTAGGCAGTGATGGTATGTGGTCCATCGCTATGACCTGGAAAGGGTAGGTAGCTTCGATATTTCCGGGCGATCGCCCCTTGATTACCGGTCTACCCTTTCCGGTCTCGCAATCCGTGCAACAGCCCACATATTTATGCACACTGCGGAAAAGACCTATCCAGTGGAAGTGGGACCTGATCTTGTGATATGTCCTGCCTATGCCCTGATGTCCCCCATCTAGACTCACGTGATAGTGATGAAGGACATCCGGCTGCAGCAACTCGGGGATCACTAATTTCGCCAGTCGGTCCCGGTCTGCACTGTCTTGGTCGGCATCGCGGCAGTAATACAATAATTCATTATCATCCACTTCGTAGCTATCCGCGATCTTGATGCACTCTTTCACTTGATCGTTCGTCAACTTGGACAGTTCACCACGCAGGTAGGTCTTCAGGTTTATAATCCATTCTTCTTCGTCCTGCGCCTTGAGAATCCGTTCCATACTTAACTGTTGCACTGCATATTCGTTCAAACTTTCCTTCGGGAACGGTCGGCGAGACTTCTGAGCTTTCGATCTAGTCGCGACCATCACATGCACCTGGACTGGGGCGTTCTTGGGTCCGATCACCTCTGGGGACTGTTTATATTCACCAATTCATCCAGAACGGCCTCCTCGGTGATCGTAGCCCCGGTCTGGTCTTGCATGGCCTAGGTCTCGAGGTAGTCGGCGCTTCTGTTCCAGTCCCGTTTCTCGTGCAATAGCTCGTAGTTGGGGTGGTCCTTCAATGCCTTCATTACTCGATCATTTAGCGTCCTTAGTCGTGGAGCCTTGCAGTCGATCTCTCCGGTGATCTGCCTGATCACTAGGTTGGAGTCACCACATATGATGACTCGCCCCTTCTCTTGCGACGACAGCAGGTCCAGACATAGAAGTAGACCTCGGTACTCCGCCTCGTTAACAGTAATATCCGGCGTGAAATCGGCAGCGGCTGCAACTATAGATCATTGTGGCAACTTCCACAATATGGCACTATAGGCGCCGACCTTCTTCTTCACGCTTGATGATCCGTCAAAACTTAAGACCAAGAGCTCTTCATCATGGTCGACGGTCGGTGGCGGTCTCGAAACTGACTGCCGAGGTTGCTTCCTCGGGGCAATCGCTATCAATGCCTCGTCCACTTCAGACCGAGGGGTGATACTGGCAGCTAATGTGCCCAATATCTCTTCCTCGCCCCTGGTGCACTTAACGAACTCGAGGGTCCACTGCGACAAGACCGCCGACCATCTGCCTAGACGTCCGTCCATCCCATTGACTGATAATAGCCAGGCCAAAGTAGACCGCCTTGACTGGACCTTTATAGGTCGGCCAACCAGCAGGTTGTAACACACATCCAGAATTCGTAGCAACGCCAGAACTTCTTTCTCGACAATTCCATAGTTCACTTCATTTGGTTTTAGCGTCCGGCTCGTAAACGTGACTGGATGATACACACCATCGTGATCTTGCACTAAAGTAGCCGAGGTAGCCCCCTTACTGGAATATACAATAATGGTCGGCACTTTTTCGGGAGCGAAATGCTTCAAAATCGGTGCCGTCACCATCTTAGCCTTCAACATACCAAAGGCAAACTGTGCACGCTTCATATGATCCTCCACTTGCGGACAAACTGCAGCAAGACCAGAGTCGGCGCCCTCCTGTAAAGTTTCCCGGTCTCCTACGCGCAACATATGATAGTCAACTTCCCGGAGCTCGTACAGCACAGCCGCGTAGATAGCAAAGTCTTCAATGAATCGGCTATAATAATTCAAGCTTCCCAGAAGTACTGCATTGTCTTCAGTGATCTGGGGAACGGGAGGTTACTCAGCGAATCCAGGTCCTTGGGATTAGCCTCTAGACCATTGTTCGAGACCATATGGCCTAAATAGGCGACCTTGGACAAACCCCAAAAACTTTTCACGGCACTGATAGATAGGTTCCAGCGGTCGCATGTCTCCAACAATCGCTCAACCTTCTCGCACAGATCTTTCCATGACGAGGCAGGTATCAGAATGTCGTCGATGTACGACCGCCTCCCTAGAATGGACGGTCTTCTTTCCCGATCGGGTTCAACCTCTGTAAACACATCATAACTTTCGGAAGGGTCCCGATCGGTCTTGATTTTGAAGTGTCCGTACAGTGCGTTGTCTATCAACCTTTGATAGATCTGGGGTGCGTTCTTCAGACCGAACGGCATACGGTTCCACTCGAAAAGACCAAACGGTGTCACAAACGCGGAAATCTCACGGGCTCTATCAGTCATCGAGACCACCCAAAATCCACTTGCCATGTCCAGCGAACAATACCACAAGGTCTTGTCCAGGTCTTCCAACAAATCATTAATCAGCGGCATCGGGTACACCATAAGTTTAGTCAACCGATTTACCAGCCGATAGTCGATGCACAACCTAATGTCGACGCCGTTCTTCTTGATAACAATTACGATCGGCGAGGCCCATGACGAGGTCGACGGTCTAATAATCTTGGTAGTCAACAGTCCTTTGATAAGATCAGAAAGCTTTTCCCGGTACTGTGGCGCCACGCGTCGACATCGCTGGGCAATCGGCTTGGCATCTCCAACGTCAATATCGCAAATCGCACCACGGGCTGCAGGTGGTAAGGCATTGCCCTTTCCGATCAGCAGATGTCTTTTCTTCCATATGATATTCTTCAACTGCTCGATCTGGTCTGGACTGTTAAGGTCTTGATCACCCACTTGTAAATCATCCATTGTAACTTCCGGCGAGTCGGCAGACACTTCAGGGAGGACTGCCATTTGGCTTTCCAGCTCCTGAATGTACTGTTCCCCGCCTTCATGTATACAGACTTGTTCATCTTCTGGGGTGATATCACCTAGACCATCTGGACCGGCTGAACGCCCCTGGTCTTGATCGACGGGCTGTCCTTCACTGATATCGGTCTGATTAGGAATACCGTCATGGTCCGACCTAGCAGCTTCATGTTCCCCTTCTTCCGTTTCTAGCTCCGCTGTCGCCTGGTCTTGTGCTGACACCACTTTGACTAACCTTGGCTCGTCTACTTGATGGTCCACCGTTCCTGGTGACTGCGGCGCCTTTCTTCGGACTTTTTTTTTTTTGGGGTGACATAACTTGGTCTTTCCACTAAATGTGAGGTATCCTCTTCCACCGACCCATAGTCGCTGATAAGATCGGTGGTCGATTGGTACGCCAGGTTTTGCCACTCGACATACCGCCTCGACCCAATCGAGACGAACCCCATCTTCCTTGGAACCTTCCCTTCTGCTAACCACATACCGACAATAGTGTTATTGTCCAGTGTCAGCGGCTTGTCACCGATATTTGTAACACGGACAAAATCACGTCGACCAGCACTCTTTACGAAGGTCTATACCCACCGATCGCCCCTGGTCAACCACAACTTCCTCGAACGAAAACCTTTCTCAACCGGGGTATCGGCAGACCGACCAACTGGGATAGTGAGGTCTTGGTCCCACCGGACCAGATCGGTATACGAACCATACAGAGGTCTTCGACCAGCCAACTGGACCTGGACCTCATCCGGGAGCGTAAGAACTCCATGTGACAGGTCTAGGCGAATACCAGCTGGGACCATGAAATCCATTCCTAGTAAATCTTCTTGACCAGCCAACTTGCCAACCCAAGCGCTGAAAATGCAGACCAGCGATCCCGACAAAGTAATTTTCACACGCGTTCTTCCTTCGGTCATATAAGAGTTTTCGCCGATACCGACGCATTCTTGTCTCTGGGTATCGTCTATACGACATCTGACCTTACGATCAAAGGCGGAGTCGATTATCGATACTTCAGCTCCAGAGTCGATCAACATCGTCGATTTCTGGTTATTAATCTTGCCACAGGATTTCGCGTTCTTGAACCATTTATCAGACTCGTGATACTTCCAGTATCCGCGGGATTTTTCAGGCAGCAAGTCCAACTGCATAACCACCTTAGTCCGGGAGTACTCATCGGTCTTCAAACTGTAGACCGGATAGTCTCGGTCGACGCAATTTGGAATAGAACGTGTATTGTCGGTCTTATCCTCCTTGCCGACATATGCATAGATGTGAACCGTAGAACGCTCGGCTCGATCCAGATTCCAACCTGGCGAGCGTTCTAGTTTAACATCTTTTCTGCGTCCGGCGGCAGCGTCCCCGCGTGCTTGTCCGGCACGTACCACTTGCGTATCATGTTAAAAAAATCTTCAATCTTGCAGTGTCCGGCCTCGTGGATCTCTCCACATGACTTGCACACGAAAAGGCAGTGGTCCGTCGGGTGGCCGCGTCTCTCGCACTTCTTGCACACCATCTTCTTCCAGTAGTTTGGACCATCATGTTTGCTCGACCCACAGTGGGAGCACTTCTGACGAGGTCGGTCTGGATCGGACTTGCTTCCGTTCCTTCCCTTCCGGTCCACCTGGTCGGACTTCGACTTGGTCTTCGGGGCAGGTTCCGCAACATAGACGTAACGATACTGGTCTTCATCCGATGACTCCTGGCTGGATGGACTTCCACTTTCCCCTTCTGACCCCGTGCTGTCATCAGCTACAATTGCCTTGACCGCTCGGTTCGGTCTGGTCCAAGGTCTCTTGACCGGATCGGTCTGGGTCTTGGAACAATAGCGACCTGATCCACCAGCGGTCTTCGCTCTCATACTACGCGACTGTTGTAACGTCCGTAGAGTCTGTTCAACTTCACCCGCGTCCTTAAGACGCAGCAGAGTAAGCTGGTCCGCCAGTTCTTGATCATCAAGGGTACTAATGTAGTGACCCACATGTTCCAGAGCAGCACCGTTCGGCGGGTTATTCTCTTTAATTGTTATGCCGACATGAAGTGCAGCCACGTTCAACCGATAAAAATACTCGATCGGTGTCTCGTCGCTCCGCTTCTGCATATGGTGATACTTGCGGGCACTCGAAAATCCGAAGTTACAATATTGCCCTTCAAACTCTGCACATAGCTGGTCCCAGTCTGTAACGGGGTTATATTCGGGTAACACTGAGTGTTGGTGTACATGAGTACACCACGGTTGAGTTCAGTATTGGCCGGGTTGAAAGGTTTCGAACCTTTGGTTATTTTAACCAATCAGGGCATGGGCCCTTGGTGTGGTGGTGTGTCAGCCATCCACGTGTCAGTACACAGGTGTGTACACTACATTTTAGCTAGGTACGAATTAGGAATATTCTACTTAGTATTACATATAGTTTATATTAGTTTAAATTAATTTAGGCTAATTACATATTAAATGTATTCAGTTTACAAAAATACTTAAGACTTCCAGGCGCGCGACCACGCCCGGTCGCGCGCGCAGTGAGTCATGTAGCCTAAGGGATTTATCCCTTACGCTACCTCCCTTTATAAGCGAAGTCTTGTTACAAGGGGTTAGCGAAAGCTATCTGTAAACCACCCCGGGAATCTTGGCCCCGAGTAGGAGAGCTCTCTCCTACTAAGCCCTTATACAAGGGCGTATCGGCTAAGTAGCGGCGAAAGCCGCTTAAAAAGGTCTTCCTCTGTGCGCTATCCGCACCGTGCGTTTACGCACTCGGCTACATCTGGTAGCACTTGTAGTCAATCCAACACCTGTGTTGGTGATCAACATCCTCTGCAAGGGATGGATCAGGACGATTGGGGTAAGCTAACCCCCGTCCAATAGGAAGCCTTTAAAAGGCTGTTACCCATATTGGGTGAGGATGTCATGCTCCATCTAGTGGAGCAGGGCCTCGATGCCGTGCGTGAAAGGGTGAATGCCCTTATCGCGCATGGGGAGAGTCTTCGCGGGAGTTATCCCGCGTCTACGGGGGTGCGCCCTCCGATGTCCTTTAAGATAAAGGAATCCACCGGCGAGAAAGGTGAAAACCTTTATGTGTGGCTTCGAGAGGTTGAAACCGCATACTCCACCTCGAACGTGATCGAGGATCACCTGCAAGTGGGACTTACACTGACCCATCTTACGGGCAAAGCCCGTACATGGGCGTTTACGTGTTAGGATTCGGTCACGACCGTGTTCCCGAACTGGGGAGTCCTTAAGCGAAAGCTTATGGACAGGTATGCAACGCCTGATCTGGTTCTCCAGAATCAGCTGGCGTTTTTGAGGTGCCGTCAGGGCACTAGGGACTTGGAGACATATGTCCAAGGACTGAAGACCCTGTTGGCAGGGATGTACAAGAAAGCGTATTCGGACGATGTGTCCATCCCCGTCTTCATGGGAGGCCTGAAAGAAGGGCCAGCCCGTTCGGAACTGTTCCGATGCCGACCCCAATCCCTGGGGGAGGCGTTTAAGATGGCGTTTAACGCCGAGAGGAACTTTCGTTCCTCTAAGG
Organism: Peronosclerospora sorghi; assembly: GCA_026184515.1. NCBI lineage: Eukaryota > Oomycota > Peronosporomycetes > Peronosporales > Peronosporaceae > Peronosclerospora > Peronosclerospora sorghi. The sequence continues at coordinate 38,139,736 of CM047580.1, read as the reverse complement.
TGGGTCCTGAACCTATGGACCTAAGTCAGGTCGAAGTGGAGGGGAAACCTTCCGCTAAGAGTCACTCTGACTCTTTTTCGCAGAGCTTCGAGGCGGAGCTCTTAGCTATGTTGCAGCGGCGTGGGCCGCTAAGGTGCTTCCTATGTGGAAGCGTGGATCATCTGCGGAACAGATGTCCACAAAATCCCCAGCGAGATAGTCGCTGGAAGGGGCCGAGGGCGGCAAAAAGGCCCTCTCCCAAGCCGTCGGGAAACAGCGGCTCCCAATAGGTGCGGGGCGCCTTACTGGGGGACCCCTCAGTGCTGTTAATCCCCAGGGTAGGGGACGACAGCACAAATACCCGAGGGAAGCGGTGCTTTCTAGCACCGAGTTGGTGTACCAGCCATGTTTGCTGGTAGTCCTTACGGACGTGAAGGCTTTGATAAGCCTTGGAGAGTCTTGATAGACTCTGGAGCGTCTGAAAATTATATCAGACGGACTTCTGTTGAGAAGAGTCGGCTGTATGCCGAGACTCTAGAGGGACGTTCTCGTGACGTTGTCACGGCCCGTCTAGCGACGGGCGTATATATGGTGGAGTCAAGTTCGAAATCGAAAACATTAGCATCGATAACCTGACTACCACCATCGCGCCCAGCCTTCCAACTTTCGGAGGGGGTACTCCGCGGACCACCACTCGAGATCTGGTCCGATCGTCCGCTGCAAGCAGACGACCGGTCGTCATCAGAACCCACTTGGTCCGATTGTTTAGTGTCCATCTCACCTTGTGTACCCGATGGAATGTGCTAGTTACACACTCGGTGGATCGGGATCGCAGATTGGATCGAACCGGTCTTGAATATAGAAGACCGATCTGG
>CM047580.1:38123396-38138782 GCA_026184515.1 Peronosclerospora sorghi | reverse complement strand
GGGCATGGTCCACCCCCATGGTCATCCGCTCGACACCGGTCTCCAACTCTGATGAGCTGTTAGAAGCCGGTGGAGACTGGTAGATCGATTCATCATCGGAACCAATGTCAACAAGCTCTGTGGAGGCTTCGGCGACCTTCATTGCCGTGGTGGGAGTTGGGCGGCGAACCGCCCCCACCAGTGGCACCAAACGGTCGTGGAGGTCCGACATCGACGCCTCCAGTCTCCAAGCATCAAATTCAAACAATTTATTGATATCGGCGGGGTTCTGCATTTTAATGCCAACCTCCGCCAACATCGCCACCAAATTCTTGACGAGCAGTAATGGTCGATCACTCTGGATCGGCTCGGTAGTGGGACCGAGAAGACGGTCGGGGATATGGAGGTCCAACACCCGAAAGACCTGGTTTTGGTGAACAAATCGCTTCAATTCAAAAACATAATACATCTTTTCCAGGCCTTGTTCGGTGATAGCCTCATCCCCTACCTTCGACTTTTCTTCGAAGTCGTCTTCGTCGGGTGGCATTCCCAGCCCTTTTCTGGGCACCTTGGATACCTTGGGGACTTTAGGGAGGTAGACCGGATCGTTCCAGTCAGCCTCCAAGTAATTTTCATCTTTTAGTTTTCCATCATTTCTTTCATACATACGCATAGGATCAGGCCCAAGGTCCTGATCCTTTCCGGAACTATAGCAGGACCTGTTATAGTCCCGATCGGCTCCGGTGGGAGCCTTTTGGGGAGGAAAAAACTTATTAATCCCGATCTGGTCCTCCACCAGGCCAGATCGGACATCGCCATCTATATCAACAACGAGAACGTAAGGCGATAGTCTTTCCTTACGTCCTCTCCAGAACTATTCCAAATTCAAATCTTCAAATTCAATCTTTGATGACACCTCGCGGTGATATCCACGATCACCCGAATCCTGGCACGCGCACCATTGTGGTGGAGTCAAGTTCGAAATCGAATACATTTGTATCGACAACCTGACCACCACCATCGTGCCCAGCCTTCCAACTTACGGGGGGGGTACCCCGCGGACCTCCATTCGACATCTGGTCCGATCGTCCGCTGCTGGCAGACGACCGGTCATCATCCAAAGACACTTGGTACGATTCACTTAAGTTCATCTCATCTTGTGTACCCGATGGAATGGTCTAGTTACACACTCGGTGGATCGGGATCGCAGATCGATCTGATTCGGTCTTGAATATGAGACCGTGCTGGCTAGGTGTACCGGGGGCGGAACTCTTCACCCCAGGTACGTACAGACCAGAAACACTTCCAAAAGATAAATTCCAATAGGTCGATCGTCCAAACGATCTAGACCTGACCAATACTATATAATAGAGGGTAGACCAATCAACCGGTCTAGCCCCTGACCAATATGAGAGAAGACCAAAACCGGTCTAAACTCCAACCAATGTTACGATGGGCCAATATGTCCACGTGAAGACCCAAGATGCCCGTGAAACTCCACAAACGATATCTCGACGTAAAGACCAATTCAGTGAATAGCACGTTCCAAACGTACTTGACTTAAAGTGTCGAGATCGCCGAATCGTACTCCCGTAGAGGGACTTCCGGTGGCCGAAGTGCGCGTGCGGCGCGTCCAGACCGGGTATAATAGGCGAAAAGGGATAATTCAACCCTCTGCCCCCAAACACTCCGCGGCGGGCGGAGGCGACTAGTGTACGTGAAAAGAATAACGGCGATCCCTTGATGCGGTGTAGACCAAAAGACTTTTACTTGGAAAATCCGCAACCAAAAGACTTCTACTTGGAAAAATCGCAACTAACCAATAATACTACCTCCCTATGGTCCCTAATGTACCCACACAAAATTATGTAAAATACCCAATGTCAGGTGACTCACCCAAGACCTGCGTTCTTGATACTCCTTGAATATGATAGGCTAAAAAGACCCCCTTGTTTAGACCAATCGGAAACCCGACCAACTGCCTTGTCCAAAAGTGACCAAATTTGTGGTACACTTCACCACATAAAGGACTGCGCGAAAATTGCCGACAACTACGATGTCGACGAACAAGGATTGCTGATTTACTGTGGGAATATGGCCAAATGAAAAGCCAGTGATGATCAAGATGATCCAGACGATCGACGTTCTTCGATTATGCTGGTCTTACCCGAGACCCTACATGCGGATGTCCTCCACCATTATCATGTGAGCTTGGAAGGAGGATGTAATGGGGTGCCATTACATAATAGATATTCAAATTAGAATATCACAGTTTAATTTCAGACGCGTTGTCTGAAATTTAAATAAGAGATTATAAGTTATTATAATCTAAGAAGGAAAGTCGATTCGGTATAAATACCGAATCTTGCAGGTTAACTAATAGTACAGTTAGTTAAAGACTTGATATTATTATATTAATTAGTTAGTTACTATACTATTAGCCTCAAAACCACCCATTAAATAAACACTCTTAATTTTGCGTTCTAACCCACAAGTGAATATTAATATATTTACTTTAATTATAGGATTAGACGTTACCAACTAATGCTGCCCTAATTGTATTGCGCGCTTCCTCGCAAAATAGAGTGTAAGCCTGTAACAGGATCAGTCCTGTTACACCTGGTAGCACTTCGTGGTCCGTCTTAACGACCACAGTTCCGTTCTGCTAGTTAACTAGCGGAGCGAAGATTAAGAGCCGCTCGGCATCATGTCGCGAGACATGTCGGCAGCCGAGCGAGAAAGTACGCTGGAAGAGGTGAATAAACAATATCCTCACTTCTCGTCGCGTAGTAAAGACGCGACGGTGGAAATTATTCGGTCTATGGGGACCGACATCATTACCTTCCTCAAGATTAAGTCTCCGGAGAAAGTGGTACAGGTGGTGAACCGCTTTAGGCTAAACCACCTAGAAAATCCAGTACGGCCCGCGCCAGAGGCAGCGCGGACCGCAACTGCACCTGCAACGCATAGGGTTGAAGTGGTAAAGGCGCTAGTACCGCCCTTTACCTGCGAAGGGGGCGAGCCCCTTCGTAGATGGTTCGCAGAGGTGGAAGATGCCATCTCTGCGCAAAATATTGTTGACGAACGTCAACAGGCGTACTTCGCCACAACATGTCTAGGCGGCAGAGCCATGGCATGCGCGATGAGTCGCAGAGCCACTGATGACTCTGCGTTCCTTACTTATAAGGAATTTAAAGCTGAGCTAAAGCTCAACTTTGAAGCTCCAGAAATGGAGCTAAGTAGTCGGCAGGAGTTTATTGAACTCCGGCAAGGTAAGCTTGACCTCCAAGCTTACGCTCAGAAGACGCAATATTTGCTGTCAAATATTGTGTATGAGCCGGTGCCCCCTTCTATGCAGGTCACTGGCTTCATGAAGGGACTCAATGATGGTCCCGTCAAACAGAGTCTCTACCGGCACCCGCCATAGACTCTAACGGATGCCATTGACATGAGCATCCGTGAGGAGTTCAGCATGCGATCAGCGTCATCACATGCTGGGTACAGCCGAAGGGCTCAACAGCCCTTCACTTTTGACATGCCGCAACGGCATGTCAACAATCAGCAGTCAGGCAGACGAAGCTCACACTTCGTCTCAAGAAACAGCCACCCGCGCCAGAGCATGGGCGGTGAAGGTCCAGAGCCGATGGACCTATCGGGTGCGGTTGCTTCGAACACGAAGCGACCGAAATTTAAGAAGAATATTCGCTGCAATAGATGCGCGAAAATGGGGCATTTTGCCCATGAGTGTATGGCACCGCGTCCGGTGCCACGCAGTCAGCGAACGGAACCGTCCGCTGCACGGCGACGCCAACAGGGACATCACCCTGTTGGTACAAAAAACGAGAATCGCAAGTAGGGGCGGGGAGCCCTACTGGGAATGTTATCCCACATGCCGACATAGGACATGTGAGGTAATAGCCCCAGACGGGACCATGTCCTGTCAAAAGGTGCAGGGTGATGGGAATCCTCTTATCACCCTGGAGGTTAAGCCGCTCGGGAGCGATGTCCCCATGCGAGCTTTGTTTGACACAGGAGCGTCAAACAATCTCGTTAGAACTCAGAGTCTAACGCAGTTGAGCTTCGTGGAGGTAGAGACCCCACGAAGTATGTTGTCAGTCCTGTTAGCAACAGGTGCAACCGTGACTATTCCAAAGCGTGTGATTAAAACACGCTTCGAGTTGAATGAACTTTCATTCGAGGATGAATTCATCGTCCTCGATTTAGATGACAAGTTCGATGTGATACTTGGAATCCCATGGATGTCCAAGTTTAAACCTTCGATCGACTGGGTTAACCTATCGATCGACTGCGGCGGACGCACAGGATCTGATCACCCTGTGTGTAATCCGGCTGTATCAGAGGATACAACCGCAGCGTCAGACAGTCTGGTGGATAGCGATGGCGCCACCAGGTCTGTTCTGACACGATCAGCGGAAGGTACCTCCGCTGGTGAGAGTCCAGAGGGACTACCACACGCAACAGAAGAGTCGTTGCGTGTTGGAGAGAAACATTCCACGGGTGATAAAGACCACCGTGAGAATGAAGTTATATCCACGGTGGGAAACACCCACCGTGAGAATGAAGTGATATCCACGGTGGGAAACACCCACCGTGAGAATGAAATAGTATCCACAGTTGGAAACACCCACTGTGCGACCGAAGGTTCCAACACGACGAATGAATTCCGTGTTGATGAGAGTGAACTCACGATCGAGTGAAATCGTGAGCAAAACTCCGTGGTGGCCAGTGCCCACCACGTTGCGTTAGCCATGCGCACGGGTGATAAAGACCACCGTGTCGCAGAAAAGGCGGCCGGTCAGACGAGCACATCTGATCGCCAAAATTACATGGTAGGCAGTGGCCACCATGATGATGAGTATTCGCACACGGTGAATCGTAATCACCGTGTATCAGTCAATCAGACGAGTGGGTCTGATTGCATGGGCAGTTCCGTCGAGACGATCAACGTCTTGACGCAAACGGAGATCGGATTAGCTACCCAGTCTCTGTTGATGGAACACCCTCCGAAAGAAGGTTCGGAGGTGATGGCTCTTCCAGCGCTAAGCTGGAAGAAGTTTGTGAGAAATTTGCACGATGGTCAGATAGAACAGATCTGTATCGTTGCAACAGATGATGTAGTGGATATCCGTTCACGAATATCCACATTACAAGTGGAAAAAATTGGGAAAGAGGTTCCCAATGATCAAACGAGAGTTCAGCGCTTTGAAGCGCAGAGCTGGGAGTCGCTTAAAGCGACCTCCCCATTTTATGAGGTACTTCGAGAATACGCTGACGTATTCCCAGAAGAAGTACCTAGCGACTCCCTAAGGATAAGGGAACTCGTCATGAGATTGACCTCGTGCCAGGCACGAAGTATTGTGTTACGCGGCAATGGCCGTTGCCGCGTGATCAGGTAAAAGCGATCGACGAGTTCTTCGAAGCTCGTCGTAAATCAGGCCAAGTGCGGGAGTCTACCTCACCGCACTCTACCCCCACCTTTTGTGTGAAGAAGTCCACAGGTGGGTGGAGAATCGTTCATGCTTACAACAAGCTGAACGCAGCGACGGTACCGGCACAGACACCGATACCGCGGAAGGATGTCATCATAGATGGCATGTGCGGGAGCACCATCTTTAGTGCTCTCGATCTAAGAGATGGATTTTATCAAATCCTAATGCGTGAGAAGGATATCCCTCTCACGGCAGTAAGCATCCCAAGCGGCATGCTTTGGGAGTGGCTTGTTATGCCACAGGGGCTTCGAAATGCCCCTGCTACGTTTAACAGATGCGTAACGCATCTATTACGCCCGGTGCGAGAATTCGCACCGAGTTATTTCGATGACGTGTTCATCCATAGTAAGGGTGAACACGATAAAAGCGATGTAGATGTCAATAGGGAGCATCTACGTCGAGTGTTGGAGCTTATGCGTAAACATAAGCTCTATGCAAATCTGAAGAAGTGTACCTTTGGTGCACCTGAGATACCCGTTCTTGGATGCTTTGTGGGAAAGAACGGGGTGCGTCCTGATCCAGAAAAGATCAGTGTGATCGTTGAATGGCCTACGCCAAACAACGTTAAGGAAATTCGAAAGTTCCTTGGGTTGGCAACATATTTGCACAAGTATTCGTGCAACTATGCTGGGTTGATACGACCTCTTTCTCAATTACTTAAGAAAGATGTCGAATGGCATTGGGATACCCAATGTCAAGATGCTTTTGATGCAGTCAAGCAAAGATTGACTGAAGCGCCTGTCTTGGCTTTAGCCGATAACGAGCGTCCTTTCCACGTCGTTTGTAACGCGAGCGATTTCGCTATCGGCTGTGCTTTGATGCAGCGTGATCACGATGATCGTGATCGCGTAATCTGCTATCAATCGCGTCAGTTGCGCCCAGCCGAGCGCAACTATCCAGTGCATGACAGGGAACTCCTTGCCATGAAGTACGCACTGGCTAAGTTTCGGATCTATCTATTGGGAGATAGACCGTTTGTCGCTTACACGGACCATGCGTCACTACGCACGGCCGTGAATTCACCACACATTTCTCAAAGAATGGCTCGATGGCTGTCATTCTTTGCTGAGTACAACTTTACGGTTGAATACAAACCCGGAAAGTTGAACGTGATAGCGGATGCGCTATCACGAAGGCCCGATTACGAGACGAAACCGTCCGTAACCGAAGGGGCCAGTGCAAACGCGATCCGTTGCACTGCTTTGTCGTCTTCAACCATACGACAAGTACGACAGGCGTACAAAACAGACGAGGAGACACGTCTGTTGATTGATTACTTACGTAATCAATCAAGTGAGAAACGCGACGAACTCCCAGAGTTCCTCCGCGCTTGCGTGCATCGATATCGACTGCACGATGGTCTGCTGCTTTACAGCACAGACCAAAAAGATGAAAGTCGCATCGTCGTTCCAAACGACGATGATCTCAAACATCAAATAATGTTTGAGTATCATGATGCTCCGATTTCGGGGCATCAAGGTCGAGAGAAGACATACGCTTCTCTCGCACGTGACTTTTACTGGCGAAACCAGTACAAGTGGGTACGCAAATACGTACGCGCTTGCGAGATTTGCCAGCGCGTTAAGCCTGCGCAGTCTGCACAGGCTCCGCTGCAATCTCTGCCGGTTCCGACAGAGGGTTGGAAGTCCATTTCAATGGACTTCGTATTCGGTCTTCCACCCGACAATAGTCGGAAGACTGGAATAGTGGTCTTTGTAGACCGTTTCAGTAAGATGGTACATCTTACTGCAGTATCAGCGAATGTAACCGCCGCTCAAACAGCGCGGATATTCGTTGATACGGTATTCCGTTTGCACGGAATGCCGGAAGACATTGTCTCGGATCGAGATCCGAGATTTACAGGACGTTTCTGGCAAGAAACGTTCTCATTGTTGGGAACCCAGTTGAAGATGTCAACTGCGGACCATCCGGAAACGGATGGGCAGACAGAACGTGTTAACCGCGTTCTCGGAGACATGTTGCGATCATACGCACATGCGTTTGAAAAGTGGAGTGACTATCTACCACTCACTGAATTCGCGATTAACAATTCGGTGCATGCTTCAGCTAAGCATACACCGTTCTACGTGAATGCCGTAAGGCATCCACGAACCCCAGCTTTACTTGGCGGTACGCCAAATCTAAGTGGGGGAGAGACCCGCTCAAATTTTGAGCGAGTCAATGCGCAAGTTGCGACTGTAACTTGTGAACAAAATGATGGCCCTTCTACTGAAAGTACAGTAGAAGCGGAAGCAGCTTCAATTAAAACTGAAGCTGCATACGATGAATATGTGTCTGCAGCAATGGCTGTAGACAACGAGGACAATACACCTACTGCTGATAAAGCAGTAGATGAATTCGTATTACAGCGCCAAGCTGTAATACGCTATATAAAGGATGCACTTGCATCTGCTTTTGACAAGCAGAAGCAAAATGCATATAAACAAGGAAGGAAGAACAAAAACTCCTTTCTTAAAGGTGAATCAGTATTACTAAGTACTACTAATTTGCCTACACATGCAATAAGCAACTTCCCTACACGGAAGTTGCTTCCTAAGTAAATTGGACCCTTCAAGGTCCAAGAGATTCGGGGGAATGCCTATACCTTAGACATTCCCACAGCAATGCGGCTCCACCCAACATTCTATGTTGGGCGGCTCAAGCCGTATCACTCGTCTTCGTCTTACGACGAGACGCAGAACCACGGGAGATGCCGTGCTTCTCCAAGTCTCCCAAGAGAAACTTGTAATCGGCCTCCAGCCGTTGGTGAGCAGAGCGGAGAGTCGTTACCTCCGCCTTCGACTGCTCGAGATCAGCCGTGCGCCGATCGAGCTCTCTCTTATAGCGAGAAAGCTCAATGTACAGAAGATCATTCTTCTCCTGTAGGGAAGTGTGCGCTCCGTGGATGTCGCGGACATCCTCGCGAAGAGACCGATATGTCTTCACACAGTGGGACATATCGCTGCTCAAGGAGGAATAACCCTCCTCGAGCTTGCGGAGCGAAGAACCATGCTCCGCAACAACAACGGCGAGGTAATTCTCAACCTCCGCCGCCCCTGATTGATAATCAGGGGAATAAGCGATATATCCTCGAGCGCTTGATCTCGAAGCGCTCGGTGCCTTTGAAGAAGGGGCAGCGTACCGAGTACTTGGTACGCTGGCTGGGATATCCCCAAGAGTTCGACTCTTGGGAGCCGATTGAGGTTCTGAGGGCCGACGCCCCAGACCTTTTGACTGAGTTTGAGAAGAAGTCTCAAACTCATAATGCAAAGTAGCATCAACAGTAGGTGTTGATGCATTCAGGGTATCAATTAAACCCTGAATTTCGGCGGGTACGGAAAAGCCACCGTACCCCCGCAACTCCTCCTCTGACAGACGAGGAGCGCCCTGCCGACACCGCGGGCAAACGAGGTGAGAAGGGACACCACACTTTAACCCTTCTTTGAGGCAAGCAAAATGGATGTATTCCATTTTGCCTGTTCGAGAGTGCTTTAAAAAGCGCTCGCGCATTACGTGAACTTTATTCACGTAATCATCTGGACTTTTGTTGTAGTTGTCGACAAAAGCATTCCAACTCTGAGTCAGGGCGTCTTTATCGTCCCTTTTCTTCCTTGACCCTTTCCGGCTCGAATAATATCGAACCTGGAAAAAGAGGTCAATAAAGTACAGACGTCTATCGTCGGTACTTCGATCGAATCGACGTGACTGGATGTCTTCGCAGTCATCCAGCACGTTGATATCGAACAACGCATACTGGCAGTCCCGTTTATGGTGACCGCCACTGTTGGGGGCAATAGCCCAGCCAGGGGTCCAAAACCCCACTCTGTACGGAACATGTGGTTCCGTACGATGATACGCTTTAGAAGCGGCAGCCGCCGCTTCTGTTCGAGCCCTTTTAGCAGGCGGAGCACCGCCTGCTTCAACACCACGCACCGGGGTTAAATCACCCCGACGTGGAGAAGTACTTGGACCAGGTGGGGCTCTGCGCTCCCGCAACCACCTGTGATAAGCATTGTCGCTGTCATAGCTGACAGCGAAACCAAGTCGTCATCGCTGTTAGGCGATGAGCACCTAGCGAGTTTCGACTCGCTAGATCCTTTAGTGGGGACATCTGTATACCCATCACTTTGTTCGGAGTCAGAACTCCCGAACATGGCCCTCTTGGCAACACGCCATTCGGAAGTTTCCATCGTGCGAGATGTTGCATTAGCAACATCTCCCTGTTTCTTGTCAGATGCCGCCTTAGCAGCATCTGTGGTCGAAGACGGTACATCTTCCGACCTTTGCGTAGTTTACGCTGCTAATGCAGCGTCACTGTTGTCACTCAACACCTCAGCACCTAGTGCTGAGGCGGAGGAAGAAGTTCCTTCATTGTTTTCAGCAGCGCTCTTTAGAGCGCCGCCGCCGTGTGTCCTGACCATCGAGTCGATGGTCAATCAGTTGGTGAATGAGAAATTCTGACCAACAAGTGCCACCCATGATTGGCCAAAATAAGAGTTATTATTGGCCAACCACCTTAAGTGGGGGGTGATGTAATGGGGTGCCATTACATAATAGATATTCAAATTAGAATATCACAGTTAAATTTCAGACGCGTTGTCTGAAATTTAAATAAGGGATTATAAGTTATTATAATCTAAGAAGGAAAGTCGATTCGGTATAAATACCGAATCATGCAGGTTAACTAATAGTACAGTTAGTTAAAGACTTGATATTATTATATTAATTAGTTAGTTACTATACTATTAGCCTCTAAACCACCCATAAAATAAACACTCTTAATTTTGCGTTCTAACCCACAAGTGAATATTATATATTTACTTTAATTATAGGATTAGACGTTACCAACTAATCCTGCCCTAATTGTATTGCGCGCTTCCTCGCAAAATACAGTGTAAGCCTGTAACAGGATCAGTCCTGTTACAGAGGACACCAAGGCATAGGGCGTACATATTAGCGGATGAGACGATACTTTCATTGGCGTGGTCTATTTCGAAGCGTACAAAGATTTGTTGGACAATGCGTAGATTGCGAGACGGGGAACGGCCAGCCTACGATCAAGGGCATGTCGCCGGGTAATATCGAGGCACGTACATATTCCAAGTGATAGCCATGGATCATATCCCGTCACTACCCCGATCAACGGATGGACATACGGAACTCCTGATTGGGACTGATCTGTTCACGGGTATGGGGATCGCTAAAGCTGGATCGTCCCGCACAGCGCAGAAGTCGCCGAAAATTATGAAGAATGTGTATTTCGACGATTTGGAGCTAGTGAGGTGATCAGGCATGACCGAGAGCCCGGTTTTATGTCGGAAGTATTTCGTGCCTTCAACAAGATCGTGGAACAACGACAGAGTGCCACTATGGCATACCGTCCACAGGCGAATGGAAAGGCGGAAAGGACGGTGAAGACGATTACACGGGCAATCAAGATGTATGTATCAGATTTCGGCCAGAAAGATTGGATATTGTACGCAGCGCGACTGGTATTCGCGCTAAACTCGACCCCTGATCGCATTCGCGTAGAAACACCTTTCTATTTGGAGTATGGGTGGGATCCGCGATCATCGTTGGAATCAACATTAAATATGGGTGGAATTCGGCGTAAAGACTGGGATGCTCGTCGGTGGAGATATAAGTTGCAGAAAGACTATGATACGCTCGTGATCAAGTGAGCACTCGATTGCACCAAGCGATGGCCGATCGAGCTGCAAAGCACAACGATCGAGTAACACCGCACAAGATCGAAGCTGGTTCAAGGGTCTGGTTATATCTCAATCGGGTGAAAGAAGGGTTCGAGAAGAAACTGGCGCATATGTGGCATGGACCCTTCAGAGTCGATGAGGTGATCGGTAATCATGCGGCGAGATTGGTTACAGACGGCACCGACTATCGTATGTTCCCAGTGGTGCACCTGTCCAAGTTGAAATTGGTCAAGGAATTTCCAGATAGCCCTACCACTGTGTTAGCAGCTGGGGTAGAAGATCGTTTCGACTTCGATGAAGCTTTGCTACCCAAAGACAGCTGGGAAAGGACGCTGGCTCCAGATGAATTTGAAGTTGATGGTATCACCGATGTCCGATCTGGCCTAAATACTAGGTATGGAAGAACGTTACGCGAATATCAAGTCTACTGGAAAGGTTATGCTGAGCCGTCGTTGGTAGACGAGGCAGATCTGAACTTTGATGCTATGATCAAGGAATTCGAAAGGAAGATGGTCAACAGACATCGGTTTGACGTAATGCAAGTGGACGAAGAGTCCAACTAATGCGTGATTGATGGACCGATCATGGAATTACGATCGAAGAACCTCCGATTGAAGATAAAATGATGGATGAAGCTCACAATTGATGAAGAAATGATGAATGACTTGAAGTGGTGTGTTTACGATGGATACTACGAGACATGGCGATGGAACAACGACCGATGAGGCGACAGACTACCGATTTATATTATGCATTGAAAAGTAAGGAAGCAAAAGTGGAAATGGCATGATCAAGAGTGCTTTTTGATTAAAGAAGAAACGATCAACCGACTAACCAGACCCAAAGAACTTCCGACGAATACGAGGAATTTTACTGCCAGGGTGGGTTTCGGGGGGAAAACGATATTGAACCCGCCAAGGTTCAAAGTCATCAACCTCCCTCAACGCGTCCAATAGGGTCCGAGGTAGAGGGTCTGAAAGGAACCCTGGGTACCACGCCCCATCGTCGGCCGGGGCATACTTCAAAGGACGGTTGCGAGCACAATGGGTGATCGACGGGTCCAAGAAAATATCGAGATCACATCTCCCGTCGATCATCCCCCGCAGGCCAAAGTCCACAACCCTCTTCCATGTCGCCCCGGCACGACTTCTGCGTTGGCGCCGATCATTGTAGTAGTCCCGGAAGAAATCATCCGTCTCGCGAAGGCATTTCGCGATGGGGAGGTAATGCGTCGACTGCCAGATCGCCAGCGCGTGATGGTCGAGAAACGACCGGTACTTCGTCTCAAAGTCGGCTAACCAGCCGTCCGAGCGGAAAGAAATGGGCTGCAGCATGGTTGTGAAAACGCCCCAAGGGCATTGAGAATATAGCATCTCCACTTCCGTCTGGGTGATCAAATGACTGAACCACGAATCAGTCGGAGGGGAATGCACGGCGGCCGGAAACAACCATCCTGCCGGGCGGGTCAAGTAGTGAAAGACCACTTGAGCCGTGACGCTACGCAGATCGAACCCACCGAGCTGATCGGGAGTCCACGGCAGGATGTCGGCGTCACTGGCATCATCAGGAACCGCGATCAGAGTCGAGTCTTGAAATCACCCGTACGAGGAAAAAGAGACCCGGAAGTGCCTTGATCAGGTAAATCCTAGCTCCCGAACTCGCTAATTGTAGGAGTAGAAGGAATTGAATCGATCGGGTTAGGAAACTCGCCTTCATCGTCCTGATCAGTACTTGGGGGATCATCGTCCTCCGTCTTTGCCTACGAAATGGGGGAAGGGAGGCGCGGCCGCTTCGACCGAGAGGATGATCGGGAACGCTGAATACGCCTTTTAGGCGAAGGGGCGGCGCGGCTGATCGAGCCGTCTGGAGAACCAGCGGGAAGGCCAGCAGACGATGCAGCCTGACTAGAACCTGCAAGAGGGGTGCGGGCAACCGGTGCTATCTGCATCTACAACGACATACCAGCCAACTGGACCTGAAGGTCCGAGTGAAACGAGCGCAATAGCATGACTTCGTCTTGAGCCTGTTGCAGTTGATTGCGCAGCGTGTCGCGTTCTGCAGAAACTTGATTGAAGCGGCATTGCGTGGTGGAAAGCTCTTCCTCCAGCTGAGAATATGCGGCGTGTAGATCATCCAGCTCAGCCTGGAGGTCAGACACTCCCTCGACCCGCTCAAATATCTCCTGCGTCTGGTATATGGAGAGGAGCGTTGGTGGTGTTCGCTGGGGTGTCGTCCGTTATCGCTTCCATGACGTAAATGCAGAAATTCGTGATCGAGAAAGCCTGATCGCAGATGCCACGGTTGGTGGAGGATGAACGTTGGATCGCGAGGGGCATACCACTAACGGTAACGGCCTGACCGATTGGGATCTGATCGGCGGTAGAAAGGGCAAATTGATGGGTGCTGATCGCATGATCGATAATGTCATGATTGATGGGTGTGGACAACACGACCAACGGTGGCATCAGGGCGTATAAGTGACCACCGAATTAACCTGAATTTATATAAAATTAATGAGGTTATGAAAGAAGGTAAACTTGATGAGCTAATCGAGCCGCTTATAGCAAACGATGAAGCCCAAAGATTAGCAGGCACTTGTAATCGGATTTTCCTGATTTATTCTTGAATTTCCCGTTGGTCGGCTCTGTCCCAATGATTGTGTAAATTCTCATAAGTTATAAAATGATATTTTACATAGCCTTCTGCATTGGCCGCTGGATGATGGGGATCAAATTTTATAATAAAGTCAGAATTATCCACATCTACTTTTTTGTCCTAATTACGTTCGCACCAATTTTTTGTCATATTTATTTTCGGCAAAAATAACTTTTCTTCGATAAGCATCAGCGCCAGGAGTTGCACCAGTTGAGTCTTAATATCTGCTTTCTAGGCAAGTAACAGGACTTGTGCAAGAAGATGGGCAATTTACCTTGAGTACATCCGCTGGGGATATCATAAAAGCTAAAACTGTATTAATCGCTGCTGGAGCTGGCTGTTTTGGGCCAAATCGTCCTCCTCTTAAAGATATAGAATTGTACGAAGGGCAATCAGTTTTTTATTTAGTGTCTAAAAGAGATAAGCTTGTAGGTAAAAAAAATAGTTATTGCTAGCGTAATAGAAATAATAAAATCAGGGATATAAAGCTAATAATATTAGCTTTATGAATGTTATGCTTATTCAACCTAAATTTAAACAAAATAATCAATAACACAATTGTTGAAAAGTCTATAAACCCAATTAATTCGGATGATATAAAATATATATTAGTAGTAAAAGAAAATACTTCATAACCGCTTTTAAATGACATTAGGATGAAAAATACAACGAATGCCCCCTTATAAAAGCTCGGAGAAAAAATACATCAATTGAACATGCAGAATGCAATTATAACGAAATTAATAAGGAATTATTGCAAGATATAGAAGAAATAGTAAAAAAAAAGGGGTAAGATGTAAGACCTCCATAAGGCCAGACCTGGTTTACCGCTATACACTTATCCGATTAGAGGCATGATATTCTAGATAATGCTAGGTTACCCAGTTATGACAGCCTACTACCAAGTTTCTATTCGTTCCAGCCCTACTTTGCCTTCAGCTTCCTTCAGCCAACACCTCGCGATGTTAACCTTGCTTCAGCTAATGGACTCCTCTAATTAAGCCCAATTTCTTTTTTGAAGCTATCGATATCATTTGAGTAAAGCAAAGGGAGAATATCAAGTATTTTATGGAGAGTAATTGTCACTATCACCTCTTCATGCCAATTTTTTTAAAATTTTTTGGGTTATGCATATATACCATATACTATATTTTTATTACTACAATTTACTTCCAGCACGCTGGGCAAGTGAACTTGAAATAAATTTTTCAATGTCTCCGTCTAAAACTGCGTTAGAATTGTTTGTTTCATAATTTGTACGTAGGTCTTTTACCATTTGATATGGTTGCAGAACATAAGACCTAATCTGATTTCCCCAGCTATTGTCTGTTTTTTAGCTGGGAAATCAAATATTTTATACGAAAATCCTTGTCAAAGGCAGATAATATCAATTAAATTAGAATCCAGAAACTTAATAGGTTTGGCGAGAAAGGCTTTGAATCGACTCCTGCCGTATACGGTCTTAGCTTTGACTGGCTTGGGGGAATATATTCAATTGTCAAGTAAAGCGTCTTAAAAACTGATTCATCAC
>CM047580.1:38107518-38123386 GCA_026184515.1 Peronosclerospora sorghi | reverse complement strand
ATCACTCGGGAATACACGCTTATTTTTTGTTACCTTTCGTAGCTGATTATTCAGGGATTCAATGGAGTTTGACTCCTGCGTCTGAGCAATTTAGCCTTGTTTTCATGGACCCTCCCCTCCTTATTACAATAAATTCGTAGAAAAGTTTGCCAGAACTGCGCACTTTTTTAAGGAATTTTTTTTAAGTAAACTTTGTAAATAAAAAGGATCAGTATTGTGCAAAAAATGAATGTTAATGTTTGATTGATTATAGTGGATGAAGCATCCAGATGACCCGTTTTATCACGAGCTAAAAGCACAAATTTATTTTGAGGCAGGAAAATCAGTAGCTTTTACAGAATAGCTCGGCCAATTTTTTATCGGCATAGTCCATTTTTTGGATGCATTTTTTAGAGCAAGGTAAATTATCTTGTGAATTGATTTATCATCTGGAAACACCCCCTTGTTTTTGATTATTTTGCGAATTTGGCTTATTATCATCTTTAATTTTTGCATGTCAAGGATGTTTTTTTACAAGCTTTAAAATCATATCAGATACATCAAAAATTTTATTAAATTTCATTACAAAACCATTTGGGCCGCTGTCTAGAGATTCAATCTTAAGTTTCATACATGTGTTTTTGTGATCTATGTCTCGTGTGTTCAAGGTTCATCTTATTTTTTAAATAATCAAATACAGTTTCAATTATATTTCGTTTGCGTAGTAAGATTTTTTCGTTTAAATCTATTAATTTATTTGGCATATTCCATGCACCATTTTCAATCCTCTTTCATAATGAAAAGTCCGCATCCTCTGTTGAAAACAACGCCGCTGAATACGGGTCTACAGCTAGCCTTCCAACTACATTAACACCGTTGGTGCTAATTAATACTTTCGAGAATTTATTAGATGAACATTTTCTAACCGATTCAATTAGACCCAAAGATTCCTCATAGACTTTCGATGCCGCAAACTTCATCCTCAGTCACTGCTTGGTATATAGGCTTTAGATCAGCGGCTAATTTTTTACGATCTTTATAAGATACAAATTTTAGGCTATTTCTGATCTGGTGTACGATACAAAGTTGGTGTTCACATTTTGGATATACAGCAGCAATATGACAAGAACCGTAAAGTTGTAACACTAGGACTGAAGTCTTTCCCGGCTGAAGCCGGGGGTTCCTGATTTTTCCAAAAATTTGTGCAAATAAACTTTTTTGGCAATATCTTTGAAATTTCATCAGGAGTTATGCTTTACCCTATGATAGAATGTATTGATAATTAAACTTGATTTACCCACTCCTGAAACACCAGTCACTGAAATGAACGTACCCAGTTTAACTGTTATTGAAAGGTTTTGTAGATTATTTTCCTTTGCTCCTGGAACATCATTCAACGATAACTTTCCTTAAATTAGAGATAGGCAAACTGACTAAGCTCAAACAACAAGCAAATAATTGACAAAATAGAAAATATAGAAGCAGAGCGTCAAGAGATTAGTGATCACCTCAAGGATGCTTTTAACGAAGCTAAAGTTTTGGGCCTTGATGTTAAAATCATCAAGCACGTTCTAAAGCTTAAACAAAAAGACAAAGATGCTTTACTATATACATAATTGCTTTGCATATCAGTTTGGTGGTGATATATCTAAAGATATAAGCGATCACTTTACCGTTGATTTAAGCGCAAAGTTGCAGGTCGTGAAGGATATTGCAACACCACCGCAAGTAATGACTTAGAATTTGTTAGTCATAAGTTATAAAATGAAAAAAAATATAATTTAGGAGAAATGTAAATGACTTACAAAATCGAAAATTCAAAAATAAATGCAGCAGTAAATATGCTGATCGAATCAGATAGTGACCTATCAAATCTTTGTAGCCGAGAGTTCTTTATCAATATCTTGAAAATTATACAGTTAATAAAATCCTCTGTGTAATCATCTATATCAGTTTTCATATATCCATACTTATTCAACGTAGGAATTTCATCCCTCAATTTACTGGGTATAGCAGGTATATTTAATTTATTCGTATCTGTTGGAGCTATTTTATGAAACAGTATTACAAACAAGATATTAATTGCCTTGCAAAATCAGCAGAAGCTGACGAAGTTGGTTTATTGCCTTTTATAAAACCGTTTTTATTTAAAAAATGTGCAACTTTGATAAATGGTTCAACGCTTGTATAACTTGGCGGACAGTCCATTTTTTCAATAGTATATTTAACACTAAGCAGATCTTTTGGCGTGCTCCTTCCCCCAACGGCATGATCTACCCTCGCCCCAACCGCTGTACGGCTGGGACGAGGCTCAGGGCGGCTGTGGTAAAGTGTGCTATAAATTGGGCCTAATTCAGGGCCTAATTATGGGCCTAAATAGGGGTCTGACTGCGGACACAAATTGGGTACGTAATCGTGTACGATTGTAGGTACCACGGTGTATATAGTTGCGTGTACAACCGTGGTGCACATAGACAGGACATAGACGGGGCATTGAAGATGGGACGATTACATACAGGTACTCAACGAACAGCAAAGAACATTGAAGAACGACGGATAAATCAGGTCGACTGTCAACGGAGGACGCTGGAATGGGTAGTTCTGATTGGTGGATATTAGGTAATTGGTAGTTCTAGGGATTTAAGCGATAATTGTAACGGGGTTACATTTGAGTTACATTAAGTGTTGGTGTACATGAGTACACTACGGTTGAGGTCAGTATTGACCGGTTTGAAAGGTTTCGAATCATTGGTTATTATAACCAATGAGGGCATGAGCCTTTGGGTGGTGGTGTGTCAGCCATCCACGTGTCGGAACACAGGTGTGTACATTACATTTTAGCTTGGTACGAATTGGGTATATTCTACTTAGTATTACATATAGTTTACATTAGTTTAAATTAATTTAGGCTAATTACATATTAAATATATTCAGTTTACATTTCACTCTAAAGTGCAGACGCGCGACCTCGACCGGTCGCGCGTGCAGTGAGTGTCGTAGGTAAGAGGGAGCCCTCCCTTTACTTACACCCCGTAAAGGGAACACAACCGTTAAGGCTAAGTAGTAAACCAACCCGGGAATCTTGGCCCCGAGTAGGAGAGCTCTCCTACTAAGCCCTTTACAAGGGCGTATCGGCTAAGTAGCGGTGGCTACCGATTTAAGGAAGAGTCTTCATCTGTGCGCTAGCCCCACCGTGCGTATACGCACCGGCTACAATAATAAAGTTCTACTGTCGTAAAGCGGACTTTTTTATTAGGCTAAAATAGGGCCTAATGTTGGACATTTTATTAGGCCCATAGGGGGCCTAATATTATGACTAATATTAGGACCTAAATTAGGGGCCTGATAGTGGACGCAGATAGTGGATACAGTAGTACATAATTAGGTACCGCCATGTGTACCACGGTGGGTACAGTAGTACGTACCACCGTGGTGTACATAGACAGGATATAGAAGGGACACGGAAGATGTGCTGATTACTTACAGGTACCGGCGGACACCAGCGAACAAACAAGGAACAAGCGGAAAAATCAGGTCGACTGATGGACAGAGGGCGTTTCGAATGGACGATGCGGATTGGTTGAAAGTAGGAACAGGGTAGATCTAAGGGTTTAATTGCTAATATAGTTCTCCTTTTGCGTACGATCGCGCTGATCGTTTTTTGGGAAGGCACCTTTGCGCCCCCACCTTATTGAAACCTCTACGTCCCGGGCGGGAGCACTAAGTGCGTTTTTGGCCCACCGGTTGGCGTAGAGTGGGAAAACTCACCCCGCAACTCCTCCCTCAGTGTCTGCGGTTCTTCGTTTAAAGGTTTTTGGCTTTGGGAACGCGATCGAGCAGTCTCTCACCTCTTCCCCGTGAAATCAACGTTTGGCCCCTAGAGTTCGGCTGCTTTAAGCGCCCCACGGGAACTCTAGGTGGATTTTAATATAAATACCTTTTCCTCATATAGTCTAGGCTAGGAGCGCATTGATTTGGGCGTTCCTTAGCTGTTTGACGGCTTAGAGGCTCCGCGATCAGGCAGTGAAGACTTCCGCTGCCTGATCAAGTACCCCCCCCCTACCGATCAACACCTGATCGACATTTTTTGTGAATCGTGATCGTGATCGCTGATCGCAAATCGCGCCAACTGCTACTTGAACGACTTCCGGTGCTTGATCAAGTCTGATCAAGGTATATTACGACTGGGCAGCAGTTTTTAGCCCCTGATCGAGCCTTTCAGTACCAGATCGCACTTGCGATCAAGACACCTGATCGCATCTGCGATCAAGACAGAATATTGTTGATAGACGGTCATTAACGTCAGAAAAAGCCTTATCAAGCCTGATTACCACTGATCTACATCGTTTCAGCGCCTGATCTCGTCGGACTGCCGCCTGATCGCACTTGCGATCAAGACGGAATATTGCTGATCGTCGGTTATTAGCATCGGCCCAAACTTGATCAAGCCTGATCGCGGCTAATTGACGTGGTTTAAGCGCCTGATCGCACGTGATCACACCTGATCGCATCGGTTGTATCGTCACAAGTTAGTTAATTCAATCTTGCACCAAGAATTCGCTGTGTGCTGTCCCCGCCACCTGAGGAGCGACCCACGCCTAGCCGTCGGGTACACAAGGTGAGCAAGAACACAAGCAGTCCAAGACATCCGGAGGACCCCCTTCGTTAGTCGGCAGTCTGGGCGCCGTGGTACCGCCTGATCAAGTCTCAAAAACTTCGATCAGCCGCTCCACCACAATGGTGCGCGTGCCCGGATCTTTGGGTGACGCGGGATATCACCTCGATTCTACTCAAGATAGCGCGGATGTGAAAGTGAAAACGGAAGCTGAAGCAGAGGTAAAAATCAAGGTGGAAAAGGAGGAGGTGGTTGTGACGACGGAAGGCAGTTCGCCGTCGTAATGCCTGAAGAAGAAAGGAAATGCCGATCATCAGGACCTGGGGAGGAATACAGATGACGTAAAGGAGGAGAAGCCTCAACCACCTCCCGAGGCTCCTTCGGGAGCCCATGCGGATCATAACGCAAGTTATGATCCGCCAAAAATACGTGTATATAATGATCCAGATTGGGATCCGATGGAGAAGTATTACAAGACCGACCAACCGAAGATGTTAATCAAAGCGCCTGGGTCGGAGAGCGACGAAAGCCGATCAAGTACGCCGCCAACGGAAGCCGATCTGGTAAAGACGTTTTACCAAAAGATTTACCGAGAGCACCTGGAAGATTACCTGATGACGAACTCGATCATGAGCCTGCTCGGGTCACGATCAGCGGGAAGCTGAGTAGACCGGTCAACCAGCCAATCACGAAGGGAAAAGATAAGCTAACGATTGTGCTAAGGCTAATACGCCTGATCAAGCAGGATGGTCTGATAACAGGCGCCTACGATGCCGAGGAAGTATTCGATCAGGACTCCGAAGATCTGGCAGAGGCCACCCAGCTGTTGTATTCCCTGTTGATACCCATCGTGGGCGAAGCAGACGATAAAGATTTCCCCAGTTCACCACCACAATCCCCGTTGAAGATTGAGGCAAGTCCGTCAATCAACGTAGCGGGACATTCGGGGTCATCGTGCTACGAATCTGCCCCTTCAGAGGGTGACGATCAGGGAATTGAGTCAAGTAGCGCTGGGAGTATGGAGACCAAGATAACCAGAATGGAAGTTTGCCAAAAGGACAACTCCAAATTGCCGGTTGTCAAGACGGAACCTCAGTCGATCAAGACAGAAAACGATCAAGGGCCACAGTGGCAGATGTTTCTTGACAAAGCCATGAAGAAGTTTCTAGCTGAAGAGAGCGGTAAGTGGGCACCTGGAGTCGTTGGCACCAAAATCCGCCAGCCAAATCAAGGAAGAGCTGCGTCGATCAAGGATGTCGATATGGAGTCCGTACACTCGTTGCGTGGTCAGCAGTCGAAACCAGATAGGTCGACGACGGTAAAAGATGTGGATATGGAATCCGTGCACTCGTTTCACGATCAACGGTCTCAAATTGACTACGTCGACCTTGATGAACCGATCACACTGCCACGGCGAGCCACAGTGGCATCCACGTATACTGGGACACCTGATCAGCAGCCAATTGCCAGAATTCGGATGTCTGCGATCAGCGATTTGAAAGAATTTTCGGGAAAAGAAGGGGATGAAGATCAAGCGAGGAACTGGATCAGTCGGCTCAAGTCAGCATTTATGCGCGATCAAGCTTCTGATCCTGAAAATTGTCTAATCCTGGGCGATTTACTGAAGAGACCAGCGCGCAACTGGCATCGACAGTTGAGTAGAACCACCCGATCAAGTTGGAAAAGTCTCGTGGATGAATTCGAAGTACAATACTGTGGAACTGGTCAATCGGTATCCCGCCAGTATTATTATATGAAGCAGCGATCAGACGAAAGTCCTATCGAACATTTGCACCGACTGAATGTGGCGGGACTGCGAGCTAAGTTACCGATCAGAGATGGACCGCCCGAAAATCTGCGCGAACATGTCCAACATTTTCTGGACACTCTGGCCAATCGCGAACTCGCCGATCAGCTGGCTCTCCTACGCTTGGATCGTGCTTCGGACTTGGAAGAAATGTTGCGGGCATACGCACGCAACAAGTGTTATCAGCCAACAGCGGCAGTAGGCACCAGCAGATTCCGCCAAAAATCCGGCGACGATCGAGCACCGGCCGCGACGCGAAAGCCTAGGGGCGTACGTGCGATCAAGGTAACGTCTGGGAGCGAAGAATCAAGTGCTGATGATAGTGGAAGTGATGGCGATCAGCGCCGCTATATGATTGATACTATGCGCGATCAACAAGGGGCGCACGATCAGCCTGGAGAGTCACGATCAGGCAAACGAAGCGACTCCAACGCAGTCGATCAAGGGGCGATAAAGAAGTGCAGTCATTGTGGATCGATCAGACACGACAACTTACGTTGCTGGAAGCACCTGACTTGCCTGAAGTGTGGCAAGAAAGGACACCCCACCGATCAATGCATGTACGTCTGCCGAGCATGCGGCGAGATTCACGATGCGGGGAAGTGGCCTATGGAAGAATTTTACAACCGCATCCGCCAGTGGTATAACCCTACCAAGCATGCAGGACTGTTGCCCAAGGAAGCCGAAGATTTGTTAAACTAGGACGCTCGCCAGGTTGGAATCTGGTACGAGACGAGCGTTCTAGTTTGTGTATTTTTGCATTTGTGGATAAGAAGAGGGCTGATCGAGTAGCAACAAGAGATAAGGAAAAACGCGATCAGCTTGATTTACCACGTTTGGCTAATTTCCATATTGATGAGTTTTCTCGATCACCTGTGATCATGGAAGTCGAATTACTTCCAGGCGAATCAAGTGGATATTGGAAATATCATTCGCCAAAGAAATGGTTCAAGCAAGCCAAGGCGAGTGGAAAAATCAATAACGAGCGAGCTATGATATTATTTGATTCTGGTGCCGAAGTGTCGATCATCGACTCAACCTTTGCTCGTAAGGTGGGTTGTTGGATTGACACGAGTCAAACACAAGAATGTGTCGGCATTGGAGAAAGTGCATACCAAACAGAAGGACGTGCAAAAATCAAGATCACGCTAGCGGGCTCATTGGTTTATTATTTCCAGGCATGGGTGGGCAAACGTGTTGGTCAAGATGCCATATTGGGTATGGATTTCATGATACCAGCTGGTGTTCGATTAGATATCTCTCATGGCGCACTAAGTTTACCTGACGAAGTGATCATCCCACTGGAGGGACGTCGACAGTTGTATGGGTCGAGCGGTAATTATACGAAGCTCGATCAGTATGAACAGATCCCAGTAGGTCGATCAGCCGAAGTACGAATTTACGATCAGCGATCTCGCAAGTTGTGGATTACTCGTGGAAGAGATTGGGTCCCCACTATCGCTAGGTTGATATCGTCACATTATACTTTCTGAAACCAACCAACTTGGTTTGGCCCGGGATCGAACCCGGGACCCTCCGGTCCCGCAGTGAGTAGTGAACCACTCGACCACGGTCGGATTATCCCCACTATCGCTAGGGGTGCGGGCAATTTGAGGTATTTACGTGTTACGAACATCGTCGATCACCCCATCATTGTTCAAGAAGAGACTATTTTAGGTATTTGGATGAACAAAGATGATGTGCCCCGCCGCCCCGGATTTGTTTCGATCGGGTCCAACCGTTACAAAGAGTGGCAAAATGTGGCATATCAAGCCTCCACCGATCTGGTATCTGACGATCAAGAAAGTGTCGATCAGGGTCCATTAGTCGAGAAGAAGGAGTATCCAACTCCTCGAAGTATCTTAGTACGTCCCACGGACACGATCGTCGCATCTGTAGCGTTGGTAACCGAGGGGGCGCAAAAGGTGCAAGGGGTGCAAGAGCGGTGCGATCAGGGGCCGGAAGTGAAAGGTCCGACCCTCAATCATGGAGTTGAACAGCCTGTTTCAAGCGATACACCTACTCAAGATGCGTGTAATCACCCTGTCTCAGTTAGCCCCAGCGAATTCGACGTGAAAACTATTGACGATCAGGTTTGTTATCACGAAGGTGGAGATTTGTATGTGGAAGAATTGGAGAAGCAGCTTGCTACGTTAACCGAAGTGTCTGCAAGCACCGAAGAAGTAACCAAAGATGATTTGCTAGTCGGAGATCCCACAGTCAACACAGTGGAGGAGATAGATCAACTTCGCGAAATAATTTGGGCGAAAAAACATCTGTTGATCGGGAAGGGAAACGCGCTACCCCCCGCTGCACGAGGAGTTGTTTGTGATATCGATGTGGTTAATGCGCGCCCGATCGCCCAAAAGTGCCGGAAAGTAGCCCCACAATTTCGCGAGAAGTTATCGGCCCTGATCAAGGGGTTGCTAGCAACTAAGATCATTCAGCCGTCAACGTCACCTTGGGAATCGCCTATAGTGATCATCGTGAAAACGAATGGGGTCGATATACGTCTATGCATCGATTATCGCGCGGTGAATCAACTACGCGTTTGATGGTGCGAATGCCCATGATCACCGATCTACTCGAAGATTTGGATAAAGCGTTGTGGTTTTGCTCTTTGGATATGGCGAGTGGTTTCTGGGTCGTGTCTATGACCGATCGAGCACGTCAAATTTCGGCGTTTGTCACTCCATTTGGATTGTTTGAGTGGAAAAGGATGCCCTTTGGCCTCAAGAATGCTCCGAAAATTTATCAGCGGTTGATCGACAATGCACTATATGGATATCTTAGGGTCAAAGACGGTGCAGATAAATCAGCTGATGTATTTACAGCAGGAGAACCCGACCAAACGCCTGGCCCGTCTGTGCTGCAACGGCGATCATATATCGATGATATATTAATCCCTGCACCTACTTGGTCCACCCTATGCGATAAGGTGCGGCACTTGCTGGAAAAGTACGATCAATTGAATTTGTCGATCAGCGTGGCTAAATCGTACTGGGGGCGAAGCGAAGTGCCCTATTTAGGACATCACGTCTCTTGCGGCGGGTTAGAAACAAATCCAAAGAACCTGGACGATCTGTTCAATTTGCCTTTCCCAGGCACCTTACGTGCTATGTAATCGTTCTTGGGAAGCCTAAATTAAAATTACTATCGTCGATTTATTGAAGATTTCGCAATTTATGCCGCCGTGCTTTACGAATTGAGGGAGATAGATTATCAAGAGTTGAAGAAACGATCACATAGTGAGGCGGAATCAAATCACGAGGATGATCGACTAATTAGAGCAAAAGTGACATTCAGCATGCTGAAGGCGAAGATTGCATCAGCTCCAACCTTGCGACACTTTGACCAGGACAAGACGCCGGTGATCGTGGTTTACGCTAGCAAATGGGCAGTATCCGCCGCTCTAGTACAAGAATACGATCAAGTGTATCATCCCGTCGCATTCTCTAGCCGAACGTTAAAAAGCGGTGAGCTGAATTACAGCCCCGTCGAAAAGGAAGTTCTGGCGCTTTTACGAATTTTGGATGTTTATTTCACGGTGCTGGTCGGGAAGACGATCACCGTTTTATCACGTCTATCTACATTGAAGTGGTTACTAACATCCAATGGGTTAGACGGACGATTATGTAGATGGGCTGAGATCCTATCACAGTGGGACCTCGAGATCAAGAAATGTGTGCATGGAGAAGAGGAGGTGCTAGGGGCGTTAGCCGCAAGCATCACCCCTCGCACCGAAATTGATGAAGAGTTGGTCGCGATCGCACCGAAAAAGCAACCTCGGCAGATGATCGAAGTACCACCTCCCACGGTTAAAAAAGGTGAAGAAATTTACGTGATCAGTCTTGATGGATCGGCAAGTGTCAAGCGACGTGTGGGTGCATTTGGTGCCATTGTGTGGAAGTTACCGGAACGGAAGATTATGATCGCGATCGCCGATCATGCACCGGATATCACGGTGAATGAAGCAGAATACCACGGGTTGCTTTGAGGTCTGGACTTGTTGGCACGATATCCCAAGGGAAGGGTGATCGTGTGTGGGGACTCTAATTTGGCGATCCGGCAAATGCGAGGAGAAATGGAGTGCAAAGCTCCGCGATTACAAGTGATACAGCAGCGTGCATTCAACCTCCTACGCGAGTAGAGTGATCATGATTTGGTACATGTCAAGAGAGAGTGGAATAGGAGTGCAGATCACATTACCACCATGGCTATGCAGGGTGGAACAAGAGTTGAGATCGAAGATGAGAAACAGCTGGAAGGATTAGTTGATCTCAACCGTCTACCCGAAGTAATCACATGGAACGAAGATCAATCCGCCTCGCAAGTGCTAGTGACGACCCGATCACGTAACCACCGGCAACCACGACCGTCAACATGGACCGATGTACCAGTAGCCGTAATAAGAATGGAACGGGTGAAAAAGGCACAGGATGAAGAGAAATGGATCCACGATTTGCGGTGTTATCTGTACGGTGACGTTATCCAATTGAGCGCAGACGAGGTGAAGGAGTGTGCGAAAATTGCTGACAACTATGATGTTGACGAACAAGAATTACTGATTTACTGTGGAAATGCGGCTAAAAGGAAAACCGGGGATGATCAGGATGATCAAGATGATCGCCGATCGTCAAGTAAGCTGGTACTACCCGAGACCTTGCACGCAGATGTCATCCACCACTATCACATGAGTTTGGAAGGAGGACACCAAGGCATAGAGCTTACATATCAGCGGATCAGACGGTATTTCCATTGTCGTGGTCTATTCCGAAGCGTACAAAGATTTGTCGGGCAATGCGTGTATTGCGAAACAGGGAAGGGCCAGCCTACGATCAAGGGCATGTCGCCGGGAGATATCGAGGCGACGTACCCATTCCAAGTGATAGCCATGGATCATATCCCATCGCTGCCCCGATCAACGGATGGACATACGGAACTGCTGATTTGGACAGATTTGCTCACGGGTATGGTGATCGCGAAAGCTGGATCGTCCCGTACCGCGCAAGCAATCGCCGAAAATTATGAAGAATGCGTGTTCCAACGGTTTGGGGCTAGTGAGGTGATCATGCATGATCGAGAACCTGGTTTTATGTCGGAAGTATTTCGCGCGTTCAACAAAATCGTGGGACAACGTCAGGGTGCCACTATGGCATCTCGACCACAGGCGAACGGCAAGGCGGAAAGGACGGTGCAGACGATTACGCGAGCGATCAAGATGTTTGTGTCGGATATTGGACAAAAAGATTGGAGTTTGTATGCAGAACGCCTGGTATTCGCACTAAAATCAACCCCTGATCGCATCCGCGGGGAAACCCCATTATATTTAGCGTATGGGTGGGACCCACGATCGTCGTTGGAATCAACGTTACAACTGGGCGGGATTCGACGTAAAGATCGAGACGCTCGTCGGTGGAGATATAAGTTGAAAAAAGACTGCCGATATGCCCGCGATCAGGTGAGCACTCGATTGCACCAAGCGATGGTTGATCGGGCTGAGAAACACAACGATCAGGTGACGCCGCACAAGATCGAGGCTGGCTCAAAGGTCTGGTTGTACCTTGATCGGGTGAAAGAAGGGTTCGCGAAGAAACTGGCGCATATGTGTCATGGAACCTTCCGAGTTGAGGAGGTGATCGGCGATCATGCAGCGAGATTGGTCCCCGCCGGTACCGATTATCGTATGTTCCCAGTGGTACACCTGTCCAAGTTGAAATTAGTCAATGAATTCCCTGATCGTCCCACTACTGTGCTAGCAGCTGGAATAGAAGATCGTTTCGACTTCGACGAAGCTTTGCTACCTGAAGATAGCTGGGAAAGGACGCTAGATCCCGATGAATTTGAAGTTGATCGTATTACCGATGTGCGATCGGGTCGAAAGACTAGATATGGAAGGACGTTACGAGAATATCAAGTCTACTGGAAGGGGTATTCCGAGCCGTCGTGGGTAGACGAGGCAGATTTGAATTGTGATGCCTTGATCAAGGATTTCGAAAGGAAGATGGTGAACAGACATCGTTTCGACGTCATGCAAGTGGATGAAGAGTCCAACTAGCGCGCGATCGACGTACCGATCAGGAATCACGATCGAAAAATCTCTGATCGCAGAAATGGTTGATGAAACTCACGATTAGTGGAGGTACAATGAACGACTTGTAGTGGTGTGATTACGATGGATGTTGCGAGGTATGGTGTTTGGATACGGCAGATGATCCGACGGACTACCAATTTGTATTATGCATTTAAGGACAAAGGACAACAGTGAAATGACATGATCGAAAGAATGTAATGATTGAAGAAATGTGATCGACCGACTATTCAGACCCATGGAACTTACGGCGAAGGCGAGGAATCTTACGACCAGGGTGATCTTCGGGGAAGGAACGATATTGAACCCGCCAAGGTTCAAGGTCGTCGACATCTGCCAGCGCTTCTTGTAGGCTCTGAGGTGGCGGGTCCGATAGAAACCCAGGGTACCACGCTCCATAATCGGCCGGGACAAACTTCAGCGGGCGATTGCGGGCACAATGGGCGATTGAAGGGTCCAAGAAGATGTCGAGATCACATTTCCCGTCGATCATACCCCGCAAGATGAGCTCCACGATACGTTTCCAGGTCGCCCCAGCCCGGCTTCTGCGTTGGCGACGTTTGATGTAATAATCGCGGAATAAGTCATCAATATCACGAAGATTCTTCGCGATAGGGAGATAGTGGGTTGATTCCCAAATCGCCAATGCGTGATGATCGAGGAACGTGAGATACTTGGTCTACAGGTCAGAGAACCAGCCAGCCGAGCGAAAAGAAAGAGGCGGCAACATGGTCGAAAAATATCCCAGGGGCTCTGGGAGTATAAATTTTCAATCTCTGCCTGGGTGATCAAATGACCGGACAACGCAATAGTAGGAGGGGCCAACGCAGCAGGCGGGAACAATCATCCAGCAGGTCGGGTCAAGTAGTCGAAAACCACTTGGATCGTGACGTTGTGTAAATTGTACATGCCGAGTTGATCCGGAGTCCAAGGCAGGATATCGGCGTCAGTGGTACCATCAGGAACCGCGATCAAGGTCTGGAAGTCACCCGTGCGAGGAAAAAGAGACACGGTCGGGTCGTGATCAGGCTGGCCCTCGCTCCCGAACTCGCTAATGGTTGGAGTAGAAGGAATGGAGGCGATCGCATTGATCCTTGTACTTGTCCACCTTGGTAGTGAGACTTACCGCCCGTTGGACCAAGCGCACATTGCGGGAAGTAACCTGATCGCGCTCGTGCTGCAACGTGGATACACGCTGCTCGAGTTGCTCCAATTCCTTCTTTCGGTATGCAATTGTGTCGTCAAGCGTTGATCGCAGGTAACGTTCACGGTGGTTGCGACACTCCAGCTCCCGGATCTGGACACCCTGATCGTATATGGTCTGCTCTTGATCGGCGATAGTGCTTTTGGCGTCTTTTAACTGGGTTTCGAGATTCTTGACCGCAGCGTTGATAAAATCGCGCAGCGGCTCCAGTTTTTTAAGGCTTCCCTCGATTTCCTTCTTCCGGTCCGCCGCGTCACGTTGGGTACGAGTGAGCCGCCGACGAAGCATCGCAACCGTGTCTTCACTTATGGCGAGTGAGCCAGACAACAAGGCGACCTGCTCGTTGCTGGCACGGAGAGCCTCTTGCAGATCGCAGGCCTGCTTGATCGCGGTGATCGCCTGATCAGCTGCGGCCTTATCCAAGGCAGGAACGTTGGTGATGTGGGGTGGAAAGCTGTCCGTTGAAGATGGCATAGCAGACTGTGAATGCCTGATCGAGACAGCCTGATCGCAGTTGTCACGGTTGGCCACAGTCGAGTGTTAGATCGCAGTGGACAGCTCCAACGGTAACCGCCTGATGGAATTGGGCTTGATTGATGGGAGAAGGGGAAGATGATGGGTGATGATCGACAGTTGGATGGTGACCTGATCGATGTGCAACGACAAATTCTCCAACGGCAGTATGATTCCCAGAATCAACGGCATGATCGACCCTCGCCCCAACCGCTGTACGGCTGGGACGAGACTCAGGGGCGGTTGTCGTAAAGCGGACTTTTTTATTAGGCTAAAATAGGGCCTAATGTTGGACATTTTATTAGGCCCATAGGGGGCCTAATATTATGACTAATATTAGGACCTAAATTAGGGGCCTGATAGTGGACGCAGATAGTGGATACAGTAGTACATAATTAGGTACCGCCATGAGTACCACGGTGGGTACAGTAGTACGTACCACCGTGGTGTACATAGACAGGATATAGAAGGGACACGGAAGATGTGCTGATTACTTACAGGTACGCGGCGGACACCAGCGAACAAACAAGGAACAAGCGGAAAAATCAGGTCGACTGATGGACGGAGGGCGTTTCGAATGGACGATGCGGATTGGTTGAAAGTAGGAACAGGGTAGATCTGAGGGTTTAATTGCTAATATAGTTCTCCTTTTGCGTACGATCGCACTGATTGTTTTTTTTGGGAAGGCACCTTTGCGCCCCCACCTTATTGAAACCTCTACGTCCCGGGCGGGAGCACTAAGTGCGTTTTTGGCCCACCGGTTGGCGTAGATTGTGAGAACTCACCCCGCAGCTCCGCCCGCAGTGTCTGCGGTTCTTCGCTTAAAGGTTTTTGGTTTTGGGAACGTGATCGAGCAGTGCTCTCACCTCTTCCCCGTGAAATTAACGTTTGGCCCCTAGGGTTCGGCTGTTTTAAGCGCCCCACGGGAACTCTAGGTGGATTTTAATATAAATACCTTTTCCTCATATAGTCTAGGCTAGGAGCGCATTGATTTGGGCGTTCCTTAGCTGTTTGACGGCTTAGAGGCTCCGCGATCAGGCAGTGAAGACTCCGCTGCCTGATCAAGTACCCCCCCCCTACCGATTAACACCTGATCGACACTTTTTGCGAATCGTGATCGTGATCGCTGATCGCAAATCGCGCCAACTGCTACTTGAACGACTTCCGGTGCTTGATCAAGTCTGGTCAAGGTATATTACGACTGGGCAGCAGTTTTTAGCCCCTGATCGAGCCTTTCAGTACCAGATCGCACTTGCGATCAAGACAGAATATTGTTGATCGACGGTCATTAACGTCAGCCAAAGCCTGATCAAACCTGATTACCACTGATCTACATCGTTTCAGCGCCTGATCGCACTTGCGATCAAGACGGAATATTGCTGATCGTCGGTTATTAGCATCGGCCCAAACTTGATCAAGCCTGATCGCGGCTAATTGACGTAGTTTAAGCGCCTGATCGCACGTGATCACACCTGATCGCATCGGTTGTATCGTCACAAGTTAGTTAATTCAATCTTGCACCAAGAATTCGCTGTGCTCTGTCCCCGCCACCTGAGGAGCGACCCACGCCTAGACAACGGGTACACAAGGTGAGCAAGAACACAAGCAGTTAAAGACATCCGGAGGACCCCCTTCGTTAGTCGGCAGTCTGGGCGCCGT
>CM047580.1:38019764-38107418 GCA_026184515.1 Peronosclerospora sorghi | reverse complement strand
TTGTTGTACGGATTGCGAGACCGGAAAGGGTAGACCGGTAATCAAGGGGCGATCGCCCGGAAATATCGAAGCTACCTACCCTTTCCAGGTCATAGCGATGGACCATATACCCTCGCTGCCTAAATCGAAATATGGCAATACTGAGTTGTTGATCTGGGTAGACCTGTTCACCGGTCTAGTTATTGCGAAGGCAAGTGCGTCCCGGTCTGCCGAGCAGATCGCCAAAAGTTACGAAGAATGCGTGCTCCGAATGTTCGGCGCCAGCGAGGTCATCAGACACGACCGAGAACCCGGTTTCATGGCCGAGGTGTTCCGGTCGTTTAACAATATGCTGGGCCAGAAGCAGAGCGCGACAATGGCATATCGTCCACAAGCGAATGGATCGGCAGAACGTATGGTACAAACTATTACAAGAGCAATCAAGATGTACGTTGCCGATCCAGACCAGCGCGATTGGGACGAATACGCAGAAAGGCTGGTGTTTGCACTCAACTCGTCGACCGATCGAGTCCGAGGAGAAATGCCTTTTTATCTTGCGTATGGATGGGACCCCCGGTCCACTCTTGAAGCCGCGATACCTATTGGCTGCACTCGGACCCGCGATCGTGATGCTCTACGTTGGCGCATGAAGGTCCAGAAACATTACCAGCATGCAAGAGAAATTGTCAACGAAAAGTTACGTCAAGCTACACAAGACCGGGCAGACCGGAACAACGACCAGGTCCAACCCCACGGTATAGAACCAGGGGCGAGGGTATGGTTGTACCTAGACCGAGTGAAGGAGGGCTATGCGAAGAAGCTGTCTCACATGTGGCACGGTCCTTTCCGTGTTGCCGAGATGATTGGTGAACCCGCTGCCCGTCTAGTAACAACCGGCACGGACTACAAGGTCTTCCCGATCGTACATGTGTCCAAGTTAAAACTGGTACGAGAATTTCCTGATCGTCCCAAAATTCCCTGTCTAGTAGACGAAGCAGAACGGTTTGATTTTGATGAAGCATTACTGCCGGAGGACAGTTGGGAACGACCGCTGGAGAAGGACGAATTTGAAGTAGAAAAGGTCTTAGATGTCCGATCGGTCAAGAAGACCAGGTTCGGTCGGACCCACCGAGAATATCTGGTTCGATGGAAGGACCATGATGAAACAACTTGGATCGATGAGTCCGACCTGAACTGTGGAGAACTACTACGAGAATTCGAATGGGACCGAGTCAGTAGGAACCGTTTCGCAGTGATGCAGACCCATGAAGACCAAGACCAAGACATGCAGTAGCATCGGTCTTCCCGACCGATGTGAAGAGGTGGAAGGTATTGTGTCTTGTGTATTGTGTATTGTGAATATGTGACGAATTGGAATAGTGGAGTGACGAACGTGGATTGTTTTTTCGCGATGTAAGTGGAACGGTTGGTGATAACGTGTCTAGTGCAACTCTGGAGAAAGTGGTGGAATTAGCTCAAGTGATTTGATGACCGAACATGTGAAAAAGAACGATAATATATATTAAGTGTTATCTGGTCGACTACTTACGACCTCACTCGCCATCACCCCACAGACGGCCGACGGTCAACGACGGATGCTTTTAAACTTGGTACTGGTACTGGTTACGCCAAGGTTCTTGTCGGTCTAGTTGGAACAAAGCATCCTTGAGGTCCAAGACCGGTGTAATGCACCCAAGACCGGGGTACCATGTGCCACCGTCAGCCAGCAGCCGGGTCCTCTCGACGCGACGCCGCGGCATATGAAGTACAACTGGATATAAGAACACATCGATGTCGCACTCGTGGGACAGCATCCCGTCCAAAACATATTGGCACAGGGACTGCCAGGCCTCACTCGCTCTGATCCGACGCCACTTGCGCTTGTTCTGGATGGTCGCCAAGCCAGGGTCTTGTCGAACTCGTTCCGGGGGAAGCACCAGATAGTGGGATGCCTCCCAGATTGCTTGAGCGTGAGTCTTGTTAAAACATTTCACCCGACTCATGAAAGCATTGGCCCACGGAGTCGAGTGGAAGATGAATACCAGCTTTGGATGCTCGAAAATCTTCCACGGCTCGTCAGCGTACAAGCAGGAGATCTGTGCCGACGTGATCAAGTCCGACCGCCATTCTGACGCGGCAGGAACTTTCTTCGCCGGCGGAAAAAGCCAATGGTCTGGACGAGAGAAAGACCGGGCCAGGAGCTGCTTGGTCAGGGTGGACCGGCGTAAACAACCGATCTGCCCTGGCGACCACGGCAAAGTATCCTCACGCGTTCGTGGCGGAAGGGAAGAATTGTCGATTGCCACGTTGGCCAACAAAGCATCTTTGTGGAGCTTGGACGTCCCAGGAAAGACCGTAGGTGCTGACTTTGTCGACGCATGAGGTGGTGAAACGCCACTCTGCGGACCGGTCTTCTGGGTCTGCTCCAAAGTCGATGCAACTTGAACAAAACTTTCATGTGGACTTGTTCGCGACTTGGTCGGGATGGGGACAGCAAACTCCGAATCACCGGAGTCTTCGCCGGAGTCATCCCAGGACGAGACCTCTGAATACTCGGCACGGTCAGCACCGGCGGTCGAGGGCGCTTGATTTTTGGCGACGTTACTGTCGTCATCCTCGTCCGAGCTTGGGCCCATGAGAAGCGCCTGCGTCTTGGCTCGCTTATGGGGCACCGCACGCTTCCCTTCGAGTTCAGGGTCGCGCGCTATGCCCCGAGCCCTCGAGCTACCAGGCGCGTCCGCGCGCTTCTTTGATTTATGTGGAGTTTCGGGCTGGAGAATTTCGGCCAATGAAAGGCCTTGGTCTTGGTCCCGGTGTAGGTCCACCAAGGCGGCCGACGCAGACCGGTCTACGCTGGAGGCAGCAACCGGATGCCGACGAGGACGCAACAGGTCAACCAAGCGCTGATGACATTCTTTCAATAACGCCCGACGACCGTTCGCTGCCTGCATCCAATCGTTCGACTTGCGTTCACAAGACCGGACCTCCTCGGTCTGGTCTTGAATCGAAATTCGGAGCTCGGTGAGACGCCTCTCGAGATCGTAGCTTTGAACACTCAACGTGGTATGGTCCAGCAGGCCTTCCGCTTGCTGCTGTTGGACTAGCACAAGATGCTCCCGGAGATGAAGCTGATGAGCTTCCAAGCGGGTCAGCTTGTTGCGCGCGGTTATGAGCCCAGTCAAAACCTGACGCAGCTGGAGGTCATGCGTGTTCGACTGCCGATCGGCGGCAAGCAGGGCATTGATCGCCTTGCTGATGGCAGTAGGTATACGGGCTGGAGGTATACGGGCTGAAGACAAACGAAGGTTAGAACAGGTCCAAGGTGAAGACCGTACATGCATGCTCACGTTGTGTCGCCTGTTGAGCAATCTGCTGCTGGAGACGTGCGATCTCTTCAAGTGCGTCTTGCAACTGCGCGACGGTCCCGGTCTGATGCCCTGCCGATGTCTGAGGTGCAGTAGTACGATGGGAGCTGCCAGACCGGACCGACCGGACGGTCGAAGTGACATGCGGTGACGTGGTATGCGAGGTGCCTACAAGAACGGTCGTTAAGGAAATGCAAGAAGGCCAGGCCCAGCAGTGCAAGTACCTGGAACGGATGAAGAAGATGGTTGCTCCATGTCGGAAAAGTCTGAATGACCAAGGCTTAACTGAATTTGATGGACGAGGTCAGACCGTTGTCGTTGTGCGACACGGTCTGACTCGGGGGCGGCTGTGGAAAAGTGTGCCCAAAATTTTGCACACTTCTGGTCAAGTTTCGTCAAGGCATTCGGTCTAATTTCGGATTGGTTTAAACAAGGGGGGCTTTTCAGCCTATCAGACTCAAGAAGTGTCAAGAACGCAAGTTTTGGTGAGTCACCCGACTTTGGGTATTTTACATATTTTTGTGTGGGTACATTTAGGGACTATAGGGTAGTAGTTTTTTAGTTGTGGATTTGCCTAAAAAAGTAGAAGTCTTTTGGTTGCAGGTTTTTTCTAAGTAGAAGTCATTTTGGTCTTGGTTCACACCACAGCTAGGGGTCGCCGTTCTTCCCTTTTCGTACACTAGTCGCCTCCGCCCGCCGCGGAGTGTTTGGGGGAAGAGGGTCGAATTATCCCCTCTCGCCTATTATACCCGGTCTGTACGCGCCGCACGCGCACTTTGGCCCACCGGAAGTCCCTCGACGGGAGTACGATTTGGCGATCTCAACACCTCAACTCAAGTACGTTTGGAACGTACTATTCACTGGATTGGTCTTGGCATGGAGATATCGTTTGTGGAGTCTCACGAGCATATTGGGTCTTTACGCGGACATATTGGCTTGTTTTAACATTGGTTGGAAACTAGACCTGTTTTGGTCTTATTTCGTATTGGTCAGGGGCTAGACCGGAACGGTCGGTATACCCTCTATTATTTCGTATTGGTCAGGTCTTGATCGTTTGGACAATCGACCTATTGGAAATTATCTCTTGGAAGTGTTTTTGGTCTGTTTGTGTCTGGGGTGAAGAGTTCCGCCCCAGAGATACCTACCCAGATCGGTCTTATATATTCAAGACCACTTCGATCCAATCTGAGATCCCGATCCACCGAGTGTGTAACTAGCCCATTCCATCGGGTACACAAGGTGAGATGGACACTAAACAATCGGACCAAGTGGGTTCTGATGACGACCGGTCGTCTGCTTGCAGCGGACGATCGGACCAGATCTCGAGTGGTGGTCCGCGGAGTACCCCCTCCGAAAGTTGGAAGGCTGGGCGCGATTCTGGTAGTCAGGTTATCGATGCTAATGTTTTCGATTTCGAACTTGACCCCACCACATACACACTTTCTGGAGGAATACTGGCCAGAGTTTCCTCCTCACTTTGCAACAGGGACACTGGATTCTTTTTCCACCATCCAGATTCATTTCCTCCTCGTTCAAACGTCGCAACTTCTTTCATTTGTTTACGGATAGCCGTTCCTGATTGATTCGGAAACGCACGTGCAATGTCTTCAATCTTTAATCAGTTCGCCATCGCTCGCTTTCTTGAATAGCCGAAGAATGTGAAACGACATGTACGGGTGGATAAACTCATTGGCACTGCGTGAACTCGGTGCTGGAACTTCAAATTAAGGCTCAATTTTCCCCGCCACAAAGACCTCTGGCAATTCCATTATATACACGGTGGTCTTGGGTACGACAAGGCCGCCTGAATTATCCGCGGCTCCACCTTCTTTAACCTTTGTCACCGATCGAAAGAGGAGAAAAATATCCGAATTGTTTCGTTCACGCGCTTCCGCACTTGGAGCAATGGGAACCGTCGGTTTGTGTGAGAAAAATCACCGACTTGAATACTCGAATTTGATCCAATTGCATACACAAATGAATGATCACGTGATCATGATCACGTGATCAGTGGATTTTGGGTTTTATCAGTGGATTCAGGGTTTTATCAGTGAATTTTGGGCTGACCGCAAAAAGACAAAGTATCATGTATTTCGGGTGCGCTTTGCAGTAATCAACGCCTCGTATATAGTTCATCGCGATTTCCATGTTAGTCATAGGATATATTCAAAAGAGCTGCTTCCGCTATCGGGGGGACTTCCCACGGAAAGCCATTTTCCACTTCGCGGTTATACCATGCAACTTCGTTTTCATCCGCGTACATGCCATAGAGGCCCCCTTCGGTAATAACGCCATTCATATGGATCCGGCGCTCGCAAGTGTAAGAACAGTCTCGGAGGAAAATAAAATCCTCAGTTGCCATATCGTTATTGAAGACGCGCCGCCACATAATTCCACGTCGCCCAGTGTGTATGATCAGCACCCATTCACTGCGTAGCAATGGGAAAGGCCAGTCACCAAGGGGACAATTGAGGATGTTTTCAAGGGTGTAATCGTTTTTGCTTTGGCCAGGGAACCAACCTTCGCAGTCATCTACAAAATCATCGTCTACATTCGGCTCGCCGGCAACGTCCTCTGATCCGTCTTGGTGGCTCAGATCCAGACCATCAGCTGTATCGCCTTCACCCACCGGAACCAGTGTTGGCTGATCACCTTCTGGTTCGGCATCTTAAGACGACCGGCGCTGGCTGCTGCCGACTGCCTAAATCGCAATTCATTGCCCATCTCTGCAATTCATCGTAAGCAGTTTTGCTGTCTTGCCAAGGACCTTACGGCATCGGGATATCTGGAAACTAAACTATGTTGTCCATCGTTCTATCACTTGGAGATAACGAGCATGTGTGAGTGAGAACTGAGAACTCCAAAATTTCGATTTTGGAACTTTGACCAAAATTTTTTGGATCTGTGGCTATGCTAGACATTTACTTGACACTCGCTGACTCACTTTTCTGACCGCGCCACCCCCACGCGGTCAGTTTAGACAAATGGCTCGGTCAGCTTAGACAGCCCCGTGAGTTGGCATTAGTTAAGGTACGTGTCATTTCTTGTACCGGTACTTGAGTTGGTACGTGTCATTTTTTTTTGGTGAAAAACTGCGTGCGTTACTATTAGTTGGCTACCAACTAATTTCCTCACACGCTTTTTTTATAAAAAACTAAGCTGAAGCATCCGCTTTTTGCGTGGCATCCGTCGTGCATTAGCCTTTCACTACGCGAGATCCTACCTGGTCAAAACTATCAGACCATGTAGTATAAGATCTCTGCTACAAGCACAAGCGTCTTTTAACAATCAGGACCTATGGTGATCCGATCGGGTCACTGGGCTGGCTGTTGTCGATTTGGTACATTTAAGAACGGTCCTTGTACATGTATTATGCAAATAATATGTCCCTGTGCTTCAAGTAGACAACATGCAAGACAAAAATACAAGCACAACTTTACGAACTATGGGCTCGCTCAGTTGTCTTCCACCTCGGCGAGCAGATACTGGTACATGGCGTCTTCAGATTTGCAAAAGTGCCAGACGCTTGGTGACCCTTGGAAGAGCTCCACTGATTGATTTAGTGTCATGAGCTTCAAGCTTATGTCCTCGATGAACCCCCACGAGCTTTCCTACAAACAAGATACATAGTTAGATCTTCGTCACAAAGTACATGCATATTCACTTACGTAAATAGACATCTCCAGCTCGATCGCGTCCTGGCAAAAATCCGTAGCTTGCTTAATGTCGAGGTAGATACCTTCCACCGCTGCGAAAGCTACCGCCATTTCTTCTCGTTTTTGGTTCATAATTTCCAGACATGACTTAAGATTCACCACTAACGATGATAATCCACGAAGTTGTTGGCTTTGACCTGCGGCAAAAGTAATCTTTTGTGAGTGCCTGAACACTCAATCATAAAGTTTATGTACTTACGATTGAGCATGATACTAGATGGTGTCAATGCCGCAATGCCTGACAAGAACAAACTTTTGCCAGCAAGAGAGATCGGTACACTCAGCCCAACGGTAGCTGGAGCAGCAACTACACCAGCGACACCCACGACAGCTCCGGCCACTACACCAGCTGCACCAGCTGCAACACCTGTACCACTAAAATCGGCCGAACGTCCTCTCAAATGAAGCAGCGTGATACTCTGTACCATCAGCTTAGTGCACTCTGTGGTGAGGTCATCTAGCTCATCCAAACTTTCCTTCATTTCAGCCACCATTGTCTGTGCGCTCTGCGCCATACGCGCAAGTGCCCACTCTGCTCGTCGCGCGTGCCTCTTTTCCTCAACACTTTCCTTTGTTTTGGGCGGTGGAAAAACTGCTTCCCTGAGTTTACTTAAGTAGTCTGTGAGCGTCGCAACCTCATTTGCAAACTGGACGAACATGAGATTGCACTGTTCCAGATGCACTTGACTGCGCTCCACGAGCTCGTTGCATTTAGCGAGAGTAGTATTGGCAAGTTTAACCAACTTTCTTAATCTGTTGGAGAATTTGAAGGCTTTCTGAAGTTTGTGAACAAGGTCCTGGAGCTGCTGAAGCTGCTGTTCCTCCGTTTCAACCACGAGCCACTCGCCGCGCAGCGCGCGTTCCGAATCGTCAGGCGTAAAGGCTTTTTGCACCTTGTCCACCACACGATCAAGACCCACACCTTGAATCCCTTTTATTATGGCCAATCGACTGCTTTCAAAAATGTCCGAACTTGAGCGCTTCTTGGTCTCCATGACAGCATCGGACATGGACACGAATGACTTAACAGATGGCAAATCTTCAGTCGTAAAACTGCGCTGCACCGTCTGCGGAACTTGATATAGTTTTCCACTTTCACGACGCACTAGCGCTAGGTCATCGCGGCTCTCCTCCGCTGTCAACGCCTTCTTCATACGCACATACCTTGGACTCATAAACGTTTGTTTTTCCTTGTAAAAATTATGTGCTCCAGAACATAACACATTATAATATACTACTCTCTGCTATAATACAGTAGTACTTCATATTAATACGAGATTTTGTTGTTGGTTGTAAGACATTCATGGGCAGCAACAAGCGTCGTCATCAGCGCGTTAAGGCTGTTGGGGCTCAGGTAGAAGAAAATATTGAACAGGACGGAGAAGAAAAGAAGCTTAAACATGTGAACGCCGATCAGCTATACCAAGTGGACAACAAGGGCGGCAATGTACCCGCTGCACTGACAAAGAAGCAAAAGTTGGATAAATTACAGAACGATCCACTGCTGGCTAGTACGCGTAAATTTAATGCATCTAATCGCAGCAAGAGTGAGATTATGTTAGTCAAGAAGTTGCAAAAGCAACAAGATTACCCGATAAATAAGCTCGCGCAGGAAAATAAAATGAAGACGGTGATGGTGAAGGAGTTGTGGAGTGAAGACGGAAGCATAATAGATAACGAGCAGAACCACAAGGTAGACGATTACGTGGCGCCTGTTGTAGTGAAAAAGACCAGCCGGCGTAAAGTTGTAGCTCCAACCAAGTATAAGGAAGCTACGGTTGAGGTAGCGGCAGCAGGCCAATCATACCATCCAGACTTTGATGCCCATCAGGACGTTTTGGCAGAGGCGGTAGCAGAAGAGCTCCAACGTCGCGTAAAAAGAGCCCAGCTGCAAGAGCCAGTACAAGGAATGTCGGAGGAGACGCTACAATTCATAAAACAGGAATCGTCAGACTCGGAGACAGGGTCTAGTGATTCGGAAGACAAACACGACATGATGACGACGGTAGTTGTGATTAAGTTTGAAATGGATGTGGGTTTATTACTAATGTTGTAATTTTGGTGTAAGTAGACCCACAAGTTACCTGAAAAACTGACCCGTGCTCAACGTAACAAGCGCTTACGACACAAGCAGACCGAGCTGAAACAACGAATGCGGAGTCACAAGAAGGCAATTTCAAAGCAAATCAACGCGTATGTACAGTATCTGAGTGGACGGTTCATAAATAAGTCATTTGAACGACATCTTCTATTTATCGATGACGCCACAGATCCTCTCATATTCTCCAAGAAATTGTTAAGTGTGAGAAAGAAATGGCCAAATCAGTGGAGCTGAAAAAACTTCAAAAAGAGCAAAAACTAAATGAGGAACCCCCTGTGCGCGTGGCTGGGAAGTATATGTAAGTGCCCTGGGTAGTAATCTCTGATCTTCATGCGCTCATAATTTCTTCAACTTAACTGATGCAGCAAATTGGACCGCACGATGCTATTCTCGTTATCGGAAGAGCTCACTGGCAACTATCGAACTTTAAAGCCCAAGGGCAATCCCCTCTTGGATCGCTTTGACAGTTTACACAAGCGCAATCAGATTGAAATAGGTCGTCCAAAGAAGACCCGCAAGGCCAAGGTTAAAATCATTGAGACGAAGTAGTGCTGTAATGATAAAGTTCTAGCTTTCTCATGAATTTTGACAGATTGACTGTCATCATTGACGTCTGCACTAATTGTAGTGCATTTTGACTGCTCCTGTTAGTCATGATCGACTAGGCGTTCGCTATTAGTGGCCATACGATATTTCATGGTATCACTGAGCCGTGAGTTTCGAATCGCTCATTAAACCCAAGTGCCAAGCCCATAAGGGCAGAGTGCCGAGGCAGGATACCCAAGCGGGCAACATTCAGTCAACGATAAATATGGAGTCATTCAAATGAGTTGCCGAATATTTAACCCTGAAGATTTGTACTTGGGATGCCGCGGTAAGCCAACATGGCTTCCCCTTAAGTGTTCAACGCGGACTTATGGTCGGGAACGGTGATTCTGTGACAGGCACCGATTGGTTGGTTACGCGTATCGAATTTTGATGTAGCCATTTTTGGCTTTCAAGCAAATTATTATGGTGGAAACGGATTGGCTGTAATTACATGGATGCATGCTGAAAGGAGTGTCGTCAAATAAAAAGGGCCCTTATGACAAATCCTTGTAATATGGAGTGGCAATCAGGATCCGTTGTCCGTTTCTCGAGCCAATTAATAAAAAGTAATTTTGTGGGCGTTCAAAGGCCTATCAGGTGCCACCCCTCGAATTTGAGTTAAGGTCAGAAATCAATAGCGGTGCTTGGGAACTCTCCTTTGCACTTGGTCCGACCTTCATAGCTTTCACAGTAAGTGAGATATCACTGATTACGTACTTGGCATCATCCTGACTCTTCCAGCGATGACAGATTCCGGAAACTCATGGGAGATTATCGACTCTATGTGGTCGTTTGTGCTGTCCAACAGGAGGAGATGGATGAGGCCCAGCGTGAACGAGAGTGAAATGACAATGAGGCGAGCATGAGTGGCACGGACAACGAGTCTGAAACCCCGCTTGTCGGAGTTGCCATGGATGTCAGCGATGAGCGTCGGACCTTGATTCCGGCCGAAG
Organism: Peronosclerospora sorghi; assembly: GCA_026184515.1. Taxonomy (NCBI): domain Eukaryota; phylum Oomycota; class Peronosporomycetes; order Peronosporales; family Peronosporaceae; genus Peronosclerospora; species Peronosclerospora sorghi. The sequence goes on along the minus strand of CM047580.1, from coordinate 38,096,716 downwards.
CATTTACGGAGACCCTGGACCGGAGATACGCCTACCTGTCGAACAAACCTTGTGGCTGCCAGTCAAATTGCCACGAGAAGTTCGGTCGAGCAGTCATTCTTCGACCAAGCGCGTAGGCTGATCCTCGATTGAGAGAGCATGACTCGTAAGGAGAAGACGGCAGCAAGGGTGACAATCATCACCGTCGGCCTTGCTTCGGCCTCGCCGGACGTGTGATGAAGCGGACTCAAGAATTTCAGTCACTTTATGTTTGCGGCACGCCGATCGGCTTATCGGCGATCGGATTGGTGGAAATCAAGGAGGCTTTTAAGCCTATCGTGTGCGAGATGTGTCAAGAACACGGATTTTGGTAAGTCACATGATATTGCGTGTACTTCCATATTTTTATGTTTGTACATATTGGGGAACATAGGGAGATATTTTTGGTTAGTCGTTATTTTTTGGCCTTTAACACTCAACAAGAAGTCGTTAGCATCTTCGTTATGTACATCAGTCGCCTCTGCACACCGCAGAGTGTTTGGGAGCAGATGGTCGAGTTATCCCCTCTAGCTCATTATACCCGGCCGGGACGCGTTACAGACGCACTTGGCCCGCCGGAAGTCCCTCGACGGGAGTACGCATTGGTCGGCTTCTCAAGTCCAAGTCACACACGTTTGGAACGTGTCAAGTTTTTGGATTGTTACGTGGAGATATCGTTCGTGGAGTTTGTCACGTTCTCGTTGGATATCTATATTGGAGTATTGGACTTTTATTCTCGTATTGGCTGTGTCGTAAAGCGTGCTATAATTGGGCCTAATTAAGGGCCTAATTAGGGGTCGAATTGCGGAAAAAAATCGGGTACGTAATTGTATACGATTGTGTGTGCCACGGTGTATACAGTTGCGTGTACAACCGTGGTGTGTGGCGAAGCGGACCCAAGAATTTTGGTTGTTTCCGGTCAGCGACACACCGATCGGATTGGTGGAAATCCAGGAGGTTTTTTTAAGCCTATCATATGCAAGAGGTGTCAAGAACACGGATTTTGGTAAGTCACATGAGATTGCGTGTACCTACATATTTTCATGTTTGTACATGTTGGGGACCATAGAGGGTAGGGAGTTTAGTGTTGATTTTGGCCTTGGGTGTTGTCTTTGGTTTCGCCTGCTAAGAGCGTTTTTTGGTTTTACGTCTATTGTTGGGCCTCTAACTAAACCGGAGGTCGTTTCGCCCTGTACATAAGTCGCCTCTGCACGCCGCAGAGTGTTTGGGAGCGGAGGGTCGATTAATCCCCTCCAGCTCATTATACCCGGCCGGGACGCGTTACAGACGCACTTGGCCCGCCGGAAGTCCCTCGACGGGAGTACGCATTGGTCGGCTTCCCAAGTTCAAGTTACGCACGTTTGGAACGTTTTATTACGTCTTTTGGATTGTTACGTGGAGATATCGTTCGTGGAGTGTATCGCGTTCTCATTTGGATCTCCCTATTGGATTACTGGAGTTTATTTCTCATATTGGTTGGGCTTTACGATCTGTTGAGCGATCTGCCCTTTGGAGTATACTCACTCCAAGTATAACTGGTCTACCCGTACCCAGGGTGAAGAGTTCCGCCCAGGGTACCCTACCCAGCACGGTCTACCACATTTAGACCACAAGTCAATTCCCAGCGTGCACAAGGTGAGATGCAGAACAAATGGGACCAGGCGTCCTGTGTTGATGACCGGTCGTCTGCCAGCAGCGGACGATCGGATCGGATCGTGGGCAAAGGTTCGCGGGGTACCCCCCGTAAGTTGGACGGCCGGGCACGATGGTGGTCAGGTTCTCGACACTACTGTGTTCGATTTTGAACTTTACTCCACCACAATGATGCGCGTGCCCGGATCACTTGGTGATCGCGGATATCACCGCGATGATATCTCGCGAAGAATTGATTACAATGAATTAAATGTGGAATCGTTCTGGAGAGGACATAAGGAACGGCTATCGCCTTATGTTCTCGTTGTCAATAAAGATGGCGATGTCCGATATGGCCGGGTGGAGGACCAGATCGAGATTAATAAGTTTTTTCCTCCCCATAAGGCTCCCACCGGAGCCGATCGGGACTATAGCAAGTCTTGCTATAGTTCTGGAAAGGATCATGACTTTTTTCCTGATCCTATGCATTTGAATGAATGTTTTGATGGAAAAATAAAGGATGAAAACGACTTGGAGGCTGATCGGAACGATCAGATCCACCCTCCCAAGGTTCCCAAGCAGAGGCTCGGAATGCCACCCGATGAAGACGACTTGGAAAAAAAGTCGAAGGTCGGGTATGGGGTTATTAAGGAAGAATACCTGACCAGGATGTATTACATCCACGAGTTAAAGCGATTTATTCGTGAAGACCAGGTCATGCAGATCTTAAGCCCCCAGATCCCCGATCGCCTTCTTGGACCCACCACCTAGCCGACCCAAAGCGATCGACCGTTGCTATTGGTGAAGAACCTGCTGGCGATGTTGGATGAGGTCGGCATATAAATGCAAAACCTCACCAACATACATAAACTGTTTGATCTGGACACTTGGAAGCTGGATATGTCGATGTCGACCCTCCATGATCATTTGATGCTGTTGGTGGGGGCGATTCGCCGCCCAACTCCCCGTGGCATTGAAGGTAACTGAGGCCACGGCAGCACACGATGATGTGTGTTCCGATGATAAATCGCTGCATCAGTCTCCACCTTCCTCTAATTGCTCATCGGAGTTGGAGGTCGGTGTTGAGCGGATGACCGTGGGGGTTGATCATACCCCCATGGGAGCATAAAAAGGACGTGCGGCAGCATGGGGCTGCATACCGGTTGGGGCCCCAGGAGCCCCCACAGGTTTCAGTACCTCCAAAGGAGGATGCCAACACGCTGCCCATGACCCAAGCTAACGTCCAAGCCATGGTTGAGGCAATGATGGAGCGTTTCATGGGAGACCGATGCCGATCGCCTCCGCTCCCGCATGCCCAGGACCGATCTGCCCGGCAAAATGTCAATACTTGCCGGGATGTTGATATGGAGTCAGTGAAATCAACGGGTAAGGCTACCCGAGGTGGCAGACCAGTTGGAAGAGGAAGACGCAAGCCGCAGCCAGCCTGACCGCGCCGATCAAGCAAAAACAGCGATTTCGACATGGAGTCGATCGACGGTCCGGATGACCACTATGGGTCAGACGGTGCAGGGGCGGGCAGAACGCGCAAGGCTAACCATTGCCTCTACGACCGCATTTGATTTTGGATCTGCTGCGATCCCACGCATTCGCATGGCTGCGACCACGGATATCAAGGACTTCACTGGAAAGGACGCCGACGAGGAGCAAGCCAGGTCGTGGTTGGTCGGGTCAAGTCTGCTTTCTTACGGGATCAGACACCAAAAAAGGAACGGTGTCTGATCTTCAAGGATCTTCTGAAAGGACCGGCTGCGAACTGGATCCAACAGTTAGTTCGGGATGTACGATCTGACTGGGATATGCTATGTTCAGAATTTGAGGGGCAGTACTGCAACTCCGGATTCTCTACCGCCCGCATATACGATCATATGCAGAAGCGGGGTGGCGAGACGCCGATTGAGTACTTGCACCGTTTGAACGTGGATCCAATTCGCGCCGGGATAGTGATCAAGTAACGCAACCTGCCGACCGGTGCCGCTATGGAGCACGTGGGTCACTATATCAGTACCCTTGATGACCAAGAGCTAGCAGATCAGCTCACTCTGCTGCGCCTCAAAGATGTGGGGGAAGTGGAGCAGACGCTGCGGAAGTTGCAACACTCACGCAGCATGAGGGAGAAGGTCGCCGTTGGATTGGGTAGCTACAGATCTAAGACCCAGAACGATCCGTTGAAGAGGCCCCTGACCAGATCGGCCCGTGCTGTTAAGGCGATCGTGACTGAAGACAGCACTGGATCGGAAGAGGAAAGTAGCGTCCAGTCCAGTCGGGAGTCGGACAAGGACCAATATCGCCACATCTTTGTCACGGAACCTGCCCCAAGAACCAGATCGACGCCTAACCAGGCAGATCGGAAGGGCAGGAGTGGAAACAAGTCCGATCCGGACCGACCTCGCAAGAAGTATTCTCATTGCGGGACAAGCAAGCACGATGGTGGGGACTGCTGGAAGAAGCTGATATGCAAGAAGTGCGAAAGACGCGGTCACCCCACCGATCACTGCCTTTTCGTGTGCAAGTCATGTGGAGAGATCACGAGGGCGGCCAGTGCAAGATCGAAGAGTTTTTCAATCTGATGCGCAAATGGTATGTGCCGAACAAGCACGCGGGGATGCTCCCACCGGACCTGGAAAAGATGTTAAACTAGAACTCTCGCCAGGTTGGAATCTGGATCGAGCCGAGCGGTCTACGTTTGGCATCTATGGATATGTCGGCAAGGAGAATAAAAGCGAAAATACATGTTCTATTCTCAATTGCGTCGATCGGGATCATACGGTCTACAATCTCACGACCGATTAATATTCCCGATCGAAGGTGGTCATGCAGTTAGATCTGCTGCCTGGGGAATCTCGCGGATACTGGAAGTATCATGCGCCCGACAAATGGTTCAAGCAGGCGAAAGCCTGTGGTAAGATAAACAACCAGAGGGCAACGATGTCGTTCGACTCTGGGGCCGAAGTCTTAATTATCGACTCCGCCTTTGCTCGTAAGGTCGGATGTCGTATAGACGACACCCAGAGACAAGAATGTGTCGGAATCGGTGAAAGTTCTTACATGACCGAAGGAAGGACGCGCGTGAAGATCACCCTATCGGGTTCGTGGTCTACTTCTTCAGCGCTTGGGTTGGCAAGCTGGCCGGTCAGGATGCCCTGTTAGGCATGGATTTCATGGTGCCAGCAGGTATTCGCCTTGATCTGTCTCATGGAGTGCTTACACTCCCGGATGAGGTCTAGATCCAGTTAGCTGGTCGGCGGCCCCTATACGGATCGCACACCGATCTGGTCAGGTCGGACCAAGACGTCACCATTCCAGTCGGCCAATCCGCTGATACACCGGTCGACAGGCATCCAATCTACAAAGCGGCAGCGATGCACTTGAAGCACTTTGGAGGAAGCATCAGCAAGGGTTTCGATCAAGGAAGTTATGGGTGGCCAGGGGCGATCAGTGGGTGCCGACCTTTGTGAAGAGCGCCGGTCGATCTGAATTTGTCCGAGTCACTAATATCGGTGACAAGCCGCTTACGCTCGACAACAATACTATCGTTGGCATGAGGCTGGAGGAAGGGAAGGTGCCAAGAAAGTCGGGGTTCGTCTCGATCGGATCGAGACGGTATGTTGAGTGGCAGAACTTGGCATATCAAGCAACCACCGATCTGATCAGCGATGATGGACCGGTGGGAGAAGATACATCACCTATGGTGGAACGACCCATCTATGAAAACCCAAAGAAGATGTTAATGCGAAGAAAGACACCGCAGTCGCCGGACACGGCGGACCATCAAGCAGATGAGCCAAGGTTCGTCAACATGGTGGCGTCACAAGAACAGGCGACAGCGGAGCCGGAAATGGAAAAAGGGGAACATGGGATGGCTGGGGCGGACCACGATGGAACGACTAAGCAGATCGATGTCGTTGAAGAGCATCCCTCCGATAGGGAACAGCAGTGTGCAACCGATCAGGACGGTTTGGATGATGTTGCCCCGGAAGACGATCAAGTTTGTATACATGAGAGCGGGGATCAGTACATTCAGGATCTGGAGAGCTAGATGGCAGTCCTCCCTGAAGTGTCTGCCGATCCGCACGAAGTCACCTTGGACGATCTACAAGTGGGTGATCGGGATGTCAACAGTCCCGACCAGATCGATCCGCTTAAGAAGATCATCTGGAAGAAGAAACATCTGCTGATCGGGAAAGGCAATGCCTTACCCCCTGCTGCTCGCGGAGCAATCTGTGACATCGATGTTGGTGATGCCAAGCCGATCGCTCAGCGATGCCGACGTGTGGCGCCACAGTACCGTGAAAAATTATCCGATCTTATTAAAGGACTGTTGGCTACCAAGATTATTAAATCGTCGACCTTGCCGTGGGCCTTGCCGATCGTGATGTGATCAAGAAGAACGGCGTCGACATCAGGTTGTGCATCTGTTGGTAAATCGGTTGACAAAGCTTATGGTGTACCCGATGCCGCTGATCAGCGATCTGCCGGAAGATCTTGACAATACCCTATGGTATTGCTCGCTGGATATGGCAAGTTAATTTTGGTTGGTTTCGATGACCGATCGGGCTCGCGAGATCTCCGCATTTGTTACGACGTTCAGTCTGTTCGAGTGGAACCGTATGCCGTTCGGTTTGAAGAACGCGCCCCAGATCTACCAGAGGCTGATCGACAACGCACTGTATGGACACTTCAAGATCAGTACCGATCGGGGATCCACCGAAAACAATGATGTATTTACAGAGAGTGAACCCGATCGGGAAAGGAGACCGTCCGTTCTGGGGAGGCGATCGTTTAGATTCGTCATGGAGCGATCTTTGCGAGAAGGTAGAACGGTTGTTGTAGACATGCGATCGCTGTAACCTTTCGATCAGTGCTGTGAAGAGTTTTTGGGGCATGTCCAAGGTCGCCTATTTGGGTCATATGGTGTCAATCAGTGGGCTGGAGGCTAATCCTAAGGATCTGGAGTCACTGAGCAACCTCCCGTTTCCCAGATCACTGAAGGCAATGCATTCCTTTCTAGGGAGCCTAAATTACTACTGCCGCTTCATTGAAGACTTCGCGATTTACGCGGCCGTGCTGTACGAGCTCCGGGAAGTCGACTATCATATGTTGCGCGAAGGAGATCGGGAAACTTTACGAGAGGGCTGCGACTCTGATCTGCCTGCAGATTTTCCGCAGGCGGAGGCAGATGACCACATGAAACGTGCACAGGTTGATTTCGGTATGCTGAAGGCCAAGATGGCGACGGCACCGATTCTCAGGCACTTCGATCCGTAAAAAATGACGATCTTCATTGTGTATGCTAGTAAGTGGGCCATTTCTGCCACTCTAGTACAAGAACATGATGGAGTGTACCACCCGGTCACTTTTACGAGCCGGACGTTGAAGCCGAACGAAGTCAACTATGGGATCGTCGAAAAGGAAGTTCTGGCTTTACTACGGATTTTGGATGTGTGCTATAACCTGCTGGTCGGCCGACCTGTAAAGGTTCTTTCGAGAAGGTCGACATTGGCCTGGCTATTATCGGCCAATGGGATGGACGGTCGGCTCGGCAGATGGTCAGCGATCTTGTCGCAGTGTTCCCTCGAGGTCGTCAAGAGCACCAAGGGAGAGGAATAGATATTGGGCACATTGGCTGCCAGTATCACCCCTCGGTCTGAAGTGGATGAAGCTCTGATGCCGTTGCCCCGAAAAAGCAACCTCTACAGTCAATATCGATGCCGCCACTGATCGTCGATCGGGATGAGGAACTCCTGGTCTTGAGTTTCGACTGATCGGCTAGCGTGAAATAGAAGGTCAGCTCCTATAGTGCCATACTGTGGAAGTTACCACAATGGTCTATAGTAGCAGCCGCAACCGATTTCACGCCTGACATAACGGTCAACGAGGTGGAATATCGGGGGCTACTTCTATGTCTTGATCTGCTGGAATCACAAAAGAAATGTCGGATCATCATATGTGGTGACTCCAACCTAGTGATAAGGCAGATCACCGGAGAGATCGACTGTAAGGCGCCACGGTTGAAGTTGCTGAATGATCGGGTGATGAAGGCGCTGAAAGACTATCCCAACCACGAGCTATTGCACGTGAAACGGGATTGGAACAGAAGCGCCGATCACCTCGCGACCAAAGCCATGAGGGACCAGATAGGGGCTACGATCACCGAGGAGGCCGTTCTTGATGAATTGATGAATATAAACAGGCTCCCCGAGGTGATCAAGCCCAAGGACAGCCCCGATCAGGTACATGTGATGGCGGCGACTAGATCGCGAACTCAGAAGTCTCGCCGATCTTTCCCAAAAGAAGGGATGAGCGAGTACGTTGTACAACAGCTAAGGGCGGAACGGATCCTCAAAGCGCGGGACGAAGAAGAGTGGATCGTCAACCTGAAAGCCTATCTGCGCGGTGAACTGTCCAAGTTAACGAACGATCAAGCAAAAAAGTGTACCAAGATCGCGGACGATTACGATGTGGATGACAATGGATTGCTATATTACTGCCGTGACGTTGACCAAGACAGTGCCGACCGAGATCGACTTGCAAAACTGGTTATCCCTGAGTTGCTACAGCCGGATGTCCTTCATCACTACCATGTGAGTATGTGAGTATAGAAGGGGGACATCAAGGCGTAGGCAAGACATATCAAAAGATCAGGGCCAACTTTCACTGGAGAGGACTTTTTCGGAGCGTGCAGAAATATGTGGGTTGTTGCACAGATTGCGAGACCGGAAAGGGCAGACCGATAATCAAGGGGCGATCGCCCGGGAATATCGAGGCTACTTACCCTTTCCAGGTCATAGCGATGGACCACATACCGTCACTGCCTAGATCGACGCGCGGCAACACTGAGCTGCTGATCTGGGTCGACCTGTTCACTGGTCTAGTTATTGCGAAGGCAAGTGCATCTCGGTCTGCGGGGCAGATCGCCCAGAGCTACGAGGAATGCGTATTCAGAAGGTTCGGTGCGAGCGAAGTTATCAGACACAATCCGGAACCCGGCTTTATGGCTGAGGTGTTCCGATCGTTCAATAACATGCTAGGCCAGAAGCAGAGCGCGACGATGGCATATCGTCCGCAAGCGAACGGATCGGCTGAACGCATGGTGTAGACAATAACAAGGACGATTAAGATGTATGTGGCCGATCCGGACCAACGTGACTGGGATGAGTATGCAGAGAGACTGGTATTCGCACTTAACTCTTCAACCGATCGGGTCCGAGGAGAAACGCCTTTCTATCTGGCGTATGGATGGGACCCTCGATTGACACTTGAAGCGGCGATACCGATCGGCTGCACTCGGACCCGCGATCGCGATGCCCTTCGTTGGCGCATGCAGGTCCAGAAGCATTATCAGCATGCGAAAGAAGTCGTCAATGAAAAGTTGCGTCAGGCCACACAAGATCGAGCAGATCGGAATAACGATCAGGTCCGCCCTCATGGTATTGAACCAGGGGCGAGGGTATGGTTATACCTCGATCGGGTCAAGGAAGGCTATGCGAAGAAGTTGGCTCATATGTGGCACGGTCCTTTCTGTGTATCAGAGCTGATCGGTGAGCACGCTACCCGTCTGATCAGGATCGGCACAGATTACAAAGTTTTTCCGATCGTGCACGTGTCCAAACTGAAGTTGGTCAGAGAATTCCCCGATCGGTCTAAAATGCCCTGTCTGGTGGACGAAGCGGAGAGGTTCGATTTTGATGAGGCTCTGCTGCCGGAAGACAGTTGGGAAAGGCCATTGGACGAGGACGAATTCGAGGTGGAAAAGGTGCTAGATGTCCGATCGGTCAAGAGGACGCGTTTCGGTCGCACCCACCGAGAATATCTGGTCCGCTGGAAGGATCATGACGAATCAACTTAGATCGACGAACTCGATCTAAATTGTGGAGCACGCTACGAGAGTTCGAGCGAGAACGAGTCAGTCGGAATCGCTTCGCAGTGATGCAGACTCATGAAGACGAAGATCAAGACACACAGTAGCACCGATCAGTATATCGATCGGTGTGAATATGTGTATGGTCTGAATTATTGTGAATTAGTGTGATGAACTGTGATGAACTGGAGTAGTGGAGTGACGAACGTGCTGATAATATTCGCGATGAGGATGGAAACTGTGTATGATAAAGTGTTGGTGCAAGTTTGGAGAAGGTGACGAGATTTGATTAAGGGATCAGATGATCAGGAATTTGAAAAGAATGATGACATGTATTATGGATTATCTGGTCAGCTAACTGCTGTATCAAGAATCGTAATCACCCCACAGACGGCCGATAGTCAGCGCCGGATGGTCTCCGATCTGGTTCTGGTGCTGATTGCGCCAGGGCTCCTTCCGATCGATCTGGGCCAAAGCGTCCTTCAGGTCTGTGACCGGCTCGTCACAATGAAGACCGGGATACCAGACGCCGTCGTCAGCTAGTACCCCGTCTTTCTCAACCCGACGCTTGGCCATATGGAGAACCACAGGATATAAGAAGATGACAATGTCGCATTCGCGGGCCAGCATCCCTCCCAGAACGAACTGGCATAGGGTCTGCCAGGCCTCGCCCGCCCGACCCCGGCGCCTCTTTCGATTTTTCTGGAACGAGATCAGGCATTGATCATGTTGCGCTCGACCAGGAGGAATCACTAGATAGTGCGTAGACTCCCAGATCGCTTGGCTATAGGTTTCATTGAAAGCCTTCACTCGACCTAAGAACGAGTCGATCCACGCAGTCGACGCAAACATGGACCCCAGCTTGGGGCGGACGAACACTTTCCATGGCTCATCTGCATACAGACGGGCGATTTGTGGTGCTGTGACCAGGTCCGCCCGCCATACAGAAGCTTCAGGAGCCTTTGGAGCTGGAGGAAAAAATCCAGGAGTCCGGGCGCGATAGAGATCGGGCTAATATCTGCTTGGTTAGGGCTGATTGGTATAAGCTACCGATCTGCCACGACGACCATGGCGAAGTGGCATCCGAAGTCAGCGATGGGAAAGGCCTATCTACGGTCAACAACACTTTCAATCGGGCGTGATTGCGCAGCCCAGATGTGCCGGGCTGGAACGAAGGCACCGATCCGGTCGACTCACGCGTCGGTGCAGCACCATCACCCTGGGAGCTTGTAACGGGGTTACATTTGAGTTACATTTAGTGTTGGTGTACATGAGTATATGGTGAAGTGTACCACAAATTTGGTCACTTTTGGTCAAGGCAGTTGGTCGAGTTTCCGATTGGTCTAAACAAGGGGGGCTTTTTAGCCTATCAGATTCAAGGAGTATCAAGAACGCAGGTCTTGGGTGAGTCACCTGACATTGGGTATTTCACATAATTTTGTGTGGGTACATTAGGGACCATATGGAGGTAGTATTATTGATTAGTTGTGGTTTTTCCAAGTAAGAGTCTTTTGGTTACGGATTTTCCCGGTAAAGGTTTTGGCCTAGGAATAAGTGGCAAAAACCTCTTCTGGTCTTGGTCTACACCGCAGCAAGAGGTCGCTGTTATTCTTTTCACGTACACTAGTCGCCTCCGCCCGCCGCGGAGTGTTTGGGGGCAGAGGGTTGAATTATCTTCTATTGCCTATTATACCCGGTCTGGACGCGCTGCACGCGCACTTTGGCCACCGGAAGTCCCTCGACGGGAGTACGATTTGGCGATCTGGATACTTTGACTCAAGTACGTTCGGAACGTGCTATTCACTGGATTGGTATTTACGTGGAAATATCGTTTGTGGAGTTTCACGGGCATATTGGGTCTTTACGTGGACATATTGGCTTATTGTAACATTGGTTGGAGTTTATCGGTTTCGGTCTTCTCTAATATTGGTCAGGGGCTAGACCGGTTGATGGTCTACCCTCTATTATTTCGTATTGGTCAGGTCTAGATCGTTTGGACGATCGACCTATTGGAATTTATCTTTTGGAAGTGTTTCTGGTCTGTACGTACCTGGGGTGAAGAGTTCCGCCCCAGGTACACCTAGCCAGCCCGGTCTCATATTCAAGCCTGAATCAGATCGATCTGTGATCCCGATCCACCGAGTGTGTAACTAGCCCATTCCATCGGGTACACAAGGTGAGATGAACTTTAGTGAATCGGACCAAGTGTCTTTGGATGATGACCGTCGTCTGCCAGCAGCGGGCGATCGGACCAGATTTCGAGTGGAGGTCCGCGGGGTACCCCCCCGTAAGTTGGAAGGCTGGGCACGATGGTGGTGATCAGGTTCTCGACACAACCGTGTTCGTTTTTGAACTTGACTCCACCACCATGGTGCGCGTGCCCGGATCACTTGGTGATCGTGGATATCACCGCGAGGTGTCATCAAAGATTGAATTTGAAGATTTGAATTTGGAATCGTTTTGGAGAGGGCGTAAGGAAAGGCTATCACCTTACGTCTTCGTTCTCGATAAAGATGGCGATGTCCGGTCTGGCCTGGTGGAGGACCAGATCGGGATTAATATTTTTTCCTCCCCAACAGGCTCCCACCGGAGCCGATCGGGACTATAGCAAGTCCTGCTATAGTCCCGGAAAGGATTAGGAACAAGGTACTGATCCTATGTATGTGCATAAAAGAGTTGATAGAAAATCAAAAGACGAAAAATACTTGGAAGATGATCAGAACGATCAGACCAACCTCCCCATGGTCCCCAAGCTACCCAAGATTCCCAAGAAAGGGTTGGGAATGCCGGCCGACGAAGACGATCTCGAAGAAAAGTCGCAGGTCCGAGATGGAGGCATCACTGAAGAAGACCTAAACAAGATGTATTACATTTTTGAGCTGAAACGATTTGTTCGCTTTGACGTGGTCTTTTGGGTATTGAACCTCCAAATCCCCGACCATCTTCTCGGTCCCACTACCGAGCCGATCCAGAGTGATCGCCCATTACTGTTGGTGAAGAACTTGGTGGCGATGTTGACGGAGGTTGGTATTAAAATGCAGAACCCCGCCGATGTCCAAAAACTATTTGAATTTGAGACTTGGAGGCTGAAATCGTTGATGTCGATCTTCCACGACCATTTGATCCCACTGGTGGGGGCGGTTCGCCGCCCAACTCCTACCGCAGCAGTGAAGGTCGCTGAAGTCTCCACAGCTCTTGTTGACATTGGTTCTGATGACGAATCGGTTTATCAATCTCCACCGGCCTCGAACAGCTCATCAGAGTTGGAGACTGGTGTCGAGCGGATGACCATGAGGGCGGACCATACCCAGCCGGAACAAAAAAAGGACCTGCGGCAGCAAAGGGCTGCTTGCCAGTCGGGGCTCCAGAAAGCCCCACAAGCCTCAGTTCCGCAAAAGGAGGGTATCAACACGTTTCCCATGACTCCGGCTAACGTCCAAGCCATGTTTGAGACGATGATGGAGCGTTTCATGGAAGACCGGGTTAGACCACCTCTGCGCCCACATGTCCAAGACCGGTCTACCCAGCAAAGTGCCCATGTTTGCCGAGATGTGGATATGGAATCGGTAACATCTGTGGACAAGCCCACTCGAAGTGATAAGCAAGTCGGCATAGGGAAGCGCAAGCCGCAACCGGCCAGACCGCGTAGACCAAGCAAGACAAGTGACTGTGACATGGAGTCGGTCGGCGGTCTTGACGACCACTGTGGGTCAGACGGTACGGGCGCTGGCAAGACACGCAAGGCTAACCTAGCCTCTACTACTTCCTACGACTTTGGATCTTCTGCGATTCCGCGCATCCGTATGGCCGCGACGACCGACCTCAAGGACTTCACCGGGAAGGATGCTGATGAAGACCAGGCCCGGTCTTGGTTCAGTCGGGTCAAGTCTGCGTTTCTGCGAGACCAGACCCCAAAAGGCGAACGTTGTTTAATCTTCCGAGATTTGTTAAAAGGACCGGCTGCGAACTGGATTCAACAGTTGGATCGGGGCGTCCGGTCTGACTGGGACCTGTTATGTGCGGAGTTTGAAGGTCAATATTGTAACTCCGGATTTTCAAGCGCCCGTAAGTACCACCATATGCAGAAGCGGGACGACGAAACACCGATCGAGTATTTGCATCGGTTGAACGTGGCTGCACTTCGCGCCGGCATAACAATCAAAGAGAATAACCCGCCGAACGGTGCCGCCTTAGAACATGTGGGTCACTATATTAGTACCACTTGACGATCAAGAACTGGCGGACCAGCTTACTCTACTGCGTCTTAAGGATGCGGGCGAATTCGAACAGACCCTGCGGACGTTACAACAGTCGCGTAGTATGAGAGCGAAGACCGCTGGTGGATCAGGTCGCTATCGTTCCAAGACCCAGACCGATCCGGTCAAGAGACCCTGGACCATACCGACCCGAGCGGTCAAGGCGATCGTAGCTGATGACAGCACGGGGTCAGAAGGGGAAAGTAGAAGTCCATCCAGCCAGGAGTCATCGGATGAAGACCAGTATCGTTACGTCTATGTTGCGGGACCTGCGCCGAAGACCAAGTCGAAGTCCGACCAGGTAGATCGGAAGGGAAGGAACGGAAGCAAGTCCGATCCGGACCGACCTCGTCAGAAGTGATCCCACTGTGGGTCGAGCAAACATGATGGTCCAAACTGCTGGAAGAAGATGGTGTGCAAGAAGTGCGAGAGACGCGGCCACCCGACGGACCACTGCCTCTTCGTATGCAAGTCATGTGGAGAGATCCACGAGGCCGGCCACTGCAAGATTGAAGAATGTTTTAACATGATGTGAAAGTTGTACGTGCCGTACAAGCACGCGGGGATGCTGCCGCCGGACGCAGAAATAATGTTAAACTAGAACGCTCGCCAGGTTGGAATCTGGATCGTGCCGAGCGTTCTACGGTTCACATATATGCATATGTCGGCAAGGAGGATAAAACCGACAATACACGTTCTATTCCAAATTGCGTCGACCGAGACCATCCGGTCTACAGTCTGAAGACCGATGAGTACTCCCGGACTAAGGTGGTTATGCAGTTGGACTTGCTGCCTGGAAAATTCCGCGGATACTGGAAGTATCACGCGCCTAATAAATGGTTCAAGCAGGCGAAAGCCTGTGGCAAGATTAATAACCAGAAAGCGACGATGTTGTTCGACTCTGGAGCTGAAGTCTGGATAATTGACTCCGCCTTTGCTCGTAAGGTCGGATGTCGTATAGACGATACCCAGAGACAAGAATGCGTCGGGATCGGTGAAAACTCTTATATGACCGAAGGAAGAACGCGTGTGAAAATTACTTTGTCGGGATCCTGGTCTACTTTTTCAGCGCTTGGGTTGGCAAGTTGGCTGGACAGGACGCTTTACTAGGCATCGATTTCATGGTCCCAGCTGGTATTCGCCTATACCTGTCACATGGAGTGCTTACACTCCCGGATGAGGTCCAGGTCCAGTTGGATGGTCGAAGACCTCTGTATGGTTTGTATACCGATCTGGTCCGGTGGGATCAAGACCTCACTATCCCAGTCGATCGGTCTGCCAATACCCCGGTCGAGAAAGGTTTCCGTTCGAGGAAGTTATGGTTGACCAGGGCGATCGGTGGGTCTCGACCTTCCTAAAGAGTGCTGGTCGACGTGATTTTGTCCGTGTTACCAATATCGGTGACAAGCCGCTGACACTGGACAATAACACTATTGTTGATATGTGGTTAGCAGAAGTAAAGGTACCAAGGAAGATGGGGTTCGTCTCGATTGGGTCAAGGCGGTATGTCGAGTGGCAAAACCTGGCGTACCAATCGACCACCGATCTTATCAGCGATGATGGGCCGGTGGAAGAGGATACCTCACCTTTAGTGGAAAGACCAAGTTATGTCACCCCAAAAACGATGTTGGTCCGAAGAAAGGCGCCGCAGTCACCAGGAACGGTGGACCATCAAGTAGACGAGCCGAGGCTAGTCAACGTGGTGTCAGCACAAGACCACGCGACAGCGGAGCAAGAAACGGAAGAAGGGGAACATGAAGTTGCTAGGTCGGACCATGACGGTATTCCTAATCAGACCGATATCAGTGAAGGACAGCCCGTCGATCAAGACCAGGGGCGTTCAGCCGGTCCAGATGTTCTAGGTGATATCACCCCAGAAGATGAACAATTCTGTATACATGAAGGCGGGGAACAGTACGTTCAGGAGCTGGAAAGCCAAATGGCAGTCCTCCCTGAAGTGTCTGCCGACTCGCCAGAAGTTACAATGGATGATTTACAAGTGGGTGATCAAGACCTTAACAGTCCAGACCAGATCGAGCAGTTGAAGAATATCATATGGAAGAAAAGACATCTGCTGATCGGAAAGGGCAACGCCTTACCACCTGCAGCCCGTGGTGCGATTCGCGATATTGACGTTGGAGATGCCAAGCCGATTGCCCAGCGGTGTCGACGCGTGGCGCCACAGTACCGTGAAAAGCTTTCTGATCTCATTAAAGGACTGTTGGGCACCAAGATTATTATACCGTCGACCTCGCCATGGGCCTCGCCGATCGTAATTGTTATCAAGAAGAACGGCGTCGACATTAGGCTGTGCATCGACTATCGGCTGGTAAATCGGTTGACTAAACTCATGGTTTACCCGATGCCGCTGATTAATGATCTGTTGGAAGACCTCGACAAGACCTTGTGGTATTGTTCGCTGGACATAGCAAGTGGATTTTGGGTGGTCTCGATGACTGATAGAGCCCGTGAGATTTCCGCGTTTGTGACACCGTTTGGTCTTTTCGAGTGGAACCGTATGCCGTTCGGTCTGAAGAACGCGCCCCAGATCTATCAAAGGCTGATAGACAACGCATTGTACACTTCAAGATCAAGACCGATCGGGACCCTGTTGAAAATTATGATGTGTTTAGAGAGGGTGAACCCGATCGGGAAAGAGGACCGTCCGTTCTAGGGAGGCGGTCGTACATCGACGACATTCTGATACCTGCCTCGTCATGGAACGATCTGTGCGAGAAGGTTGAACGATTGTTGGAGACATGCGACCGCTGGAACCTGTCTATCAGTGCCGTGAAAAGTTTTTGGGGTATGTCCAAGGTCGCCTATTTAGGCCATATGGTCTCGAACAATGGTCTAGAGGCTAATCCCAAGGACCTGGATTCGCTGAGTAACCTCCCTTTTCCCAGATCGCTGAAGGAAATGCAGTCCTTCCTGGGAAGCTTGAATTATTATAGCCGATTCATTGAAGACTTTGCTATCTACGCGGCTGTGCTGTACGAGCTCCGGGAAGTTGACTATCACATGTTGCGCGAAGGAGATCGGGCAACTTTACAGGAGGGCGCCGACTCTGGTCTTGCTGCAGTTTGTACGCAAGTGGAGGCCGAAGATCATATGAAGAGTGCACAGTTTGCCTTTGGAATGTTGAAGGTTAAGATGGCGACGGCACCGATTCTCAAGCATTTCGCTCCCGAAAAAGTGCCGACCATTATTGTATATGCCAGTAAGTGGGCTATCTCGTCCAATTTAGTGCAAGATCACGATGGTGTGTATCATCCAGTCACGTTTACGAGCCGGACGCTAAAACCAAATGAAGTGAACTATGGAATTGTCGAGAAAGAAGTTCTGGCGTTGCTGCGAATTCTGGATGTGTGTTACAACCTGCTGGTCGGCCGACCTATAAAGGTCCTGTCAAGGCGGTATACTTTGGCCTGGCTATTATCAGTCAATGGGATGGACGGACGTCTAGGCAGATGGTCGGCGGTCTTGTCGCAGTGGACCCTCGAGGTCGTTAAGTGCACCAGGGGCGAGGAAGAGATATTGGGCACATTAGCCGCCAATATCACCCCTCGCTCTGAAGTGACGAGGCATTGATAGCGATTGCCCCGAGGAAGCAACTTCGGCAGTCAGTTTCGAGACCGCCACCGACCGTCGACCATGACGAAGAGCTCTTGGTCTTAAGTTTTGACGGATCAGGAAGCGTGAAGAAGAAGGTCGGCGCCTATAGTGCCATATTGTGGAAGTTGCCACAATGGTCTATAGTTGCAGCCGCTGCCGATTTCACGCCGGATATTACTGTTAACGAGGAGGAGTACCGAGGTCTACTTCTATGTCTGGACCTGCTGTCGCGGCAAGAGAAGGGGCGAGTTATCATATGTGGTGACTCCAACCTAGTGATCAGGCATATCACCGGAGAGATCGACTGCAAGGCTCCACGACTAAGGACGCTAAATGATCGAGTAATGAAGGCATTGAAGGACCACCCCAACCACGAGCTATTGAACGTGAAACGGGACTGGAACAGAAGCGCCGACCACCTCGCGACCAAGGCCATGCAAGACCAGACCGGGGCTACGATCACCGAGAAGGCCGTTCTGGATGAATTGGTGAATATAAAAAGGCTCCCAGAGGTGATCGGACCCAAGAACGCCCCAGTCCAGGTGCATGTGATGGTCGCGACTAGATCGAAAGCTCAGAAGTCTCGCCGACCGTTCCCGAAGGAAAGTTTGAACGAATATGCAGTGAAACAGTTAAGGATGTAACGGATCCTCAAGGCGCAGGACGAAGAATAATGGTTTATGAACCTGAAGACCTACCTGCGTGGTGAACTGTCCAAGTTGACGAACGTTCAAGAGAAAGAGTGCATAAAGATCGCGGATAGCTACGAAGTGGATGATAATGGATTATTGTATTACTGCCGCGATGCCGACCAAGACAGTGCAGACCGGGACCGACTGGCAAAATTAGTGATCCCCGAGTTGCTGCAGCCGGATGTCCTTCATCACTATCACGTGAGTCTAGAAGGGGAACATCAGGGCAAAGGCAGGACCTAACACAAAATCAGGTCCTACTTCCACTGGATAGGTCTTTTCCGCAGTGTGCAGAAATATGTGGGCTGTTGCACGGATTGCGAGACCGGAAAGGGTAGACCGGTAATCAAGGGGCGATCGCCCGAAAATATCGAAGCTACCTACCCTTTCCAGGTCATAGCGATGGACCACATATCGTCACTGCCTAGATCGACGCGCGGCAACACTGAGCTGCTGATCTGGGTAGACCTGTTCACTGGTCTAGTTATTGCGAAGGCAAGTGCATCTCGGTCTGCGGAGCAGATCGCCCAGAGCTACGAAGAATGTATGTTCCGAAGATTCGGCGCCAGCGAGGTCATCAGGCACGATCGGGAACCCGGTTTTATGGCCGAGGTGTTCCGGTCGTTCAATAACATGCTGGGCCAGAAACAGAGTGCGACGATGGCATATCGTCCGCAAGCGAACGGATCGGCTGAACGCATGGTGCAGACCATAACGAGGGCGATCAAGATGTACGTTGCTGACCCAGACCAGCGAAATTGTGACGAGTACGCAGAAAGGCTGGTGTTTGCACTCAACTCGTCGACCGATCGGGTCCGAGGAGAAACGCCTTTTTATCTGGCATATGGATGGGACCCTCGGTCGACACTGGAAGCTGCGATACCTATCGGTTGCACCCGGACCCGTGATCGCGATTCTCGACGCTGGCGCATGCAGGTCCAGAAACACTACCAGCATGCAAAAGAAGTCGTCAACGAAAAGCTGCGTCAGGCCACACAAGACCGGGCAGACCGGACCAATGACCAGGTCCGACCCCACGGTATAGAACCAGGGGCGAGGGTATGGCTATACCTAGACCGAGTGAAAGAGGGCTATGCGAAGAAGCTGGCTCACATGTGGCACGGCCCTTTCCGTGTTGCCGAGCTGATCGGTGAGCACGCTGCCCGTCTAGTAACAACTGGTACAGATTACAAGGTCTTCCCGATCGTGCATGTGTCCAAGTTGAAGCTGGTCCGAGAATTTCCTGATCGACCCAAAACTCCCTGTCTGGTAGACGAAGAAAAGAGATTTGATTTCGATGAAGCGTTACTGCCGGAGGACAGTTGGGAACGAACATTAGAGGAAGACGATTTTGAAGTGGAGGAGGTCTTAGATGTTCGGTCGACCAAGAAGACCAGGTTCGGTCGGACTCACCGAGAGTACCTGGTCCGATGGAAGGACTATGATGAATCAACTTGGGTCGACGAGCTCGACTTGAATTGTGGGGCTCTTCTACGAGAGTTCGAACGAGAACGAGTCAGTCGTAATTGCTTCGGAGTGATGCAGACTCATGAAGACCAAGACCAAGACACGCAGTAGCATCGGTCGGTCTAGACCGGTGTGAAGATGTGGGAGGTCCGGAGTTGATGTGAAATTGTGATGAACTGTGACGAATTGGAGTAGCGGAATGACGAATGTGATGACTATTTTTCGTGATATGTGTGGAACAGTTTACGATAACGTGTTCGGTGCAACTATGGAGAGAGTGGTAAAATTAGTTCAAGTGATTTGACGATCGGACATATGAAAAAGAAATGATGACATGTATTACGAGTTATCTGGTCGACTACCTGCGACTTCACTTGCTATCTCCCCACAGACGGCCGATGACCATCTACGGATGGGGCCACTTGATCCTGAAACTGGTTACGCCAGGGGTCCTTCCGGTCAAGCTGGACCAAAGCATCCTTGAGGTCCGCGACCGGCTCAGCGCAATCAAGACCGGGGTACCATATGCCGTCGTCGGCCAGCAGTCTGGTCTTCTCAACGCGACGCCTCGGCATGTGGAGGAACACCGGGTACAAGAACACGTCGACGTCACACTCGCGGGCTCGCATCCCGTCCAAAATGTACTGGCACAGGGACTGCCAAGCCTCGCCCGCCCGAATTCGACGTCTCTTGCGCTTGCTCTGGAACGTCGCCAGGCCCAGATCTTGTCGCACCCGGTCGGGGGGAAGCATCAAGTAGTGGGACGCTTCCCAAATTGCTTGGCCGTGGATCTTGTTGAAATTCTTCACCCGGTCTAGCAAAGTGCCGATCCACGGAGTCAAGTGGAACACAAGTCCTATCTTGGGGTGTTCGAAAAATTTCCATGGTTCATCGCCGTATAGGCGGGAGATCTGCGCCGACTTAATCAAGTCCGCCCTCCATGCAGACGAGTCAGGGGTTTTCTTGGCCGGTGGAAAAAGCCAGGGGTCCGGGCGAGAGAAAGACCGGGCCAGAAACCGCTTGGTCAGGGTAGACCGGCGCAAACAGCCGATTTGCCCCGACGACCACGGCAAAGTGATTTCAAACGTCCGCGGCGGAAGGGAGCTGGTGACAACCGCCATGTTCTTCAGTAGAGCGTACTTGTGAAGCTCGGATGTCCCGGGGAGAACCGAAGGTGCCGGCTTCGCTGATGTCGATACTGGTGTGGCGTCACTTGGCAAACCGGTCTTCTGTTCTGACCCCAATGTCGACGCCACTTGGATGAAACTTTCACGTAAATTCGTTCGTGACTTGGACGGGATGGCTATCATAAACTCGGAATCGCAGGACCCTTCGCTGGAGTCCTCCTCGGACGATACCCCTGTGTGCTTGGTGCGATTTTTAGTACGGCGCGAGGGCGCTCGACATTCCGAGGGGTTGTAGATTTCGCCCGTGTCCGAGTCCGAGTCCATAAGAAGCGCCTGTGTCTTGGCTCGCTTATGAGGCACTGCACGCCTCCCCCGAGTCCGGGTCCAAGCGCAGTGCCCCGCGCCCTCGAGCTACCCGGAGCGTCCGCGCGCTTCTTCGATTTTTGTGCAATTTCGGGCTGCTGAATATCAGCCAATGAACGATGTCGGTCTTGGTCTTGCTCCGATGCGACTAAGGTTGCCGACGCAGACCAATCTATGCTGGAGGAAGCAGCCGAACACGGATGCAGCAAGTTCATTAAGCGCTGGCGGCACTGGCCTAGTGCCACCTGACGACGACCCGACTCTAGCGTCCAAGCGTCTGACTTGTCTTGATAAGACCGGACCTTCCCGGTCTGGTCTTGAATTGAAATCTGAAGCTCGGCAATGCGTCGCGCGAAGTCGTCGCCTTGCATGCACAGTGAAGTCGCGTCAAACTGCCCGTCCAGCTGCTGCCGGCGAACAAGTGTAAGTTGATCCCGGAGATGTGACTGATGAGCCTCCAGACGGGACAGCTCATGACGCGCGCTTACTAGCTCCTCTAAAATTGGTCGAAGCTGGTCAACCTGATCTTCGGACTGCCTATCGGCATCGAGCCAGGCACCTATTGCCTTGATGACGCTGGGAGGGATGAGAGCTGAAGACAAACAAGGGTCAAGACAAGTACAAGACGAAGACCAAAGATGCGCACCTCGTGTTGCCTGATGGACCACCTGGGTCCTGAGACGCATGTTTTCTGCAAGCATATCCTGCATCTGCGTGTCGGCTGCAGTCTGACGCCCTTCCGATGTTTGAAGTGCACGAGATTTACGTGGGCTGTCAGACCGAGCCGACCGGACAGGCGAAGCAAGGTGGGGCAACTCGGCGCATAGAGTTTCTGCAAGAACAACAAGAACAAGCGTCAAAGGGAAGCATAAGAAGATCAAGTGCAGTAAAGGTAGTACCTGACGCAGGTGTCGAAGATGTTTGATCCATGGGGAAGAAGTGTGAGTGACCAAGGTCCAGTTGGTCGAGTGATGGGTGAGTCTGACCGTTATCGTTGTGCGACACGGTCGGACTCAGGGGCGGCTGTGGTGAAGTGTACCACAAATTTGGTCACTTTTGGTCAAGGCAGTTGGTCGAGTTTCCGATTGGTCTAAACAAGTGGGGCTTTTTAGCCTATCAGATTCAAGGAGTATCAAGAACGCAGGTCTTGGGTGAGTCACCTGACATTGGGTATTTTACATATTTTGTGTGGGTACATTAGGGACCATAGGGAGGTAGTATTATTAGTTAGTTGCGGATTTTCCAAGTAAAAGTCTTTTGGTATAGGTATAAGTGTCAAAACCTCTTCTGGTCTTGGTCTACACCGCAGCAAGGGGTCGCCGTTATTCTTTTCACGTACACTAGTCGCCTCCGCCCGCCGCGGAGTGTTTGGGGGAAGAGGGTTGAATTATCCCCTCTTGCCTATTATACCCGGTCTGGACGCGCTGCACGCGCACTTTGGCCACCGGAAGTCCCTCGACGGGAGTACGATTTGGCGATCTCGATACTTTGACTCAAGTACGTTTGGAATGTGCTATTCACTGGATTGGTCTTTACGTGGAAATATCGTTTGTGGAGTTTCACGGGCATATTGGGTCTTTACGTGGACATATTGGCTTATTGTAACATTGGTTGGAGTTTATCGGTTTCGGTCTTCTCTAATAATGGTCAGGGGCTAGACCGGTTGATGGTCTACCCTCTATTATTTCGTATTGGTCAGGTCTAGATCTTTTGGACGATCGACCTATTGGAATTTATCTTTTGGAAGTGTTTCTGGTCTGTACGTACCTGTGGTGCAGAGTTCCGCCCCAGGTACACCTAGCCAGCCGGTCTCATATTCAAGACTGAATCAGATCGATCTGCGATCCCGATCCACCAAGTGTGTAACTAGCCCATTCCATCGGGTACACAAGGTGAGATGAACTTTAGTGAATCGGACCAAGTGTCTTTGGATGATGACCGGTCGTCTGCCAGCAGCGGGCGATCGGACCAGATTTCGAGTGGAGGTCCGCGGGGTAGCCCCCCCGTAAGTTGGAAGGCTGGGCACGATGGTGGTGGTCAGGTTCTCGACACAACCGTGTTCGATTTTGAACTTGACTCCACCACAAGTACACTACTGATGAGGTCAGTATTGACCGGTTTTAAAGGTTTCGAACCATTGGTTAGTTTAACCAATCAGGGCAGGGGCCCTTGGTGTGGTGGTGTGTCAGCCATCCACGTGTCGGTACACAAGTGGGTACACTACATTTTAGCTAGGTACGAATTTGGAATATTCAACTTAGTATTACATATAGGTTATATTAGTTTAAATTAATTTAGGCTTATTACATATTAAATATATTCAGTTTACATTTCACTCTATCTTGCGGACGTGTGACCTCGACCGGTCGCGCGCGCAGTGAGTGTCGTAGGTAAGAGGAAGCCCTCCCTTTACTTACATCCTGTAAAGGGAATACAGCCGTTAAGGCTAAGTAGTAAACCAACCCGGGAATCTTGGCCCCGAGTAGGAGAACTCTCCTACTAAGCCCTGTACAAGGGATTATCGGCTAAGTAGCGGTAGATACCGCTTTAAGGAAGAGTCTTCCTCTGTGCGCTAGCCGAACCGTGCGTATACGCACCGGCTACATCTGGTAGAACTTGTAGTCAATCCAACACCTGTGTTGGTAGACTAGGCATCCTCTGCAAAGGATGAATCAGGACGATTGGGATAGTTTGACCCTCGTCCAGCAGGAAGCCTTTAAAATGCTGTTACCCTTAACGGGGGAAGAAGGCATGAAGCTCCTAGTGGATCAGGGCAAGGGTAAATGCCCTCATCGCTCTGAGGCGGTTTGTAGTGGAGGTCGTTCCACGGGGGTGCGCCCCCCATTATCATTCAAAATAAAGGAGTTCACCGGGGAGAAGGGTGACAACCTTTACGTGTGGTTGCGAGAGGTCGAAACGGCCTTCGCCACAGCGAATGTGATCGCTGATCACTTGCAAGTGGGACTTGCACTGACCCATCTTACGGTCAAAGCCCGTTCATGGGCGTTTACGTGCTCGGAGTCACTCACGGACGTGTTCCCAACCTGGGAGGTCCTTAAGCAGAAGCTTATGGACATGTACGCAACGCCTGATCTGGTTTTCCAGAATTAACTGGCGTTTCTGAGGTGCCGTCAGGGCACTAGGGACCTGGAGACATATATCCAGGAACTTAAGACCCTGTTAGCAGGGATGTGCGCGAAAGCGTATTCGGACGATGTGTCCATCCCCGTCATCATAGGTGGCCTGAGAGAAGGGCCAGCACGTTCGGAATTGTTCCGATGCCGACCCGAATCCCTGGAGGAGGCATTCAAGATGGCGTTCAACGCCGAGAGGAACTTCCGATCCTCTAAGGTGGGTCCTGAACCCATGGACCTGAGTCAGAGCGAAGCAGAGGAGAAACCTCCCGCTAAGAGTCACACTGACTCTTTTTCGCAGAGCTTCGAGGCGGAGATCTTAGCTATGCTGCACCGACATGGGTCGCTGATATGCTTCCTGTGCGGGAGCATGGATCATCTGAGGAACAGATGTCCGAAATATCCCCAGCGAGACACTCGCTACAAGGGACCAAGGGTGGGGAAAAAGCCCTTGTCCAAGCAGTCGGGAAACGACGGCTCCCAGTAGGTGCGGGGCGCCCTACTGGGATACCCCTCAGTGTTCTTAAGCCCCAGGGTAGGGGACGACAGCACAAAGCCCCGAAGGAAGCGGTGCTTTCTAGCACCGCGTTGGTGTACCAGCCAGGTTTGCTGGTAGTCCTTGCTGACGTGAAAGGCTTTTATAAGCCTTGGAGAGTCTTGATAGACTCTGGAGCGTCTGACAATTTTGTCAGACGAGCTTCTGTGGAGAAGAGTCGGCTGTATGCCGAGGGCCTAGAGTCATGTTCTCGTGATGTTGTCACGGTCCGTCTTGCGACGGGTGTACATGTTACTGTACCCAAGGTCTCGATTGACCTTAAGCTGAAGTTTGCAGACTTCGACAGCTTAGAACGTTGCCTATTCCTGGATTTGGACTCGAGGTATGACCTTATTCTGGGCATGAAGTGGTTGGAACGCCACGAGCCATGGATAGACTGGAAGTCTAAGTCCATTGGCTCAACGCACCCGCGATCGGGTGAAGCATTGGCGAGTCATGAACCCACCTTTGATCGATCGAAAAAGCGATTCTGGCGAGAGATGCCATAGATTGGGATATATGAGATGCTCAGTCCCAATGGATTTAAGAAGAGTTCCTCAACGAGGGGGATTCGGCGGTTAATCCCCACGCCGTCAACGGCGAGACTGGTGAGTTACCAGTGGCAGAAGTGGATTCCTCTGAGGTAACTCCAGTGGTAGGGGTATAGACCCCTGTGGTTAAGCGCGAGTCGCTTCCAAGCGAAGAGACCCGAATTTTTTCTCTTTCGCACGACGGAAATGACTCCGACTACGCCGATATAGGTGAGACCGGCGAGTCACCGGTAGTAGAGGTAGAGACCTCTGTGGATAGGCGCGTGGCGCTTCCAATAGATGGGGCAATTGACTCCCCCCATCTGGGTGTCGGGATGAGTCCCGAGGATAGTAGTCAGCAGTCCTATCGGATGCTGAATAGCGTGAAAGGTGTTGTCACGGAAGGCGTAAGCCTGGAACGGTTGCCTGGGGTAGGCGAACTGTTGTCGTTGGAGGAGATGTCCTTCAACGAATTTGAAACTACTTTGAAAGCAGATGAAATCGACGAGGTTGTCGTACTACGTCCGGAAGAGGAGTTGAGCTCCTCATCCACGATGGACGAGTAGGTTTTGGTGCAAACCAAACATGCATTAAATGCCCGAAGCTGCCTCAAGATCTTTGCGGATCCTGAGGGCCCTTACCATTCCTTGTTAAAGGAATTCGGAAATGTCATTAGTGACAACCCGCCGATGGGGTTACCACCGGATCGGGGAGTCCGACCTGAAATTGATTTGGTTCCTGGAACCGAATACTGCGTCACTAGGCAGTGACCTCTCCCCAAGGAACAATGCGACGTCATGGACGCATTTCAAGGGGAAAGAAGAGGCAGGGATGGTACGGGAGAGCAAGTCTCCCCACTCATCTCCCACTTTTTGTGTTCGTAAACCGAACGGAACGTGGCGCATTGTGCATGCGTACAACAAGCTGAATGCAGCTAATGTACCCATGCAGACTCCGATTCCTTGGAAGGATGTCCTCCAGAACAATATGGCGGGCTGTACGGTGTACAGTGCCTTAGATCTGGTGGACGGGTATTATCAGGTGCTCATGCGAGCATCCGATATTCCGCTTACAGCGGTCAGCACGCCTAGTGGAATGCTGTGGAAGTGGCTAGTTATGCCACAAGGGCTTTCGAATGCACCAGCGACTTTAAATCGCTTGGTGACTCAACTCTTCCGCCCTCATAGGAAGTACGCTCAGACGTACTTCGACGATATATTCGTTCATAGTCGCGCGGAAGGCGACTCGTCTGATTTTCAGACGCATATGATACACCTTCGAGCAGTGCTCGAATGTATGCGAGAGCATAAGTTGTATGCAAACGCATCCAAATGTATTTTTGGTGCTGAGGAAATTCCTTTCCTCGGATGCTTCATCGGTAAGGATGGAGTGCGGGCGGATCCCGCGAAGGTGAAAGCCATTGTGTAGTGGCCTTCTCCTGTAAACCTTATACATTTAAGGGAGTGGCTTGGATTAGCCAATTATCTCCACAAATACGGCGAAAATTACGCTGAGATGGCGAAGCCATTAACAGACCTTCTTAAGAAGGACGTGGATTGGTGTTAGGAAACCAAACACCAAACCGCTTTTGAAGCAGTTAAGCGGAGCTTGTTGAAAGCCCCCTTTCTTTCTCTCCCAGATTTTGTGAAACCATTTAGTGTCGTCTGCGACGCCTCCGATTTCGCAATCGGATGTGCTTTGTTACAAGCAGACGATGCAGGAAGGGAACGCGTAATTGCGTTTGAGTCGAGGCAGCTTAAAGCTGCGGAACGGAATTATCCCGTTCATGACAAGGAGCTACTTGCAATGAAGTATGCTCTAGTCAAATTTAGGGTTCACCTACTCGGCTCAAAGCCGTTCGTGGTTTATACTGACCACGCGTCCTTACGGACAGTGACAAAGTCGACTCATCTCTCGCAACGGATGGCCCGTTGGATCTCCTTCTTTTCTGAGTACAACTTTGAGGTTAAATATAAACCTGGAAAGCAGAACGTGCTTGCAGACGCGTTGTCGCGTCGTCCCAATTACGAGCTCGCTCACGCGACATTCGTCACCACGTCTGTGGTGGATCTCATACGCCAGGCGTATGAGAAAGACCCACAGTGTACGGAGCTAATCAGCGCGTTAGGTGAAAAGGGTCTTGGATCGTCTGAGCCAACCCTGTCAAGTCGAGCTAAAGCTCGTTTACACCGTTACAGGTACTGTGACGGTCTGCTATTTTATAGCACGAGCGCGGAGGACACTCCGCGGGTGGTAGTTCCTCATGATGAGGAACTGAAGTATAGAGTCCTCTTTGAGGCACATGACGCCCCAACCGGGGGTCATTTAGGTCGGGATAAGGCCAACAGCGCTTTAAGCGCTTTGTATTGGTGGCCCAACATGTATAAGTGGGTCGGTGCGTATATACGCACCTGTGAGACGTGTCAGAGGGTTAAACCCTTTTCAAGTTCATCTGCGCTTTTGTCGAGCTTATCGGTTCCAACGGGGTGTTGGAAATCCATTAGCATGGATTTTATCTTCGGTTTTCCGAAGGATAGGGCCGGGAACACCGGCATATTGGTCTTTATAGACCGATTGAGCAAGATGGATCACCTGGCGGCGGTGCCAGAGTCCATAGATGGACAAGGAACAGCGAAAGTGTTCCTAGACCGTGTCTTTCGACAGCATGGTTTACCCGATTCCGTTGTGTCGGATCGGGATCCCCGTTTTACGGGACAAATCTGGGGAGCGTTGTTTAAGGTGCTAGGCACCAATCTCCTTATGTCCACTGTGGATCATCCGCAGAAGGAGGGTCAGACGGAACGCGTTAACCGCGTTGTGGAGGATATTCTCCGAAGTTTATGTCCGGATTCTCCAAAGATTTGGAGTGATATGCTTCCGATGGTTGAATTTGCTATCAACAATTCGGTACATGCATCTACGGGGTTTACCCCGTTTTACGTGAACGGATTAGTGAATCCGAGGGCTCCGTTGACGCCACGTGTGTGTGGCCCAGGGCTTGAGGGGGGAGGATTACACGATGTCAGCCCTGTATCTGTGCGAAAGCACATCGATAAGTTTTTATCGACGCGCCTTAGTGTCTTACGACACGTCTGCCATGCCATGGCGGAAAGCCAAGACAAGCAGAAGGAGCAAGCTGACCGAAAGGGGCGGCGTAACGAAAAGATATATCAAGTAGGAGAAAGTGTTTTATTAAACGCTAAAAATCTTCCTACACATGCAGTTTCAAATGTGTTGCGCAATGAACTGCGCCCCATGTTTGTGGGGCCCTTTAAGGTATTAGCCCGAAAGGGCTTGTCGTATACCTTAGACATCCCGAAGGCGATGCGTACGCATCCAACCTTCTATGTGGGTATGCTTAAGCCATACCGGACCCTGAGGCGGGTTCCCTCTCGGAGGAGGGTGAGACGCTGGATAGACGAAAGGCGCGACAGGTCGGAACATCTCCGACAGGGTTGAAATACGACCCTGAAGCTCCGCAACGAGAGACTCGAGAGAGGCAAGCCGCCCCTCGATGCGTTCATTCGCACGTCCTTCGTTGCGGAGTCCCTCCTGAGCATCTTGGATGCGACGGCTGTGCCGATCACAGCACTCGTGGAAGTTACGTCGCAATAGCGCGACCCCCTCCTCTAGTGCTCGATACGGAGGGTACTCCACATTACCATGTGGAACGCCTGATGTCACGAAGCCATCACCGGGGTGAGACCCAGTACCTGGTGAAGTGGAAAGGGTATCCACATCCCAGAACTCGTGGAATACGAGACTCCCCAGCGGCAGGATTGCCGTGACGTCGTTGACGCTTTCGAGCGGGAGAATCCCACTGAGAGTCAACGACCAAAGGGGCTGAAGAAGCCCCTTCACTCCCAGTATCTGGGAGTTCGCCGGAGGCAGATTCTGTGCTTGCATTGCTCTCCGGCACCACATCGAGAGCAGAGCGCGTATAATAGGAGGCAGGTAATTGCCCTTGCGCTTTGGACTGAGCATAGGCCAAGCGTAGCGCCCTCTCTACCCGAACGTACAGCGCATCGAAACTAAGGAGGCGTTTCTCCCCTTCCAGGCGCGGAATGCCTGTTCTGCGTCTTCGACGCTTTCGTCCCTCAAGAGAACAAAGGGAATCTCGCGGATGATATCCAAGAGGACACCGCGTCCCTGCTTCCCGAGGCGCGTTCAGTAGGACTTAACGGTATAATGTTTGGTCGTTAGTAGTCGGGCCCGGAGTGGGTTCCGACACGCAATTTCACGCGGCAGTATAGCCGCTGGACCAGGGGTATAGGAGGCTAGACCCCTCTTGACCGCCTGCTTAGCCCTCTTTTGAGGGTCGCGAGGTCCCTTTCGTTCCCGTACGGCACGTCGGGCCTCTTGAACCAAGGATGGTTCATTGGTGGTGGTTGCCTGTGGCAACCTGGAGGTATAACCCCTAGCGGGTAACGGTGGCGCACGAGTTAGTGCGTTTTCCCCATGTGTGGGGAATGGGTTGGACGACCGACAGCGACGTTCGGCGCTGTCAGCGTGGCCAGCCGTTTGGGAGATCTCCACAAGGGCATCCACTTCCGAGTTGTCGGAATAGTTTTCGTCCATAGCACCACTGAAGGTGTACAATGGGCAACCAGAGGTACTGGCGTTGGACTTCTCCAACAAGATTTCGATTATTGCGTAAGCAATAGTCTTGATGGGGGAGGATGTAACCGGGTTACATTTGAGTTACATTTAGTGTTGGTATACATGAGTACACTACGGTTGAGGTCAGTATTGACCGGTTTTAAAGGTTTCGAACCATTGGTTAGTTTAACCAATCAGGGCAGGGGCCCTTGGTGTGGTGGTATGTCATCCATCCACGTGTCGGTACAAAGGTGTGTACACTACATTTTAGCTAGGTACGAATTTGGAATATTCTACTTAGTATTACATATAGGTTATATTAGTTTAATTTAATTTAGGCTAATTACATATTAAATATATTCAGTTTACATTTCACTCTATCTTGCGGACGTGTGACCTCGACCGGTCGCGCGCGCAGTGAGTGTCGTAGGTAAGAGGGAGCCCTCCCTTTACTTACATCCTTTAAAGGAAATACAGCCGTTAAGGCTAAGTAGTAAATCAACCCGGGAATCTTGGCCCCGAGTAGGAGAGCTCTCCTACTAAGCCCTGTACAAGGGATTATCGGCTAAGTAGCGGTAGATACCGCTTTAAGGAAGAGTCTTCCTCTGTGCGCTAGCCGCACCGTGCGTATACGCACCGGCTACACCAAGAAAGGGGCGTGAAGACACAGACGAAAAGGCTGCTGTCGTGGAAGAAAATGTGGGGTCGGCCGACGTCTTGGCGGCCCTTCGCGAGCTTACAGAACGACTGAATAAGTTGGAGGATTCTCGTGGAGCAGCGTCAGATGGGGGTGGTAATGCGTACCACACCCCAAGAGGCGATACCAAGATGAGCATGGCTTCCTTGGAGCAAAGTCATGAGGATAGAGTTGCCCTGAGGCAATGAGTTCCAAGCATCTGAGTAAGGTTGGGGCCAATTGTTTCGATCGAGGTGGCATAGAAGATGCCGAACAGATCATCGGTCAAACAGGGATCCCAGGACGCGGGTATGCACACCCGGGGGTCAACAGAGATGCAGCGCAGTCTGCGCACGCGCATGTAATGCGGACGCCCTTTTTGGGAATCGTACCGTAGATTTTGCGGCCAACTGTGGTGAACATGGACGGTACATCCGGAGTAGACGCGACGAATGGTACAGGTACCTAACGGTAATCGACGGACGACTGAGATATCAGGTTGACTGGTCGATGGAGCACATCAGGATGGGTAGCTCTGATTGGTTGGTATTAGGTAACTGGTAGATTTTAGGATATAAGCATAATAAAGTTCTCCTTCTGCGTCCAATTAACACGATCACCGATTGGGACGGCGTGATCACCTCGCGCCTCCCTTTCTTTTGCATACGCACCCTTACACGTCCCGGGCGGGAGCACGTAGTGCACGTTTTGGCCCACCGGCAGACGTAAGGTTCTGAAGAACTCACCCTCAACTCCACCCGCTGTGTCAGAGGCTTCGTTTGGAAGGTTATTGGTAACGGGATCGAGCCGAGTGCTCTCACCTCTTCCACCATTGGTTTGCATCTGTCTCCTAGACGTTCGGCTGCTTTAAGCGCCCCTTGGGAACTCTAGGTAGATTTTAGTGAAATCGGTCTATCTACACATAAAAAGTGCAGATTGACCCCCTTACGCTTGAGTTTAGGCTAGGAATACGTAATATATTTGGGTATTTCCTTAGCGATCTAGGCTTGAGAGGATCGGCGATCAAGTGGTGAAGACTTCCGCCACGTGATCAAGTACCCTTTCGCTAATTACCACTAGATCGACACCGTCGGTCTGCGATCATCTATCTGCGACCTGCGATCTGCGATCATCAACCCGCAATCCTGCCAATTCGTACAAGATCAACGAGATCGATCTGCGATCATCGATCTGCGACATTCGATCTGCGATAATCAACCCGCAATCCCGCCAATTCGTACAAGATCAACGAGGTCGATCTGCGACTTGAGATCAACTAGATCGATCTGCGATCATCGATCATCGATATAGATCATCGATCATCGATATAGATCATCGATTATCGATCTGCGATCACTGATCTCCAGTTTATCCCCGCGACCTCAAGTCAGCGATTTTTGGCACCTGATCGACACCCGTCGATACTACGAATTTACCTCGATCTTCATCGGAACTGCGCGGATCTACGTCCCAGTCACCTGGAGAGAGACCCACGCCCAAACCGTCGGGTACACAAGTTGGGCAAGACATAGGCCTGTCACAGGACAACCGGAGGACCCCTTCGTTAGTCGGTAGTCCGGAAGCTGTGGGAACACCTGGTCGAACCTCAAAAATCTGATCAGCCGCTCCACCACACCCTCGCCCAAGCAGGTAATCTGCATATTAGAGTCTTCGACGGTACGGAAGTGTACCGGGACTAAGGTCGGGTTTTCACCCGTGGGGCAGGAAGTTTTTGCGGCAGAAATGAATCGCTGAAGCAGCGTGTGTGTGTTCCCATGGAGTGACGACGTTTAAGTCGACCTACTGGGACACTATTTATCTGAGACTGCAGGAAGTTATTATAACCGCCAATTCGAAACGTGGTGGAGTGAGACTCCCGCGTTTTGGTATGTAATGTATAAAATGTTATCGACTTTTTACAAGCAGCTGACGCCGGCTCAAGAGATGAAGTTGCTCCTGACAAGAAAATGTTTTTCGAGAACGTGGCCGAAACATTATCTTTATTTATTGGCGGTGGATGAAGCGGTAGGAGGGCGTGCGGATGCTCTGGTGCTGGATAATGTTATATATCACGCAGCAACAGAACTCAAGCAAGTTATGATGTCGAGATACGACTATACGCGCATTGATTATCTTCGGCAGGCTGAGGACCTTTGCCAGTTTGCGCAGGCTGTCGAACACGAGGGAAATAACCCAAGGATGACGACACGTGGTACAGTGAACGTCGTGGTGGAAAGGAAGGAAAAACCAAGGAAGTGTTACTTTTGTGGAGAAAAAGGACATTTGAAGTGGAATTGCCCGAAGAAAGGGGCTAAGAATGTGGATTTACCATTGACGATCACTGGCGATTACGGTAATATACCAAGTAAGAAGTGGATATTAGACAGCGGAGCGAGTATGCATTTAACCAACGATTCGAGTTTTTGCGGAACACTGAACCAGTATCCGGTGTACGTTATAAAGCTGGTTGCAAGAAGTTGAAAGTCGGGATGAAGGGTGATCTACAAGTTTACGCAAGCTAGGGGGGCGTGGAACGCCTGATCAAGATAGAGAATGTGTATTACGTGGAGAATTTGGCACTAAACATTCTATCGTATGGACTCTGGGAAGAGAAGGGCTGCGAGTCGTCTTACGTGCACAGTAGGCGAGTGATTAAATATCAAGCGACTGGGGAGAGTGTATTCGACGTTCAGAATGTGAACAAGGTTCTAATAGTAAACGTGCAAATGCGCAAGAAGAATCTTGAAGACGTCGTCATGGCGGCAGTAGAAGCAAATGAGGCAGAAATAAGCAAGCACAACGATGTTTAGCGGGGAACGCTGATGCACTTTTATACGCGCATGGGACATTTAAGTTACGACGCTATAGAAAAGTTATCAAGGGACCCAGATTTTGGGATCGAGCTTATGGATATGAGGAGAATGAATTGCTTAACATGCGCGCAAGGAAAGCAAACAAAGGGAAGACAATATAAGAAAGACAGCGGCAAGCACTCACCTATATATAGAGTGGGTGGCGTGATATGTTCGGACCTTAAGGGTCCAATCACGCCGAAGGACATATTGGGAAACATGTACATGTGATGGAGGGGATGGCCAAATTTTGAGGCTTGTACAGTTGTTCCCACAGCGCCCGGACTACCGACTAACGAAGGGGGTCCTCCGGTTGTCCTGTGACAGGCCTATGTCTTGCTCACCTTGTGTACCCGACCGTTTGGGCGTGGGTCGCTCTTCAGGTGACTGGGGACGTAGATCCGTGCAATTATGATGCAGATCAAGCGAATTCGTAGCAGATCGACAGGTGTGGATCTGGCGGAAATTTTCAGATTCGATATCCCGGGGAAAAACTGGGGTCGAAGATCGCAGATCGCAGATCGAGGATCGATGATCGCAGATCGACCCAGTTGATCTAGTGCGGATTGGCGAGATTGCGGATCTGTACATCGCAGTTCGATGATCGATGATCGCAGACCGACGGTGTCGATCTAGTGGAAATCAGCGAAGGGGTACTTGATCACGTGGCGGAATTCTTCACCACTTGATCTTCGATCCTCTTAAGCCTAGCAACTTAAGAGGAAGGGGGTCGATCCACAGTTTCTATGTGCAGATCGACGGATTTTACAGAAATCCACCTAGAGTTCCCAAGGGGCGCTTAAAGCAGCCTGACGTCTAGAGGATAGGTTTAAATCAATGGGGGAGGAGGTGAGAACACTTGGATCGATCACCCTTACAGTATCCTTTACGAAAAGGGGCCGCTGACACAGCGGGCGGAGTTGAGGACGAGTTCCGCGGAATTTAACGTCTGCCGGTGGGCCAAAAAGTGCAATACGTGCTCCCGCACGGGACGTTTAAAGGTTCTTATGCAATGAAAGGGAGGCGCGAAGTTACCACGCCGTACCAATCGATGATCTAGTTGATCGGACGCAAAAATAGAACTTTATTATCCCTTATATCCTAAAATCAACCAATTACCTAATATCGACCAATCAACTCTACCCATCGTGATATGCATCATTATCCTGTCGCCTAACATCATGTACCTGTACCCTGCGTCTCTTTTGCTCCGGATGTCCCGTCCATGTTCATGACAGTTGACCAAAAATCTTCTATGCGCTTCTACACAGCCGCCTCTGAGCCTCTTCCCAGCCGTACAGCGGTTGAGTCGTGGTTCGATCTGGTCGTTTCCAATCATCGATCATCCATTCACCCATCCGGTCATCATCGATCATGTCCGTCGTGATCTATTTCCATTAGTACAATTTCAACAAGTCGATCATGAAGTCGATCATGGACGCCAAATCATCCCTTGATCGATCTAAGGCTGACGATCTGATCTCGATGATCAACCAAGTCTGCACGCAACAAGAGGAGATCGACATGCTGAACAACTCGCTGTCGATGCTTGAAGACTGTCAAGATCCTTCAGAGGTCAAAAGCACGCGTTGCCACAAAACTCGCTGATCTTGAGCAGCATATCGAGTGGCTCTGCGAAAACTGCGCCTTTACGCGATCACATTCTTGCGACTGTCAACAAGCTCCAGTCTAGTGATTCTAAACTGAAGAAACAACTGAAGACAGCCGAGGAAACCATATTAGAGCAACACGATCGGATCCGCGATCTGGAGTGTGGTCATGATCAAGATCGATATCAGCTATCAGTCCAAGCGGAGACCATCGATCATCAAGCTCAGGAGATCTCGCACCTTGAGGAAGAGCTCTGCGAGGCCAATATCAATATCGCACGGGCGTCGGCACTCCAAGATCGAGCAATGATCGATCAACTCCGCAAAAGCTTGGGAATGATGCAAAAAGAGCGTGATCATGCCATCTCCAAAAACAAGCGCTTTAACAAGAAGGTAATCAAGCTGGATATAAGCCAAGTAAGCGCAAAGAACAACGAGATCGCGTCCGGGCGTAAAGTGAAGCTAATCCTGTCATGACGAATGAATTCGTCGCTTCCAAAGCCACTTTGAAGAGCTATCTGCACGCCTCGATGAGGTATCGATCAGCAATGCCAAGCTGGAGAATCTACGTGCCAAGAACTCAAAGTTGCAGGCGTAACTTTTCACGGCACGGCACCGCCTCGGTGACCAAGCTTCTCAGTTACGTGATCTTCCATCGGTATCAACAGATTGTGAAACACTATGCGACAAGTCGCAACGCGCTCATAACGAAGCTACGCGATTGCGATCACAACATTCTTACGTCGAATCCGTTTTGGCTAGTGCGGCGTTACACATGCAGATCAACCCGAGTACAAGCGCCCCTTGTGCAGATCCTGATCAGGCCGCAAGCTCACCTGCTGATCTTCAGGGCGATTCATCTAAATACTCCTTCATCCGGACAACTTCTTTGCTCAAGAAACGTGCTCGGCAATCACGATCTACTCCTCTGCCCAAGCGTAAACTTCGGGTTATTCCAGAGGAGAATGGATAGTCGGATGATGATCGTCCTTTTAAAGCTTCTCCCATTCAGTCATTCCAAGGTATGGGGGATGGTATTTCCAGTCCCGATGAGCCGGATGAAGATCAAGGCGGTTGTAACACTTCTCCATCAGTCAGCACGCAGAATTTGTACAGCCCTGCA
The DNA here is from genome assembly GCA_026184515.1 of Peronosclerospora sorghi. Classification (NCBI taxonomy): domain Eukaryota; phylum Oomycota; class Peronosporomycetes; order Peronosporales; family Peronosporaceae; genus Peronosclerospora; species Peronosclerospora sorghi. Next base: position 38,060,608 of record CM047580.1, on the reverse strand, counting down.
ATCAGCGAGCTCTAGAGTGAATATTCGCTCGATCAAGACTCTGCTGAGTTTCTCTTCCCTCGCACGGGTGCATCCATGTCGCTGATCTTGGTGCCTGATGGTGCGCAAGATGTGGACATTTTGCCGTGGACCCCAGATCAACTCAACGGCTTCGATCTGGATAACATATCAGCACGCGTGATCTGCGATTACTTGACACGCCCCGTGGGATGGTTGTTTCCAGTTGGACGCCCCTGCGACTGATCAGTGGTGTAGTCACCTGATCACCCGGTCTGAAGTGGAGTTACTGTATGCACGACGCCCCTGGGAGTTCTACAAACAGATGCTGCCAACCATCTCTTTCCGCTCGGTCGGCTGGTTTGCTAACTTCGAAGCGAGGTACCAGATATTCCTGGATCACCATGCACTAGCGTCTGGGAGTCGACTCATCATCTCCCGATAGATCTAGACCTCAGGGAGCGTGACACCTTCTTCCATGATTACCACGAGAGTCGACGTCAGCGTAGGAGTCGTGCCGTAGCATTGTGGAAGAAGCGGTTGGAGTTCGTGTTGAGGGGCATGATCGACGGATTATGCGATCTTGACATTTTCCTGGACCCTTCGATCTTGCACTGCGCACGGAACCGCCCCTTGAAGTATACTCCAGCTGACGGTGGATCATGGTACCCAGGGTACCTATCAGATCCACCACCTCGGACCTTGAAGGATGCGCTACGTGAAGTTGACGCCGAGGAACCTTAGCGCATCCAGTATCGCCTTTCCCTTGATGATCATCCCGGCCATAACATCCCTCGCCTTCGTCGTAAGTTTTATGGATCAGGCTAGCTGGTTGATCACTTCTTCCTCAATCAATAAACATTCTTGGCCATACCATTCCCAATTGTTGCTTCGTCATTTTTCATGCATATACATAAATCGATCTTCCACCGGCTCATCTACCGTTGCTCCATCACCATATCTCGCAATATCCATCGTAAATTCACCATTTCAAGTCAATCGTCGCTTCTCAACTAATCGTGAATTCTTCAATCAATCTTCTACAATCGAGGGTTCGTCAGTCATAATTTCATAATCAATTCGTCGATCATGCGCTAGTTGGACTCTTCGTCCACTTGCATCGCGTCGAACCGATGTCTGTTAATCATCTTCCTTTCGAAATCCTTGATCAGAGCATCACAATTTAGATCTGCCTCGTCTACCCATGATGGCTCATCGTACCCCTTCCAGTAAACTTGATATTCGCGCAACGTTCTGCCATATCTAGTCTTTCGACCAGATCGGACATCGGTGATACGATCAACTTCAAATTCGTCCGGCTCTAGGGTCCTTTCCCAGCTGTCCTCAGGTAGTAACGCTTCATCAAAATCGAAACGATCTTCTACTCCAGCTGCTAGCACAGTAGTAAGTCGATCTGGAAATTCTTTGACCAATCTCACTTGGACAGGTGTACCACTGAAAATATGCGATATTCGGTGCCAGCCGTAATCAATCTTGCAGAATGATCACCGATCACCTCATCAACTCTGATAGGTCCATGCCACATATGCGCCAGTTTCTTCTCGAACCTTTTTTTCACCTGATCTAGGTATAACCAAACCCTCAATCCGGCTTCGATATTGTGTGGTGACACTTGATCATTATGCCTTTCAGCTCGATCAGCCATAGCTTGGTGCAATCGGGCACTCACTTCATCACGGGCGTAACGGGTGTCTTTCTGCAGCTTATATCTTCACCGACGAGAATCACGATCTTTGCGCCGAATTCCACCAAGTTGCAGCGTTTTTTCCAACGATGATCGCGGATCCCACCCATATGCTAAGTAAATGGTTATTTCCACGGATCCAACCAGGGGTCGAATTTAGCGCAAATACCAATAGTTCTGCATACGAACTCCAATAGTTCTGACCGAAGTCTGATACATACATCTTGATCGATCGTGTGATTGTTTGCACCATTATTTCCGCCTTGTCGTTCGCTTGTGGACGGTACTCCACAGTTGCACTCTGTCGTTGTCCCACGATCTTGTTGAACGCACGAAATACTTCGGACATAAAACCGGGTTGTCGATCATGCTTGATCACCTCGCTAGATCCAAATCGATGAAATACTTATTCTTCATAATTTTCGGCGACTTTCAGAGCTGTCCAAGATGATCCAGCTTTCGCGATCACCATATCCGTAAACAGATCAGTCCAGATCAGCAATTACGTATGTCCATCGGTTGATCGGGACAATGACGGGATATGATCCACAGCTATCACTTGAAATGGGTACGAAGCTTCAATATTTCCCGGCGACATACCCTTGATCGTAGGTTGGACTTTCCCCGTTTCACGGTCTACGCATTGCCCAACAAATCGTTGCACGCTGCGAAATAAACCACGCCAATGAAAATGTCGCCTGATCCGCTGATACGTACGCTCCATACCCTGATATCCTCCTTCCCAACTCACATGATAATGGTGGAGGACATCCGCATGAAGGGTCTCAGATAAAACCAGCTTGATCACAGAGTGTCGATCATCTTGATCATCTTGATCACAGCTTTTTTTTTCTTAGCCGTATTTCCACAGTAGATCAACAATCCTTGATCATCCGCATCATAGTTGTCGGCGATTTTCGCGCAATCTTTCACCTCTTTATGCCCAATTTCTAAACGTCACCATGCAAGTAACATCGCAGATAACAAATCCACTTCTCTTCGTCTTGCGCCTTTTTGACACGTTCCGCCCTTATCCCTTCTATGGGTACTTCGGGCCACGTTGATGGCCACGTATATTGACGAAGATTACGTGATCGCGTCGTCACCAGCACTTGCGGGACAGTGGGATCTTCCTTCCAAGTGATCACCTCAGACAATATGTTGAGGTCGGCTAATTCGTCCAGTTGGTGATCATCGACAATTTCACACCGTGTTCCATCCCGCATGGCCGTACTGGTGATGTGATCGGCAATCTTGTTCCACTCCCTTTTTACTTGCATCAGATCGTTATCAGACCATTCGCGAAGGAGTTTTAAGGCACGCTGCTGCAATATTTGTAGTCGCGGCGCTTTGCACACTATTTCGCCACGCATTTTCCTGATCACCAAATTCGAGTCTCCACACACGATCACCCTTCCTTTGGGATATAGCGACAGTAGATCCAAACTTAGAAGCAATCCATGATACTCGGATTCATTCACCGTTATGTTAGGTGCATGATCAGTAACCGCGATCATGATCTTCCACTCCGTCAATTTCCACACAATAGAACCAAATGCACCAACACATCGCTTAACACTAGCAGATCCATCGAAACCGATCACGTACAGATCTTCGCCTTTCTTAACCGTGGGAGGTGGCACTTACATCATCTGCCGAGGTTGCTTTTTTGGTGCGATCGCGATCAGGGCTTCATCAATTTCGGTGCGAGGGGTGATACTTGCGGCTAACGCCTCTAGTACCTCCTCTTTTCCATGCACACATTTCTTCATCTCAAGTCCCATTGTGACAAGATCGCAGCCCATTTCCCCAATCGTCCGTTTAGCCCGTTGGATGTTAACAACCACTTCAACGTAGACCGACGTGACAGGACAGTGATCGCCTTTCCGACCAACATCGTAAAATAGACGTCCAGAATTCGCAGAAGAGACAAAACTTCCTTTTCGACGGGGCTGTAATTCAGCTGACCGCTCTTTAGTTCCGGCTCGCAAATGCGACGGGTCAATATACTTGATCATGATCTTGCACTAGCGCGGCAGACACTGCCCACTTGCTAGCATAAACCACGATCACCGGTGTTTTGGCTTGATCGAAAGGCGTAGGGTTGGGTTTGACGCGATCTTCGCCTTCAGTATACTGAATGCCACTTACACCCTGATCAATTGACAATCATCGCGATCCAGACTCTCATTGATCGATGATCAACCCTTTAATTCTTGATAGCCCGTTTCTCGTAACTCATAGAGTACAGCAGCATAGATCGCGAAGTCTTCAATAAATCTACGATAGTAATTCAGACTCCCCAACAAAGATTGCATAGCACGCAAAGTACCAGGAAAAGGCAAATCAATCAGATCATCCAAATTCTTCGGATTTGTTTCTAAACCACGGCTATATACGTGATGTCCTAAATAAGGAACTTCACTTCGCCCCCAGTACGATTTAGCCACGCTGATCGACAAGTTCCACTGATCGCATTTTTCCAATAGATTTTCCACTTCATCACACAAAATCGTCCATGTAGGTGCAGGGATCAAAATATCATCGATATATATGATCGTCGCTGCAACACAGACGGGCCTTGCTTGTGCTTGATCAGGCTCTCCCGTAGTAAGTACATCTGCTGACTTGGTTAGATCGGCACCGTCCTTAACCTTGATATACCCATACAATGCATTATCGATCAACCGCTGGTAGATCTGCGGAGCAATCTTTAGGCCAAAAGTCATCCGATTACATTCAAACAATCCAAACGGGGTAACAAAAGCCGAAATATGACGTGCTAGATCAGTCATAGACACGACCCAAAACCCAAATGCCATATCCAAAGAGCAAAACCACAACGCCTTATCCAAACCTTCGAGCAGATCAGAGATCAAAGGCATTGGGTACACAACCAGGCGCGTGATTTGATTCACCGCGCGATAATCGATACATAATCGGATATCAACCCCATTCTTCTTCACGATGATCACTATAGGTGATGCCCAAGGTGAAGTAGATGGTTGGATGATCTTCGTTGCCAATAGCCCCTTGATCAATACGAAATTGTGAGCGACCTTCCGACAATTTTGAGCGATCGGGCGCGCATTGCCTACGTCAATGTCACAAAAAAATCCACGTTAAGCAGGAGGCAGCGCGTTTCCTTTTTCGAACAACAGATGTTTCTTCGTCCAAATTATATCGCGAAGCTGGTCAATTTCCTCTGCTGTGCTGATCAATGTATCACCAACATACAGATCGTCCTTGATCACTTCTTCGGTACTTGCGGACACCTCAGGAAGCTTGGCAAGCTGTTTCTCCTACTCTTCCACGAACAAATCTCCACCTTCATGGTAGAACACTTGATCATCGGTAGAAATCACACCAAATTCACTATGATCCACTGAGACGGGGTGATCACGCATATATTAATCAGGCTCATCTCTTACAACAGATCGTTCAACTTCATGATCAAGTGTCGGACTCTTCATACTCGGTTCCATATTAAACTTCTATTGCACTTCTTGCACCTTCTGCGATCTTCCGGCTACTTATGCCACTGATGCCGTGATCGAGCTCATAGGTCGTACCAAAATTCCTTGAGGAATAGGATACTCCTTTTTCTCGGCCAAGGGACCTTGATCGAGACTTTCTTGATCGTCATGTACAGAATCGGTAGAAGTTTGATACGCGAGGTTCTTCCACTCCTTACAACGATTAGACCCCACCAAAATAAATCTAGGGCGACGGGGCACGTCGTCTTTATTCATCCAGATACCTAAAATCGTATCGTCTTGTAGGATGATCGGATGATCATCAACGTTCGTAATGCGCAAATATCGTAGATTACCTACGCCCCTAGCCACAGTGGGGACCCAATTCTTTCCGCGTTTAATCAATAACTTCCGAGATCGTTGATCATGAATCCGAACCTCAACAGATCGATCTACTGGGATCTGCTCATACCTATCAAGTTTCATAAAGTTTCCACTTGATCCATACAGCTGCCGACGCCCTTCCAATGGGATGATCACTTCATCAGGCAAAGTTAGTGTGCCGTGGGCGACGTCCAATCTAACACCATCTGGGATCATAAAATTCATTCCCAATATAAAATTTTGACCAACGAGTCTTCCCACCCATGCATCGAAGTAATAAACCAAAGAGCCCGCTAACGTCACCTTGATTCTAGTACGCCCTTCTGTGAGGTATGCACTTTTTACGATACCAAAACATTCTTGCTTTTGGCTCGTGTTGATCTGAAAACCCAACTTACGAGCAAAGGTTGAGTCGATGATCGACACTTCAGCACCAGAATCAAATTACTACGTGTTACGTTCGTTATTAATTTTACCACTCGCTTTGGCTTGTTTAAACCATTTCTTGGGCGAGTGGTACTTCCAATATCCACGTGATTCCCCCGGAAGTAGATCAACTGCCGTGATCACCGAGGACCGAGAAAACTCATCATTACGGAAACTAGCCAAACGTGGTAAATCAGGCTGATCACATTTTTCATTTTCATTTTCTTCTGCTCGATCAGCCTTCTTATCCACATATGCAAAAATGCACAAGCTAAAACGCTTTTCTCGTACCAGATTCAAACCTGGCGGGCGTCCGAGTTTTACATGTCCTCTGCTTCCTTGGGCAACATTCCGGCATGCTTGGTAGGGTTGTACCACTGTCGAATGCGATTGTAAAATTCCTCCATAGGGCACTTTCCCGCATCATGAATTTCGCCACATGCTCGGCAGACATACAAACAGTGATCAGTCGGGTGACCCTTCTTTCCACGCTTCAGACAGGTAAGGCCCTTCCAGCAACGTAAATTGTCGTGCTTGATCGATCCACAATGACTACACTTCTTCGTTAAACCTTGATCAACTGCACTTGGTTCACTTCTTTTGCCGTATCGAGGCTCACTAGCTTGATCGTGTATCACTGATTGATCACGTATAAGAGAAATCATTTAACGACGCTGTTCACTATCACTTCCACTGTCATCTGAACTTGATTTTTCATCACTCCCAGACATCATCTTATCGCGCGCACTCCTTTAGGCTTCCGCGATGGGGCTAATGATCGAGCATCAAAAAATTTCTGACGGAGTCGGCTAGTGCCTACCACCGCCTTTGGCTGGCACGACTTAGTGCGCGCATAAGCCCGCCGCGCCTCTTCCAAATCCGTAACATTATCCAAACGCAGAAGGGCTAGTTTATCAGCGAATTTCCGCAGCGTCTCTTCCATATCCGTAACATTATCCAAACGTAGAAGTGCCAGTTGATCAGCGAATTAGCAATTAGTCAACATGTCGAGAAAATGTTGCACCTGTTCGCTCAAGATCGTACGTAGACGGCCCTTCCTTGATCGACAACTTGGCCCGAATTCCTGTCATATTCAACCGGTGAAGATACTCGATAGGGGTTTCATCAGATCGCTGCTTCTTGTAGTAGTATTGGCGATATTCCGATTGATCACTTCCACTGTACTGAGTTTCAAACTCTTTGACAAGGCTTTTCCAGCTTCCACGAGTCGATCTGCTCAGCTGACGATGCCAATTGCGCGCCGGTCCTTTAAGCAGATCACCCATGATCAAACAATTCTCATGATCAGAGGCTTGATCACACATAAATGCTGATTTAAGACGACTGATCCAATTTCGTGCTTGATCTTCATCCACTTCCTTCCCTGAGAATTTCTGCAGATTACTGTTCGCAGACATCCTGATTCTGGTAATCGGCTGTTGATCAGGCACTCCGGTGTACGCTGACGAAATTGTGGCTGGTAGAGGCAGAGTAATCGGCTCATCTGGATCGAGATAGTCACGCTAGGATTGTTGATCATGTAGAGAATACACAGACTCCATGTCAACATCCTTAAACGTCGCCGTTCTTCCTGGCTTTGGCTGGTGATCACGGAGCGAATACACGGACTCCATGTCAACATCCTTAACCGTCGCAGATCTTCTTGGCTTGGCTGGTGACTTTTCGTGCGTACCACCTCAGGTGTCGCCTTGCCTCTTTCCTCAGCCAAAAACCGCCCCATAGCCTTATTAAAAAACGCTTGCAGCCGTGGGTCCTGTGGTGACTGATCATCTTCTGCTTTGGCTTATCGAGGTTCCTTCTTCACGACCGAGAACTTGGCTTCGTCCTTTTGGCAGATCGTCATCCGGGTAATCTTGGGCTCCACATTATCAGCAGTGCTCGACTCCACTTCAGATATATCGCCCTCGGAAGGAGAAGATTCATAGCACGATGATCCCGTGTGTTCTGCCACGTTGATCGACGGACCCGCTTCAATTTTCAGCGGAGAGCGAGGGTGTTCCCCCTTAGTAGATCGACATACTATAGGCATCAACAGATCGAACAGCCGCTGGGTAGCGGTCGCAACATCTTTAGGGTCCATATCGAACACATCTTCAGCATCGTAGGCGCCTGTCGTCAGACCAACTTGCTTGATCATGCGCGTCAACCCTAACACCAGCTGAAGCTTGTCCTTCACATCCGTCACTGGTTGATAGACTGGTACATTTATCTTTCCTCTGATCGTGACCTCGAGTAGGCTCATGATCGGATCCATCAATAAGAAATTTTCCACTTCCTTCATATAAAACGTCCTCACCAGATCAGATTCCGATGGCGCTATACTTGATCGACTTTCGTAGGTCTCCGAACCAGACACCTTCAGCAACGCCTTCGGTTGGTCAGACTTGTAGTACTTCATCACCGGCTTCCAATTCAGATCATCATATTAATATGCAATAGGCGGATCAAAACTTGCGTTGTGATCCGCAGGGGCCCCCGAAGGAGCCTTGGGAGGTGATCGATGCTTTTCCTCCTTTATGTCACCAGGATACCTCCCCAGGTCCTGATGATCAGCATGTCCTTTCTTCTTCAGAATTGGCGAAGGCTAACTGCCTTCCATCGTCACAACCACCTCCTCATTTTCCACTTTAATCTTCATTTCTGCTTCCGCTTCCGTCTTCACGTCCGCGTCAGCGCCATCTTGCAGGGAATCGCGGTGATATCCCGAGTCGCCCAAAGATCCGGTCACGCACCATTTTGGTGGAGCGGCTTGGCCAAATTTGAGGCTTGGACAGTCGTTTCCACAGCGCCCGGACTACCGACTAACGAAGGGGGTCCTACGGTTGTCCTGTGACAGGCCTATGTCTTGCTCTCCTTGTGCACCCGACGGTCGCTGTCTATGTATAGCTGCATGCCTACGATCACACCATCATGTAAGATCATCTATCGATCAGTGATGTTAATGATACGTATATACCACCCTAGGGATAATCAGGACTCAACCATCTCCATAGATTTGATCTGTTTAGATCCTCCGTGCGAACTAGTATTTAGAAGGGAGATATGAAGATATATACTGTAACGGGGTTACATTTGAGTTACATTTAGTGTTGGTGTACATGAGTACACTACGGTTGAGGTCAGTATTGACCGGTTTGAAAGGTTTCGAACCATTGGTTATTTTAACCAATGAGGGCATAAGCCCTTGGGTGGTGGTGTGTCAGCTATCCACGTGTCGGTACACAGGTGTGTACATTACATTTTAGCTAGGTACGATTTTGGAATATTCTACTTAGTATAACATATAGTTTACATTAGTTTAAATTAAATTAGGCTAATTACATACTAAATATATTCAGTTTACAGTTCACTCTAAATTGCAGACGCGCGACCTCGACCGGTCGCGCGTGCAGTGGGTGTCGTAGGTAAGAGGAAGCCCTCCCTTTACTTACAACCCGTAAAGGGAACACAGCCGTTAAGGCTAATTAGTAAACCAACCCGGGAATCTTGGCCCCGAGTAGTAGATCTCTCCTACTAAGCCCTTTATAAGGGCGTATCGGCTAAGTAGCGGTAGACACCGCTTTAAGGAAGAGTCTTCCTCTGTGCGCTAGCCGCACCGTGCGTATACGCACCGGCTACATCTGGTAGAACTTGTAGTCAATCCAACACCTGTGTTGGTAGACTAGGCATCCTCTGCAAAGGATGAATCAGGACGATTGCGATAGTTTGACCCTCGTCCAGCAGGAAGCCTTTAAAAGGCTGTTACCCTTAACGGGGGAATAAGGCATGAAGCTCCTAGTGGATCAGGGCCTTGAGGCCGTAAAGGCAAGGGTAAATGCCCTCATCGCTCATGAGGCGGTTTGTAGTGGAGGTCGTTCCACGGGGGTGCGCCCCCCATTATCATTCAAAATAAAGGAGTTCACCGGGGAGAAGGGTGACAACCTTTACGTGTGGTTGCGAGAGGTCGAAACGGCCTTCACCACATCGAATGTGATCGCTGATCACTTGCAAGTGGGACTTGCACTGACCCATCTTACGGTCAAAGCCCGTTCATGGGCGTTTACGTGCTCGGAGTCACTCACGGACGTGTTCCCAACCTGGGAGGTCCTTAAGCAGAAGCTTATGGACATGTACGCAACGCCTGATCTGGTTTTCCAGAATTAACTGGCGTTTCTGAGGTGCCGTCAGGGCACTAGGGACCTGGAGACATATATCCAGGAACTTAAGACCCTGTTAGCAGGGATGTGCGCGAAAGCGTATTCGGACGATGTGTCCATCCCCGTCATCATAGGTGGCCTGAGAGAAGGGCCAGCACGTTCGGAATTGCTCCGATGCCGACCCGAATCCCTGGGGGAGGCGTTCAAGATTGCGTTCAACGCCGATAGGAACTTCCGTTCCTCTAAGGTGGGTCCCGAACCAATGGACCTTATTCAGGTCGAAGAGGAGGAGAAACCTCCGCTAAGAGTCACCCTGACTCTTTTCCGCAGAGCTTCGAGGCGGAGCCCCTTTGCAATGTTGCAGCGGCATGGACCGCTGAGATGCTTCCAGTGTGGGAGCACGGATCATCTGCGGAACAAATGTCCGCGGAACACCCTTCGAGATACTCGCTTAAATGGCCAAGGGTTGGGAAGAAACCCTTGTCCAAGCCGTCGGGAAACGACGGCTCCCAGTAGGTGCGGGGCGTCCTACTGGGGGACCCCTCAGTGCTGTTAAGCCCCAGGGTAGGGGACGACAGCACAAAGCCCCGAGGGAAGCGGTACTTTCTAGCACCGAGTTGGTGTACCAGCCAGGTTTGCTGGTAGTCCTTGCTGACGTGAAAGGCTTTTATAAGCCTTGGAGAGTCTTGATAGACTCTGGAGCGTCTGACAATTTTGTCAGACGAGCTTCTGTGGAGAAGAGTCGGCTGTATGCCGAGGGCCTAGAGTCATGTTCTCGTGATGTTGTCACGGTCCGTCTTGCGACGGGTGTACATGTTACTGTACCCAAGGTCTCGATTGACCTTAAGCTGAAGTTTGCAGACTTCGACAGCTTAGAACGTTGCCTATTCCTGGATTTGGACTCGATGTATGACCTCATTCTGGGCATGAAGTGGCTGGAACGCCACGAGCCAAGGATAGACTGGAAGTCTAAGTCCATTGGTGCAACGCACCCGCGGTCGGGTGAAGCATTGGCGAGTCATGAACCCACCTTTGCTCGATCGCAAAAGCGATTCTGGCGTGAGATGCCAGAGATTGGGATGTCGGAAATGATAATTCCCAATGGCGTTAAGGAAAAGTTCCTTAAAGAGGGGGATTCGGCGGTTAATCCCCACGCCGTTAACGGCGAGACTGGTGAGTTGCCAGTGGCAGAGGTGGATTCCTCTGAGGTAACTCCAGTGGTAGGGGTAGAGACCCCTGTGGTTAAGCGCGAGGCGCTTCCAAGCAAAGAGACCCGTAGTTCGGCTCTTTTGCACGTCGTAAATTATTCCGACTACGCCGTTATAGGCGAGACTGGCGAGTCGCCATTGACAGAGGTGGATTCCTCTGAGACGACTCCAGTGGTAGGGGTAGAGACCCCTGTGGTTAAGCGCGAGGCGCTTTTAAGCGAAGAGACCCGAAGTTCGTCTCTTTCGCACGTCGGAAATTATTCCGACAACGCCGTTATAGGTGAGACCGGCGAGTCACCGGTGGTAGAGGTAGAGACCTCTGTGGATAGGCGCGTGGCGCTTCCAATAGATGGGGCAATTGACTCCCCCCATCTGGGTGTCGGTATGAGTCCCGAGGCCAGTAGTCAGCATTACTACAGGATTCTGTATAGTGTGACAGGTGTTGTCACAGAAGGCGTAAGCCTGGAACGGTTGCCTGGGGTAGGCGAACTGTTGTCGTTGGAGGAGATGTCCTTCAACGAATTTGAAACTGCTTTGAAAGAAGATGAAATCGACGAGGTTGTCGTATTACGTCCGGAAGAGGAGTTGAACTCCTCATCCACGATAGACGAGTCAGTTTTGGTGAAAACCTAACAGGCATTGAATGAACGAAGCGGCTTCAAGATCCTCGCGGATACTGAGGACCCTTACCATTCCTTATTAAAGGAATTTGGAGATGTCATTAGTGACAACCCACCGATGGGGCTACCACCGGATCGAGGAGTCCGACATGAAATTAATTTGGTTCCTGGAACCAAATACTGCGTCACTAGGCAGTGGCCTCTCCCCAAGGAGCAATGCGACGTCATGGACGCATTTCAAGGGGAAAGAAGAGGCAGGGATGGTACGGGAGAGCAAGTCTCCCCACTCATCTCCCACTTTTTGTGTTCGTAAACCGAACGGAACGTGGCGCATTGTGCATGCGTACAACAAGCTGAATGCAGCTAATGTACCCATGCAGACTCCGATTCCTTGGAAGGATGTCCTCCAGAACAATATGGCGGGCTGTACGGTGTACAGTGCCTTAGATCTGGTGGACGGGTATTATCAGGTGCTCATGCGAGCATCCGATATTCCGCTTACAGCGGTCAGCACGCCTAGTGGAATGCTGTGGAAGTGGCTAGTTATGCCACAAGGGCTTTCGAATGCACCAGCGACTTTAAATCGCTTGGTGACTCAACTCTTCCGCCCTCATAGGAAGTACGCTCAGACGTACTTCGACGATATATTCGTTCATAGTCGCGCGGAAGGCGACTCGTCTGATGTTCAGACGCATATGATACACCTTCGAGCAGTGCTCGAATGTATGCGAGAGCATAAGTTGTATGCAAACGCATCCAAATGTATTTTTGGTGCTGAGGAAATTCCTTTCCTCGGATGCTTCATCGGTAAGGATGGAGTGCGGGCGGATCCCGCGAAGGTGAAAGCCATTGTGTAGTGGCCTTCTCCTGTAAACCTTATACATTTAAGGGAGTGGCTTGGATTAGCCAATTATCTCCACAAATACGGCGAAAATTACGCTGAGATGGCGAAGCCATTAACAGACCTTCTTAAGAAGGACGTGGATTGGTGTTAGGAAACCAAACACCAAACCGCTTTTGAAGCAGTTAAGCGGAGCTTGTTGAAAGCCCCCTTTCTTTCTCTCCCAGATTTTGTGAAACCATTTAGTGTCGTCTGCGACGCCTCCGATTTCGCAATCGGATGTGCTTTGTTACAAGCAGACGATGCAGGAAGGGAACGCGTAATTGCGTTTGAGTCGAGGCAGCTTAAAGCTGCGGAACGGAATTATCCCGTTCATGACAAGGAGCTACTTGCAATGAAGTATTCTCTAGTCAAATTTAGGGTTCACCTACTCGGCTCAAAGCCGTTCGTGGTTTATACTGACCACGCGTCCTTACGGACAGTGACAAAGTCGACTCATCTCTCGCAACGGATGGCCCGTTGGATCTCCTTCTTTTCTGAGTACAACTTTGAGGTTAAATATAAACCTGGAAAGCAGAACGTGCTTGCAGACGCGTTGTCGCGTCGTCCCAATTACGAGCTCGCTCACGCGACATTCGTCACCACGTCTGTGGTGGATCTCATACGCCAGGCGTATGAGAAAGACCCACAGTGTACGGAGCTAATCAGCGCGTTAGGTGAAAAGGGTCTTGGATCGTCTGAGCCAACCCTGTCAAGTCGAGCTAAAGCTCGTTTACACCGTTACAGGTACTGTGACGGTCTGCTATTTTATAGCACGAGCGCGGAGGACACTCCGCGGGTGGTAGTTCCTCATGATGAGGAACTGAAGTATAGAGTCCTCTTTGAGGCACATGACGCCCCAACCGGGGGTCATTTAGGTCGGGATAAGACCAACAGCGCTTTAAGCGCTTTGTATTGGTGGCCCAACATGTATAAGTGGGTCGGTGCGTATATACGCACCTGTGAGACGTGTCAGAGGGTTAAACCCTTTTCAAGTTCATCTGCGCTTTTGTCGAGCTTATCGGTTCCAACGGGGTGTTGGAAATCCATTAGCATGGATTTTATCTTCGGTTTTCCGAAGGATAGGGCCGGGAACACCGGCATCTTGGTCTTTATAGACCGATTGAGCAAGATGGATCACCTGGCGGCGGTGCCAGAGTCCATAGATGGACAAGGAACAGCGAAAGTGTTCCTAGACCGTGTCTTTCGACATCATGGTCTACCCGATTCCGTTGTGTCGGATCGGGATCCCCGTTTTACGGGACAAATCTGGGGAGCGTTGTTTAAGGTGCTAGGCACCAATCTCCTCATGTCCACTGCGGATCATTCTCAGACGGACGGTCAAACAGAACGCGTTAATCGCGTTGTGGAGGATATTCTCCGGAGTTTATGTTTGGATTCTCCAAAGATTTGGAGTGAGATGCTTCCGATGGTTGAATTTGCTATCAACAATTCGGTACATGCATCTACGGGGTTTACCCCGTTTTACGTGAACGGATTAGTGAATCCGAGGGTTCCGTTGACGCCACGTGTGTGTGGCCCAGGGCTTGAGGGGGGAGGATTCCCCGATTTCAGCCCTGTATCTGTGCGAAAGCACATCGATAAGTTTTTATCGACGCGCCTTAGTGTCTTACGACACGTCTGTGATGCCATGGCGGAAAGCCAAGACAAGCAGAAAGATCAAGCTGACCGCAAGGGGCGGCGTAACGAAAAGATATATAAAGTAGGAGAAAGTGTTTATTAAACGCTAAAAATCTTCCTACACATGCAGTCTGCAACGTGTTGCGCAATAAACTGCGCCCCATGTTTGTGGGGCCCTTTAAGGTATTAGCCCGAAAGGGCTTGTCGTATACCTTAGACATCCCGAAGGCGATGCGTACGCATCCAACCTTCTATGTCGGTATGCTTAAGCCATACCAGGACCCGGAGGCGGGCCCCCTCCTGGAAGGGGTGGTGGAAAGGCGGATAGCCGTAAGAGCCGTAAGGCACGGCAGGGCGAAGGAAGCCCGAAAGGGATAAAATGCGACCACGAAGCTCCGCAACGGTCGTATCGATAGAGGTAAGCCGCCTCTCGAAGCGATAAGTGGCATCCCACTCATCGCGGAGCCCCTCGTGGACATCATAGATGTGACGGCTGTGTCGATCACAGCGCTCGCGAATCTCACGTCGCAATTGCGCGACCTCCTCCTCCAATGCTTGATGCGGAGGGTACTCCACGCTTTCATGTGGAGCGGCTGATGGCGCGACGCCATCATCGGGGTCAAACCCAGTATCTGGTGAAGTGGAAAGGTTATCCACACTCACAGAGTTCGTGGGAGTTCGAGACTCCCCTACGGCAGGATTACCGCGACGTCGTTGACGCTTTCGAGCGGGAGAATCCCGCTGTAGGTCAAAGACCAGAGGGGCATTAGAAGCCCCTTCACTCCCAGTAAGTGGGAGTTCGCCGGAGGCAGATGTGACGCTCACACTGTCCTCTGGCACCATGGTGGAGACAGGGACGCTGGCGTAGCGCGTGCAATATGGAGCACGTAATAGCTCCATCGCTTTGGCTCTGGCAAATGCCAGGCGCAACGCCCTCTCCACCCAAATGTCTCGACGGGAATAGCTGTCGTGCAGCTCATTGAAGCTGGGGAGAAGCTTCTCCCTTCCGCCCAAGCGAGGAACGTCTTCTCTGCATCATCGGCACTTTCTCCCGTAGAAATAACGAAAGGAACCTCGCGGAGGTTCTCAACAGGGGCACCCTGTGCCTGCCTGTTTAAGCGCTCTCGGTACGATACTCTAGTGAACTGCTTTTGTGTAAGCAGTTGTTGCCGGAGTTTTTCACGGCTTTCGCGTTGATACGGCTGTTCAGCCGCGGAGCCAGGGGTATAGGACGCTAAACTAGTCCTTAACAAACGCCTGGCCCACCTTGGAAGGTCACGAGGACCATCAAAATTATAAGCCGCCCTTGACGGGCGTTTGGGGGCGCGTAACGCAGCCCTTAGTGCCTGTGCGGCAAGTTGGGTGTCTTGAGCTGCGTCCAGCTCATTAGTGACGATCTCCTTTGGCGATTCGGATGTATCATCCGATATGGGCAGGGGTGGCGCACTGGTTAGTGCATTTTCCCCACGTGTGGGGAACGGATTAATCTGCCGACAACGCCGTTCGGCGCTGCCGGAGCGGTTAACCGTTGGGGAGGTATCCCCAAGGGCATCCACCTCCGAGTTCTCGTAGTAGTCGACCTCTTCTAGAGGAGACGCCATATCACCACTGAAGGTGTACATATGGAGGGCCAGAGGAACTGGCGTTGGAGTTCTCCAACAAATTTTTTGTTTATTGCGTAAGCAATAGTCTTGATGGGGAAACATTTGAGTTACATTTAGTGTTGGTGTACATGAGTACACTACGGTTGAGGTCAGTATTGACCGGTTTGAAAGGTTTCGAACCATTGGTTATTTTAACCAATCAGGGCATGATCCCTTGGGTGGTGGTGTGTCAGCCATCCACGTGTCGGTACACAGGTGTGTACATTACATTTTAGCTAGGTACGAATTAGGGTATATTCTACTTAGTATTGCATATAGTTTACATTTCACTCTAAAGCGCAGACGCGCGACCTCGACCGGTCGCGCGTGCAGTGAGTGTCGTAGGTAAGAGGAAGCCCTCCCTTTACTTACAACCCGTAAAGGGAACACAGCCGTTAAGGCTAAGTAGTAAATCAACCCGGGAATCTTGGCCCCGAGTAGGAGAGCTCTCCTACTAAGCCCTTTATAAGGGCGTATCGGCTAAGTAGCGGTAGATACCGCTTTAAGGAAGAGTCTTCCTCTGTGCGCTATCCCACCGGCTACATATACCGCAACTTCACGAGACCTTATCTAGCCGCATAAAAAGGGTTCGTTCCAGACCGCTACATAATAACTTCATCAGGTAGGCATACGGATCCTTTAGCTAGATTGAGACGTATTGCTGCACGAGCCGTTAGGAGGTTTCAAAGTTGGGTGATTTCGGGTCATTTTTGTGAGGTGAAATGGTCGACCATTTGGTCGATTTTTCGTCCATTTCGGAAATCGACCAGCTCCGAGCTAGTCGATTTCGTTTTGGCGAAATGGACGATTTTCTTTTGCGAAATCGCCGCCCTTTACCCTAACCCCAGACACACGCGTTTGGTCCGGAGTCTGAGATTGGGTGGCAACAACAGTCTCTGCGTCAAGGTTTCTTTTGTTAATAATTTCGACTGAACAGCTTAAACGCGTTGATTTTGCCGTAGCAGGAGCATTTGCGGTAGAATTATTGGTAGCGATGACGTTATTATTGATGAAGTCTTTCGGGTAGTCGCAGACGCCGAATTCACAAGTTGCAAGTCCCTTGCAAGAATACCTGGCAGAGAATTAGTTTCTGAAGCCACAGCTAAAGCGGGAATTTATTAATTTTTTGACGGGTGTGGATGCGTTTGCACAGAGGTACGTGTTTTCATGACGGTACTCTTGTCATGCTCACATGCTATCGTTACTGATTTGTCAGTTTCTTCAAATTGAGATACTAACGCAGATACTGACCTGAATAACTGTCTGCAGATGCTTCCTCAGGATCATGTTCGTGCTAATCAGCAGATGAACGTTTGCTCAGTAGTACTTATCTGTTTCTTGGTTTCTTTAGATTTAACAACGTTCTAGAGTTATATCATTTGGAAAGCGCCACGTGTCCAAACTCCCTTATAGGGTTAGGGGGTCAAAGTGGTGTTTTTTTACGCGCAAATTTTCGGAGACGTATTTTTCGTCTCAAAAAATTTACTCCGATATACGCTGCGCGTATTTTCAAATTTGCGAGTGATTTGCGCCACACAAAATTTGCGAATAGTGGGATTTTGGATGACATCCATAGGTCCTATTATTCCTGCATATTTTGCATCAGTAAATATGCAGGTACCTATTGGAAGACCTCCAAAACCCCAACAAATCACCCCTCACAAACATAATTTGTGAGGGTCTCACATCCACAATTTGTAAAACGGCTCACTTAATTTGTGAGAAAGTCACCCTCCACATAATATACATGACAAACATAAACTCTAGTAGTTTATGCATGCTCCCTCGTTTAAACGTGAAACTTAGTCTAATCTAACGGCGCTTTCTTACCGACTTTAAAACGATTCAATTTCCCCTTCCTCCTTTCGTGTTCCGCTTTCCGCAATTTTTGTCCGACTCGTTCCAAACGCAGCAGACTTCGCACACCATTTCCCGCCTTCCTCTCCTCTGGGCACTTGTGGTGCAAGAAGAAAAAGAAGAAGAAGAGCTGCGTGATCAGAAACTTTGGCTAGAGATCGCTCTTGTGCGATTGGAAACGCGGGTTTGGAACTATGTGACCCGCGGCGCTTCCTCGTCCGTTTGAATCACCGTGGGCGATGCTTGATCGGTACGGAGACGACACCGATTTTATGGCGATGATGCGGTTGAATCGTGCCGCGTTCGATGCTCTTGTTGTGCCTTTTACCAGGCACTACGAGGTTCGAAGTGGACCTGGTCGTTCAGGGAGACCGACGCGCCTCCAGAACCACCGCGCTGATCTGTCTTTGGTGTTGCAGTTTTATGGTAGTCGGTCAGACCTAAAGCACCTCTGCAGCGTGTTTGGAATTCCACCTGCTACAGCAAGCAGGTGCTTAGCCAAGGCGGAGGAGGCGATTTCGCTTGCACTAGACAGTGTCGCAGACTCGGAGGTTCGCTGGCCAAAGGCACAGGAGAGGGTGGCATGGGGGAGGTTGGTGACCCGCGAGCCGCTTGTGACGAAGAAGTTTGGCTTCATCGACGGAATGAACTACCAAGTCCAGCAGCCGTCCCGCGCCGAAGTCCAGAACGCGTATTACAACGGCTGGCTTCACAGCATGCTTTTTACGGGTACGCTGGAATTCGGCGTGGATGGCGGCATCTTCTGGATGAAGCACAACTGCCCGGGCTCGTGGAACGATTGAGAGACGAGCCGGGAGTTCCGCCAGAAGTTGTGTGACCCGTTCTTTACGTTGAAGGAGCACGGCGTTCTGTCGGATTCGGCAATCCCCGTCTCAGTCGCAATGAGTGGCAAATTTTCACGTCATTGAAGCGGGGAGATTTAGAAAGAGCCGTCAGGATGGGAGGAAACGAAGAGGAGATTAGGCAAATCAATGTCGCCATGACGAGCATCCGCCAGGCGGCGGAGTGGGGATGGGCGCGGTGGGAAAGGCCTTTCCTCGTTTGCTAAACACGCTTCCGTGGAATCCGGACGTGCGCCATGTGCGACTCGACAACATCCACCGCTTATATAACTATCGCGTGCGAACTAGTTTCGTCATCCAGATACGGAATGTTTTCGCAATCAAAAGCACTGTTTAGGGTTCATTTCTCTGTATTCATTTTAAGAACAAAAATATGAATCATACCGCTACTACGGTGCGCCAGTATTGTTCATGGAACGGTGGATCATCATGCCGAACATCTACATCATGGCTCTCCTTTCCTCCGCGCGCTCTCGTCGTTCCTCATCCCGTCGTTCCCTCTCACGCCGATCCTCCCTCTCTTCCCTTTCCTCGCTCTCCTGTCGCCTCTTCTCCTCTCTTTCTTCCAGTTCCTGTCGTCGCTTTTCCTCTCTCTCCTCATTCTCTTGCCTCCTTCTGTCCTCCCTCTCTTCCCTCTCCAATCGCCTTTTTTCTTCCCTTTCCTCCCTCAGATACTGCAGGGTCTCTCGCCTTTCAGCTTCCTCGCGACGCAGCTTCCTATCTGATTGCATCTGCGTCGCTAGAGTTTGACTGGATTCGGAAGTCGACTTAGGCGCCTCAGCCTTCTTTTTCAGGGAGTCCATGGCTTTACTCATTTTTAGGCGACGTCTCGCGACACTTGAGGATGGTGTATGGTCGGCGGGATTGTCATCACCACCGACGGCCGGGTACGTCAGGGATGCTTGCCGCGCTGGTATGTATCCGTCAGCTTTACGCTTGGTGCCAGACCACGCGACCGACTTGCCCTTCTTCGTGGTCGCGGTGGTGGTGGCGGTCGAGGCGGTGATGGTCGTGATAGCGGAGTTGGTGGCGAAGGCATCCGCTTCGTCTCCGGGCAAGCTCACGATGTCGCTAATGTCCTGGCTCGCGTTCCAGCAGTCGCCTCGGCGGTTGCTGGATTCGACGGTATCGCTTTCATTGCTTTGACTGCTGTTGTCGTTGGGATTGTTGTCGCTACCCTCCACGCGGTCGCTGTACCTCTCGTTCTCATCAGAATCACTTTCCCGCAACGCCCCCGTCCAAGTTTTCGGGATCCCTTCGCGCTTAGATATTTCGTCCCAGGTGCTTGGATCGTCTTACGGTCTCCGGCAATCAGGGTCCCCGGTCGGCTTTTTGACCGCTGTCAGTTTCTGATGCGCCCGTATCAGCTCTGCCGCGCTCCGCGACAGCATCTCCAACGTGCGCCCGCTGTTGTATTGCGCGGCCACGACGTCCCAATCCGCTTGCGTGTAAGGAAAGTAATCCTCAGCGGTGTCAAGCATAAGGAGCTCCTCCTCGCGAGAGAGGTCGGCAGAGGAAGCTGCTCCACGCTCAAAAACGCGATCGTGCTCATCGATGAGCTTTTGCGCGTCCTTTGCGGCTTGATGCCCGTGATCGGTGGCACAGGCATCCGACCGTAACCTGTTGAACTTGTTTGTTTCGAATCTGTTCCCAGGTGCGCACGCTTTTTGCTGTAGCCCCGATGTTCAGATCGGCCGTCAGTGCCACCCACTCGTCCTTGCCACGTGGCTTTTTGCTTGCAACGAACTCCAACATGCGATCGATCTCGGCCGGGGAAAAGTTGTTGCAGCGTCCCATTTTGAGGAAATAAGTACGTGTAATGTGCGAGAGAAGAACGGAAGGCTAGGAAGCAAAGGTGAGAAGTGAAGTAGAGATAGTCTGAGTGAAGTTATTCTCCTGTCTTGGTCCGGGTTTATATAGGCGAGAGGAAAGGGGGAAGAAGGGGTTATGACATAGGAGTACATAGGGGTGAGGGTAAGGGGCGAAGGTAGTCAGGAGACTGTCAGGAGTTAGGACAGGCGGTGTGTGTGTGCAAACTCCGGTTGGGTTTTGGAAGTCTCACTTGCGATCGCCCAACAACAAATTATCTCACAAATTTAATTTCACCCGTATTACAAATTGTGGATGTGAGACCCTCGCAAATTATGTTTGTTTGGGGTGATTTGTTGGGGTTTTGGAGGTCTTCCATTGACCGTCGAAAAAAATAAAATTTATTTTTCTTATTTAATACGTACCAGTTCTATTACATAAAAGATGAAATATTAAGAAGTCTAATACTACTGCTAGTATTAATAGTAGCTACTATCTTAAGTACTAAGATTTCTGTGGCACAAAAGTCACGTTTGGACATAAAGAACCCCGCCACCATGAACGGCATGATGGTGCGTCTTTCGTACACCTTGTCTCTCTTCTCTTCTAGTAATCTCTTTATTTGAGCAGCAACCACAAATTATTTTGCTAAAAGAAGGTACAGACACGAGTCAAGGCAAAGCCCAGCTTATTAGCAACATCAACGCGTGTCAAGCTGTGATGGAGGCTGTACGTACGACCCTTGGACCGCGTGGCATGGACAAACTGATTCATACCAATGGAAAAACTACCATTTCGAATGATGGTGCCACTATTATGAATTTGCTCGATGTTATACATCCGGCAGCCAAGACGCTTGTAGATATTTCACTCTCACAGGACGCTGAAGTGGGTGACGGCACGACGTCTGTTGTGCTACTTGGTGCGGAGTTTATGCGTCAAGCCAAACCATTTATTGAAGAGAATATGCACCCGCAAATGATAATTAAGAGTTTTCGAAAGGCAGGGCAACTGGCAGTGCAAAAAATTGAAGAGATTTCAATCCGCGTGGCTGATTCGGATGGAGTGAGTGGACGTCAAATGCTCGAGCGCGTCAGTGGTACTGCTCTTAATTCGAAGCTAATTGCGCGTCATAAACAATTCTTCTCTCCAATGGTTTAAACATTTTAGTACTGAAGCCTTTTTTTTTCAAGGACTAATTGCTTTTTGTCTGTGCGCTTGAGTAGATTGTCGATGCAGTATTGAGCTTAGATGAAGGACTGGATATAAGTATGGTCGGCGTGAAGAAGGTGCCGGGTGGTTCGGTGACCGACTCGTTCTTAGTGAAAGGCGTCGCATTCAAGAAAACCTTCTCATATGCTGGTTTTGAACAGCAACCCAAGACGTTTGTGAATCCAAAAATTTTGTTACTGAATGTTGAACTCGAGCTCAAATCGGAGAAGGAGAACGCTGAAGTGCGCTTGGATGATCCTACCAAATACCAGTCCATCGTGGATGCCGAGTGGAACATTATTTATGAAAAGCTGGAATTGTGCGTCAAAAGCGGTGCCCAAATTATCCTGTCAAAGCTACCTATAGGTGATCTGGCGACGCAATACTTCGCT
This sequence comes from Peronosclerospora sorghi, assembly GCA_026184515.1. Lineage (NCBI taxonomy): Eukaryota > Oomycota > Peronosporomycetes > Peronosporales > Peronosporaceae > Peronosclerospora > Peronosclerospora sorghi. The sequence continues at coordinate 38,038,338 of CM047580.1, read as the reverse complement.
GATCGTGGTCTCTTCTGTGCTGGACGTGTTGCCCAGGACGACATGGAGCGTACACAGCGTGCAACGGGTGGTGTCGTACAGACATCGGTACAAGACATAAATCCATCGGTTCTTGGCTCATGTGGCCGCTTCGAGGAGCGTCAGGTCGGCAATGAACGGTACAATATCTTTATGGAGTGCGCCGAGGCAAAGAGTTCCACGATCGTACTACGTGGTGGTGCGGAGCAGTTTATTGAGGAGGCTCACCGATCCGTTCATGATGCGCTGATGGTTGTGAAGCGCGCCATGGCATCTTCGACAGTAGTGGCTGGCGGTGGTGCCATTGAGATGGAAATTTCTCGCCACCTACGCCAGTGTGCACGTACTTTGGAAGGCAAGGCTCAGTTGCTGGTGAACGCTTATGCCAAGGCATTTGAAGTCATTCCCCGTCAGATTGCCGAGAACGCTGGGTACGATGCAACGGACATTCTAAACCACTTGCGCCAAAAGCACTTTAAGGACCCGGAGGAAGGCAAGTGGTTTGGTGTTGACATCATCACGGGTGGCATCTGTGACACGTACGAGTCGCACGTGTGGGAACCGGCAGCAAACAAGATTAACTCAATTGCAGCAGCAACGGAAGCTGCCTGCCTCATTCTATCGGTGGACGAAACTGTGCGCAATCCGAAGTCGGAGCAACCGCAGGCTGGACCCGCTGGTGGTGGTGCACCAATGAGCGCAGCTATGGGTGGGCAGGGTATGCGTGGCATGATGGGTGGTGGCCGAGGAGGTCCTAGTGGCATGGGTCGTGGCGTGCGCACTTTTCGTGGTAAAGGTGGCGCATAAGTGTTGCACACACCAATTACTGCGCCTGTAGGTAGAGAAATGTGGCAGGATTTCAGCTCAAGAGGTCACAAGCTCTAGAAAAGACTTGTAACATCGTCTTGGAGAAAAGAGCAAGGACACCGTGTCGGTCATGAATGATCCACGTCGACACCAAATAATACTTATTTTTTGAGATACAGCTCCATAATCACATTGAAGTCACGTAAAATCTTCGACTACGGCTGATGACCGCACATTTCGCTACTGTATTGTAGGGAACAGCAACAAAGACGTGCGCTTAATTTACTGCTTGACACACTTGCTTATGCCTGGCGGTGATGCGTATAACTACGCGGCGTTCCGGTTGATCAGTACCCCATCAGGAAAGCGTATTACTTCAAACTTTTTATCGTGAATATTTACATGCATTTTTTTTGGCAACTGTAGTTATTCAAGCCACTTCGCGGAAGTGCCGAGGCGTCCAAAATTCTGCTAGACATCTCGAGTCGCCTGAAAACTATCGAGAAGGCTACAAAGTAAACGGTTATCTGATGTCCCGAAGCCCCGATCTCTACATCTAGTAGAATCACAAGGGCAGAAACAAGAAAACTGAGTCTTTGGCACAAGTTTCTATTGGCAAATCTGCACAATGACGGTGTCCTTGTGTTTGCAGTTCATTCCATAATCAATCAACTGTCTCCAATGTATGACACAGTATTAAACATATCACAAAGCCTTGGTGACACCCTCCATGTGCTTGACAACCTCTAGCACTGACTTGAAACTAAAAGGCTCCGTAGCAGCCATATCAGCTAGCACCTTTCGGTTCAGCTCGATACCCGAGCCATTCATCTTGCCATAAAGCTTTGAATACGAAATTCCTTCCTGTCGTGCACCTGCGTTGATCTTTTGAATCCATAAAGAGCGCATGTCCTAGCAATTGCAAATGGAATAAAATTAAAATTATAGTTTGATTAGAAATTACGAATAAAAGGTGTGCTTATGATGCAACGTACGCGCTTCTTCTGCTTACGATCACGGTACTGATACTGAAGACCTTTCTCGACGCGATTAATAGCTGTACGGTAGCATGAGTTGGCACGACCACGGTAACCCTTGGCCATCGCCAGGATCTTTTTATGTTTAGCCCAAGACATATTGCTCTACGCTGTTGTTTCCAGTCACTACCCTACTTTCGATACTACCCAATCATATCTATAGTGTCTTCGCATTGGTAAAAAAACAGTGAACATGATGCTGCACCACCTACGCCGAGGCGCCGGCGTCACTTTCGTCCAGCAATCGTCACGGCGGCCAGCGACAATGCAATCAAAGAACCGCAATCTTCACGTGAATTCCTCGTCGTCATCCAAGCGTATGGACAGCACAGCATCTTTCTTTCTTAATGCAAAGGCCGCCTGCAAGGGCAAGCGATGCGGTTTGGGAAACAACTATAGTGGCATTGGATCAAATCCTTCGTCATGTGGAGAAGACTCTTTCTTCCTTACACATGATGTTATGGGTGTGGCTGATGGTGTTGGTGGATGGAATGAGAACGGAGTGGATCCAGGTAAAATTTCGCGCTCCCTGATGCGCAATGCGGCAGAGTTTGTGCGACATAAAACTGTCAACAACACGAGTGCCTCAACACAAGAAGTGTTAGCTCATAGTTATAAACAGGCATTGGAAGATGACGACGTGGAAGCTGGAAGTACGACTGCTTGTATTGTGAGACTAAAGCAGTCGAAGGACGGTCAACCGGTGCTTGAGTATTCGAACCTCGGCGACTCAGGCTTTGTAATCATCCGCAATAACAACATCATCTTTCGAAGTGAATTTCAGGTGAGTTATAGATTGAAATTTTATTGTGTGAAGTTTGTTATATTTGAGTTAGTTTTACTTTTGTTTCAATTCAGTATTATGGACGTGCACCATATCAGCTCGCAAAAATCCCGATGCGATTTAAGCAATACGGTGCTATTGAAACCCCACCTGATAATGTACGCCTGTGACGATATGATAGACCTGAGAATAGTGCTGAAAACTGCTACTTTCTATGGTTTAGGCGGCGTCGGGTGAAATCAACGTGCAAGCAGGAGATCTTGTGGTTCTTGCCACGGATGGCGTATGGGACAACTTTGCACCCGATCTTCAAAAAGTGTCAGCGCAGTCTCCGGTAGGTAGCAATTTTAATTATGTTCTAAACTTGCTAACATTTAGTTCGAGTTTGTGATAGGCAGTGCTCTCCTGGCGGCGGTGTTGGTCAGGCGAACTTGCATCCTTAGTAGACGTTATTGCACAGGACGTCGATAAAGCTGCCGAGAACATTGTGCTGGCCTCGCTTCGCCACAACCTCAAGCCAGACGACATCACGGTAGTCGTGGCGAAGGTAGCTACGATGGGGTCCAAATTGTAGTTGTGACTGTAAATTTTTATGATTATGTATCACTTGTTTTTGACAACGTAACGCTCTCAGAACTATAACAAAACAATATTCCAGCGCAATTGCGGGCTGTCATGAGACAATATACAAACTTCAAGTGAAACGCAACCACAGTGGACACTTATGCATTCATGCATTTTTAACTGCTTTAGAATTTTAACTGTATATTTGCTTTTATTAAGAATTTTAGGTTAGGTTCTTAAGTACGCATTTATAATTAGTTGAATTCGTCACATTAAACTTTCTGAAACACACCAAAGTGGTATGGCCCAGGATCGAAACCAGGAACTACGGGTCCTGCAGTGAACAGTGATCCACTCGGCCACGATCGGATTAACGCATTTATTATTAGTATAATTTTAACTCTAAAACGCAGAACACTTACTTGCTTCCCGTGCGCACTACCCTGATCAAGAGGGCGCGCTTCCAAGAAATTTTGTAGCCGGTGCGTAAACGCACGGTGCGGCTAGCACCACAGAGAAAGACTTCCCTTAAGCGGCGATACGCCGCTACTTAGCCGATACGCCCTAATGAAAGGCTTAGCGTGAGATTACTCTCTCGCTCGGGGCCAAGATTTCCCCAGCTTCCTTTAGCGTACGCTAACGCTTTAGCCTTAGGCTTCCCTTAGTAGGGAGTAGCTAGGGGATTTACTCCCCCGCTACGACACTCACAGTACGCCCGACCGTTCCCGATCGGACGCCTAGCTGGATCTACTGTAATTGGAAACTGATTTATTTAATATATAATTAGCCTAAATTAATAAACCAATGTAAACCATATGTAATACTAAGTAGAACTTATTAATTCGTACCTAGTCGAAAATGTAATGTACACCATCTGTGTACCAACACGTGGCAGGCTGCCACGCCTTCACCAATGGATCCCGTCCTGATTGGCTAAAAACAGCCAATAGGTCCGAACCTTTACGACCGGCCAATACTTGACCTTAACCGTTGTGTATTTACATACACCAACGTAACTAAATGTAACCCCGTTACATCCTCCCCCATCAAGACCATTGCCACGCAATAGTCGATTTTAGTTGGAGTCCCCAACTGCCAGAACTCTGGCATTGATGAGCTCCTCTATAGGTGGAGATCATTCTCCCCGAGAAGGGGATGTCATCTACTCTGACTCCGATATCTCGGAGGAGGGGACCCTTGGGGATAGCTCCCCTAAGGATGACCGCTCTGACGACGCCGAACGGCGACTTCATCAGCCTAATTCTTCCCAACACGTGGGAAAATGCGCTATCTCGCGCGCCACCATTGCCAACTTCGGATGACAAATCCGGGTCGCCGAAGGCGACCATCACGTCCAATAATTTGGACGAAGCGCAGAACCTTGATCGTGCCAAACCGGCACTATGGGGTGCTTCACACGCCCCCAAACGCACTTCACGGGCGGAATATCGTTTTGGGGTCACGTGATCCCAAAAGTGGGCTAAGAATGCGGTAAAGAGGGGTTTAGGCTTCGATACCCCTGGCCCTGCGGCTGAAGAGCCGCGTCAAATCGAATTCCGGAAGATACGCTGGAAAAAACTGCTCACGCAGAAGTAGTTCACTGCCGCCTTACCGAAATCTCATTGGGAAACAGGCGAAGGGTGTCTTTGTTGAGAACCTCCGCGAGATTCCCTTCGTTCTCCTCCAAGGAGAGGATGCCGAAGAGGCAGAGCGTAAGTTCCGCACTTGGGTGGAAGGGTAGAAACGTCTCCCTGACTTTACAGAGCTGTACAACAGCTATGCCGAACGTGACGTTCGGCTGGAGAGGGCATTGCGCTTGGCGTTTGCCAAAGCAAAAGCGATGGAGCAACTACCTTCCCCTTATCGCACGCGCTATGCTAGCTCCTGTGCCCTCAATGTGGTGCCGGAGCGCAGTGCAAGCTCCGCATCTGCCTCCGGCGAACTCCCAACTACTGGGAGTGAAGGGGCTTCTTCCGCCCCTTTGGTCGTCGAATCGCAGCGGTATTCTCCCGCTCGAAAGCGTCAACGGCGTCTCGGCAATCCTGCCGCAGGGGAGTATCGGACTCCCACGAACTCCGTGAATGTGGGTAACCCTTACACTTCACTAGATACTGGGTCTCACCCCGGTGATGGCGTCGCGCCATCAAACGCTCCACATGGTAATGTGGAAACCCCTCCGAGTCGAGAACTGGGGGAGGTGGTCGCGAAATTGCGACGTGAGTTTCATAGCGCTGTGATCGACACATCCATCGCATCCTGGAACTCCAGGATGGAATCCACGATGCCATGGGCGCGATTAACCGCGTCGATAAGCGGATTGACTCTCTTGAGTCTGCCCTTGACGGCTCTCGCCGTCTTGAGGGAAAATTCGAAGCTTCCGTTGCGGAGCTACGTGGTCGTACTTTGACCCTGTCGGAGATGTTACTCCGCCCTGCCGCTCCTTACGGCTATCCGACTTCCCAACCTCCTTCAAGAGGGGACCCACCTCCGGGTTCTGGTATGGCTTAAGCATACCCACGTAGAAGGTTGGATGGTACGCATCGCCTTCGGAATATCCAAGGTATACGCCAAGCCCTTTCGAGCTAGCACATTGAAAGGCCCCACAAACCTGGGGCGCAGTTTGTTCCGTAACACGTTAGAAACTGCATGTGTAGGAAGATTTTAGCGTTTAATAAAACACTTTCTCCTACTTTCTATTTCTTTTTGTTACGCCGACCCTTGCGGTCGGCCTGTTTCTTTTGCTTGTCTTGGCTTTCCGCCATGTCGTCGCAAACGTGTCGTAAGACACTAAGGCGCGTCGATAAAAACTTATCGATGTGCTTTCGCACAGATACAGTGCTGACATCAGGTAATCCTCCCCCTCAAGCCCTGGGCCACACACACACGTGGCGTCAATGGAACCCTCGGATTCACTAATCCGTTCACGTAAAACGGGGTAAACCCCATAGATGCTTGAACCGATTTGTTTATGGAAAATTCAACCATCGGAAGCATCTCACTCCAACTCTTTGGAGAATCCGGACATAAACGCCGGAGAATATCCTAAATGACGCGATTAACGCGTTCCGTTTGCCCGTCCGTCTGCGGAGGATCCGCTGTGGACATGAGAAGCTTGGTGCCTAGCACCTTAAACAGCGCCCCCCCAAAACCGTCCCTTAAAACGGGTATCCCGAACCGATATAAGGGAATCCGGTAGAACATGCTGTCGAAAGACACGGTATAGGAACACTTTCGCTGTTCCTTGTCCATCAATGGACTCTGGCACCGCCGCCAGGTGATGCATCTTGCTCAAAGGTCTACAAAGACCAAAATGCCGGTGTTACCGGCCTTATCTTTCGCAAAACCGAAGATAAAATCCATACTAATTGATTTCCAACAGTTCGTTGGAACGGGAAAGCTCTCCAAAGGATCTGCGGAATCTGCAGAGGGTTTGACCCTCTGACACGTCTCACAGGTGCGAATATTCGCACCGACCCACTTATACATCTTGGGCCACCAATACAAAGCGCTTAATGCGCTGTAGGTCTTATCCCGACCTAAATGACCCCCGGTAGGGGCTTCATGTGCCTCAATGAGGACTCTATACTTCAGTTCCTCATCATGAGGAACTACCACCCGCGGAGTGTCCTCCGCGCTCGTGCTATAATATAGCAAACAGTCACAGTAACTGTAACGGTGTATCCGAGCTCTAGCTCGACTTGATAGGGTAGGCTCAGACGAGCCAAGTCCCTTGTCACCAAAAGCGCTGATAAGAGCCGTACATTGTGGATCTTTCCCATACGCCTGGCGTATGAGGTCCGCCACAGACGAGGTGACGAATGTCGCGTGAGCGAGCTCGTAATCGGGACGACGCGATAGCGCGTCTGCAAGCACATTCTGTTTTCCGGGTTTATACTGAACCTCAAAGTTGTACTCCGAAAAGAAGGAGAGCCAACGGGACATCCGTTGGGAGAGGTGAGGCGACTTCGTCGCTGTCCGTAAGGACGCGTGGTCTGTATAAACCACTAACGGCTTTGAGCCGAGAAGGTGGACCCTGAACTTGACAAGGGCATACTTCATAGCAAGTAGCTCCTTATGAACGTGTAATTCCGTTCTGCAGCTTTAAGCTGCCTCGACTCTAACGCAATCACGCGTTCCCGTCTCGCGTCGTCTGCTTGTAACAAAGCACATCCGATTGCGAAATCGGAGGCGTCGCAGACGACGCTAAATGGTTTCCCAGGATATGGGAGAGAAAGAACGGGGGCTTTCAACAAAATCCCCTTAACCGCTCGATAACGGTTTGGTGTTTGGTTTACTAACACCAATCCACGTCCTTCTTAAGAAGGTCTGTTAATGGCTTCGCCATATCAGCGTAATTATCGTCGTATTTGTGGAGATAATCGGCTAATCCAAGCCACTTCCGTAAATCTCTAAGCTTTACAGGCGAAAGTCACTCCATAATGGCTTTCACCTTCGCGGGATCCGCCCGCACTCCATCCTTACCGATGAAGCATCCGAGGAAAGGAATTTCCTCAGAACCAAAGATACATTTGGATGCGTTTTCATACAACTTATGCTCTCGCATACATTCGAGCACCGCTCGAAGGTGTATCAGATGCGTCTGAACATCAGACGAGTCGCCTTCAGCACGACTATGAACGAATATATCGTCGAAGTACGTCTGAGCGTACTTCCTATGAGGGCGGAAGAGTTGAGTCACCAAGCGATTGAAAGTCGCTCGTGCATTTGAAAGCCCTTGTGGCATAACAAGCCACTCCCACAGCATGCCGCTAGGCTTGCTGACCGCTGTAAGCGGAATATCGGGCGCTCGCGTGAGCACCTGATCGTACCCGTCTACGAGATCTAAGGCAATGTATACAGTACAGCCCGACATATTGTTCTGGAGGACATCCTTTCGAGGAATCGGAGTCCGCATGGGTACAGTAGCTACATTCAGCTTGTTGTACGCATGCAAAATGCGCCACTTTCCGTTCGGTTTACGAACACAAAAAGTGGGAGATGAGTGGGGAGACTTGCTCTCCCGTACCATCCCTGCCTCTTCTTTCCCCTTGAAATGCGTCCATGACGTCGCATTGTTCCTTGGGGAGAGGTCACTGCCTAGTGACGCAGTATTCGGTTCCAGGAACCAAATCAATTTCAGGTCGGACTCCCCGATCCGGTGGTAACCCCATCGGCGGGTTGTCACTAATGACATTTCCGAATTCCTTTAACAAGGAATGGTAAGGGCCCTCAGGATCCGCAAAGATCTTGAGGCAGCTTCGGGCATTTAATGCATGTTTGGTTTGCACCAAAACCTACTCGTCCATCGTGGATGAGGAGCTCAACTCCTCTTCCGGACGTAGTACGACAACCTCGTCGATTTCATCTGCTTTCAAAGTAGTTTCAAATTCGTTGAAGGACATCTCCTCCAACGACAACAGTTCGCCTACCCCAGGCAACCGTTCCAGGCTTACGCCTTCCGTGACAACACCTTTCACGCTATTCAGCATCCGATAGGACTGCTGACTACTATCCTCGGGACTCATCCCGACACCCAGATGGGGGGAGTCAATTGCCCCATCTATTGGAAGCGCCACGCGCCTATCCACAGAGGTCTCTACCTCTACTACCGGTGACTCGCCGGTCTCACCTATATCGGCGTAGTCGGAGTCATTTCCGTCGTGCGAAAGAGAAAAAATTCGGGTCTCTTCGCTTGGAAGCGACTCGCGCTTAACCACAGGGGTCTATACCCCTACCACTGGAGTTACCTCAGAGGAATCCACTTCTGCCACTGGTAACTCACCAGTCTCGCCGTTGACGGCGTGGGGATTAACCGCCGAATCCCCCTCGTTGAGGAACTCTTCTTAAATCCATTGGGACTGAGCATCTCATATATCCCAATCTATGGCATCTCTCGCCAGAATCGCTTTTTCGATCGATCAAAGGTGGGTTCATGACTCGCCAATGCTTCACCCGATCGCGGGTGCGTTGAGCCAATGGACTTAGACTTCCAGTCTATCCATGGCTCGTGGCGTTCCAACCACTTCATGCCCAGAATAAGGTCATACCTCGAGTCCAAATCCAGGAATAGGCAACGTTCTAAGCTGTCGAAGTCTGCAAACTTCAGCTTAAGGTCAATCGAGACCTTGGGTACAGTAACATGTACACCCGTCGCAAGACGGACCGTGACAACATCACGAGAACATGACTCTAGGCCCTCGGCATACAGCCGACTCTTCTCCACAGAAGCTCGTCTGACAAAATTGTCAGACGCTCCAGAGTCTATCAAGACTCTCCAAGGCTTATAAAAGCCTTTCACGTCAGCAAGGACTACCAGCAAACCTGGCTGGTACACCAACGCGGTGCTAGAAAGCACCGCTTCCTTCGGGGCTTTGTGCTGTCGTCCCCTACCCTGGGGCTTAAGAACACTGAGGGGTATCCCAGTAGGGCGCCCCGCACCTACTGGGAGCCGTCGTTTCCCGACTGCTTGGACAAGGGCTTTTTCCCCACCCTTGGTCCCTTGTAGCGAGTGTCTCGCTGTGGATATTTCGGACATCTGTTCCTGAGATGATCCATGCTCCCGCACAGGAAGCATATCAGCGACCCATGTCGGTGCAGCATAGCTAAGATCTCCGCCTCGAAGCTCTGCGAAAAAGAGTCAGTGTGACTCTTAGCGGGAGGTTTCTCCTCCGCTTCGCTCTGACTCAGGTCCATGGGTTCAGGACCCACCTTAGAGGATCGGAAGTTCCTCTCGGCGTTGAACGCCATCTTGAATGCCTCCTCCAGGGATTCGGGTCGGCATCGGAACAATTCCGAACGTGCTGGCCCTTCTCTCAGGCCTCCCATGAAGACGGGGATGGACACATCGTCCGAGTACGCCTTCGCGTACATCCCTGCCAACAGGGCCATAAGATCCTGGATACAAATCTACAGGATCTTAGTGCCTTGACGGCACCTCAGGAACGCCAGTTGATTCTGGAAAGCCAGATCAGGCGTTGAGTACATGTCCATGAGCTTCTGCTTAAGGACCTTCTATGTTGGAAACACGTCCGTGACTGACTTCGAGCATGTAAACGCCCATGTACGGGCTTTTCCCGTAAGATGGGTCAATGCAATTCCCACTTGCAAGTGATCATCGGTCATGTTCGCTGTGGCGAAGGCCGTTTCGACCTCTCGCAACCACACGTAAAAGTTGTCACCCTTCTCTCCGGTGCACTCCTTTATCTTAAACGATAATGGAGGGCGCACCCCCGTGGAATGGCCTCCACTGCTGCTCGCCTCATGAGCGATGAGGGCATTTACCCTTGCCTTTACGGCTTCAAGGCCCTGCTCCACTAGGAGCTTCATGCCTTCTTCCCCCGTTAAGGGAAACAGCCTTTTCAAGGCTTCCTGCTGGACAAGGGTCAAACTATCCCAATCGTCCTGATTCATCCTTTGCAGAGGATGCCTAGTCTACCAACACAGGTGTTGGATTGACTACAAGTGCTACCAGATTAGCCGGTGCGTATACGTACGGTGCGGCTAGCGCACAGAGGAAGACTCTTCCTTAAAGCGGTAGCTACCGCTACTTAGCCGATACGCCCTTGTAAAGGGCTTAGTAGGAGAGTTCTCCAACTCGGGGCCAAGATTCCCGGGTTGGTTTACAACTTAGCCTTAACGGCTGTATTCCTGTGGTGAAGTGCACCACAAATTTGGTCACTTTTGGTCAAGGCAGTTGGTCGAGTTTCCGATTGGTCTAAACAAGGGGGGCTTTTTAGCCTATCAGATTCAAGGAGTATCAAGAACGCCGGTCTTGGGTGAGTCACCTGACATTGGGTATTTTACATAATTTTGTGTGGGTACATTAGGGACCATAGGGAAGTAGTATTACTGGTTAGTTGTGGTTTTTCCAAGTAAGAGTCTTTTGGTTACGGATTTTCCCGGTAGAGGTTTTGGTCTAGGAATAAGTGGCAAAAACCTCTTCTGGTCTTGGTCTACACCGCAGCAAGGGGTAGCCGTTATTCTTTTCACGTACACTAGTCTTCTCCGCCCGCCGCGGAGTGTTTGGGGGCAGAGGGTCGAATTATTCCCTCTTGCCTATTATGCCCGGTCTGGACGCTCCGCACGCGCTTTTTGGCCACCGGAAGTCCCTCGACGGGAGTACGATTTGGCGATCTCGACACTTTAAGTCAAGTACGTTTGGAACGTGCTATTCACTGGATTGGTCTTTACGTGGAGATATCGTTTGTGGAGTTTCACGGGAATATTGGGTCTTCACGTGGACATATTGGCTCATTGTAACATTGGTTGGAGTTTAGACCGGTATTGGTCTTCTCTCATATTGGTCAGGGGCTAGACCGGTTGATTGGTCTACCCTCTATTATTTCGTATTGGTCAGGTCTAGATCGTTTGGACGATCGACCTATTGGAATTTATCTTTTGGAAGTGTTTCTGGTCTGTACATTCCTGGGATGAAGAATTCCGCCCTAGGTACACCTAGCCAGCACGGTCTCATATTCAAGACAGAATCAGATCGATCTGCGATCCCGATCCACCGAGTGTGTAACTAGCCCATTCCATCGGGTACACAAGGTGAGATGAACTTAAGTGAATCGGACGAAGTGTATTTGGATGATGACCGGTCGTCTGCCAGCAGCGGACGATCGGACCAGATTTCGAGTGGAGGTCCGCGGGGTACCCCCCCCCCGTAAGTTGGAAGGCTCGGCACGATGGTGGTGGTCAGGTTGTCGATACAAATGTATTCGATTTCGAACTTGAATCCACCACATTCCCTTTACGGGATCTAAGTAAAGGGAGGACTCCCTCTTACCTACGACACTCACTGCGCGCGCGACCGGTCGAGGTCGCGCGTCCGCTAAATAGAGTGAAATGTAAACTGAATATATTTAATATGTAATTAGTCTAAGTTAATTTAAACTAATATAAACTATATGTAATACTAAGTAGAATATTCCTAATCGTACCTAGCTAAAATGTAGTGTACACACCTGTGTACTGACACGTGGATGGCTGACACACCACCACACCAAGGGCCCCTACCCTAATTGGTTAAAATAACCGAAGGTTCGAAACCTTTCAACCCGGCCAATACTGACCTCAACCGTTGTGTACTCATGTACACCAACACTCAATGTAACCCGAATGTAACCCCGTTACACCTCAGTGCTGTTAAGCCCCAGGGTAGGGGACGACATCACAAAGCCCCGAGGAAACGGTGCTTTCTAGCACCGAGTTGGTTTAACAGCCAGGTTTGCTGGTAGTCCTTGCGGACGTGAAAGGCTTTGATAAGCCTTGGAGAGTCTTGATAGACTCTGGAGCGTCTGACAATTATGTCAGACGAGCTTCTGTGGAGAAGCGTCGGCTGTATGCCGAGGCCCTAGAGGCACGTTCTCGTGACGTTGTTACAGTCCGTCTTGCGACGGGCGTACAGGTTTCTGTACCCAAGGTATCGATTGACCTTAAGCTGAAGTTTGCAGACTTCGACAGCTTAGAACGTTGCCTAGTCCTAGATTTGGACTCGGGGTATGACCTCATTCTGGGTATGAAGTGGCTGGAACGCCACGAGCCATGGATAGACTGGAAGTCTAAGTCCATTGGCTCAACGCACCCGCGGTCGGGTGAAGCATTGGAGAGTCATGAACCCACCTTTGCTCGATCGCAAAAGCGATTCTGGCGTGAGATGCCAGAGATTGGGATGTCTAAATGATCATTACCAATGGCATTAAGGAAGAGTTCCTTAACTAGGGGGATTCGGCGGTTGATCCCCACGCCGTCAACGGTGAGACTGGTGAGTTACAAGTGGTAGAGGTGGATTCCTCTGAGGTAACTCCAGTGGTAGGGGTAGAGACCCCTGTGGTTAAGCGCGAGGCGCTTCCAAGCAAAGCGACCCGTAGTTCGTCTCTTTTGCACGTTGGAAATGATTCCGATCACGCCGTTATAGGCGAGACTGGCAAGTCGCCATTGCCAGAGGTGGATTCCACTGAGACGACTCCAGTGGTAGGGGTAGAACCCCTGTGGTTAAGCGCGAGGCGCTTCCAAGCGACGAGACCCGAAGTTTGTCTCTTTCGAACGTCGGAAATGTTTCCGACTACGCCGATATAGGTGAGACCGGCGAGTCACCGGTAGTAGAGGTAGAGACCTCTGTGGATAGGCGCGTGGCGCTTCCAATAGATGGGGCAATTGACTCCCCCCATCTGGGTGTCGGGATGAGTCCCGAGGCTAGTAGTCAACAGTCCTATCGGATGCTGAATAGCGTGAAAGGTGTTGTCACGGAAGGCGTAAGCCTGGAACGGTTGCCTGGTGTAGGCAAACTGTTGTCGTTGGAGGAGATGTCCTTCAACGAGTTTGAGACTGCTGTAAAAGCAGGTGAAATCGACGAGGTTGTCGTATTGCGTCCGGAGAGGAGTTGAACTCCTCATCCACGATGGACGAGTCAGTTTTGGTGCAGACCAAACAGGCATTGAATGTCCGAAGCGGTCTCAAGATCCTCGCGTATCCTGAGGACCCTTACCATTCCTTATTAAAGGAATTTGGAGATGTCATTAGTTACAACCCGCCGATGGGGTTACCCCCGGATCGGGGAGTCCGACATGAAATTGATTTGGTTCCTGAAACCAAATACTGCGTCACTAGGCAGTAGCCTCTCCCCAAGGAGCAATGCGACGTCATCGACGCATTCTTGAAGGGGAAAGAAGAGGCAGGGATGGTACAGGAGAGAAAGTCTCCCCATTCATCTCCCACTTTTTGTGTTCGTAAACCGAACAGAAAGTGGCGCATTGTGCATGCGTACAACAAGCTGAAAGCAGATACTGTACCCATGCAGACTCCGATTCCTCGGAAGGATGTACTCCAGAACAATATGGCGGGCTGTACTGTATACAGTGACTTAGATCTGGTAGACGGGTACTATCAGGTGCTCATGCGAGCGTCCGATATTCCGCTTACAGCGGCCAGCAAGCCTAGCGGCATGCTGTGGTAGTGGCTTGTTATGCCACAAGGGATTTCAAATGCACCAGCGACTTTCAATCGCTTGGTGACTCAACTCTTCGCCCTCATAGGAAGTACGCTCAGACGTACTTCGACGATATATTCGTTCATAGTCGTGCTGAAGGCGACTCGTCTGATGTTCAGACGCATCTGATACACCTTCGAGCTGTGCTCGAATGTATGCGAGAGCATAATTTGTATGCAAACGCATCCAAATGTATCTTTGGTTCTGAGGAAATTCCTTTCCTCGGATGCTTCATCGGTAAGGATGGAGTGCGGGCGGATCCCGCGAAGGTGAAAGCCATTGTGGAGTGGCCTTCGCTTGTAAATCTTAGAGATTTACGGAAGTGGCTTGGATTAGCCAACTATCTCCACAAGTACTGCGAGAACTACGCTGAAATGGCGAATCCATTGACCGACCTTCTTAAGAAGGATGTTGATTGGTGTTGGAAAACCGAACACCAAAACGCTTTTGAAGCGGTTAAGGGGAGCTTGTTGAAATCTCCCGTTCTTGCTCTACCAGATGCTGGGAAACCATTTATTGTCGTCTGTGACGCCTCCAATTTCGCAATCGGATGTGCTTTGTTACAAGCAGATGATGCAGGAACGGAACGCGTAATCGCGTTTGAGTCGAGGGAGCTTAAAGTTGCAGAACGGAATTATCCAGTTCATGACAAGGAGCTACTTAAAATGAAGTATGCTCTTGTAAAATTTACGGTTCACGTACTCGGCTCAAAGCCGTTCGTGGTTTATACTGACCACGCGTCCTTACGGACAGCGACGAAGTCGCCTCACCTCTCCCAACGGATGTCCCGTTGGCTCTCCTTCTTTGCGGAGTACAACTTTGAGGTTCAGTATAAACCTGGAAAACAGAATGTACTTGCAGACGCGCTATCGCGTCGTCCCGATTACGAGCTCGCTCACGCGACATTCGTCACCTCGTATGTGGTGGACCTCATACGCCAGGCGTATGGGAAAGACCCACAATGTACGGCGCTTATCAGCGCTTTTGGTGACAAGGGACTTGGCTCTTCTGAGCCTACCTCGTCAAGTTGAGCTAGAGCTCGGATAAACCGTTACAGTTACTGTGACGGTTTTATATATTATAGCACGAGCGCGGAGGACACTGCGAGGGTGGTATTTCCTCATAATGAGGAACCGAAGTATAGATTCCTCATTGAGGCACATGAAGCCCCTACCGGGGGTCATTTAGGTCGGGATAAGACCTACAGTGCATTAAGCGCTTTGTATTGGTGGCCCAAGATGTATAAGTGGGTCGGTGCGAATATTCGCACCTTTGAGACGTTTCAGAGGGTCAAACCCTCTGCAGATTCAGCTGCGCCTTTGGCGAGCTTGCACGTTCCAACGAACTGTTGGAAATCAATTAGTATGGATTTTATCTTCGATTTTGCGAAAGATAAGGCCTGTAACACCGGCATTTTGGTCTTTGTAGACCTTTGAGAAAGATGGATCACTTGGCGGCGGTGCCAGAGCCCATTGATGGACAAGGAACAGCGAAAGTGTTCCTATACCGTGTCTTTCGACAGCATGTTCTACCGGATTCCCTTATATCGGTTCGGGATCCCCGTTTTACGGGACAGTTTTTTTTTGGGGGGGGCTGTTTCAGGTGCTAGGCACCAAGCTTCTCATGTACACTGCGGATTCTCCGCAGACGGACGGACAAACGGAACGCGGTAATCGCGTCATAGAGGACATTTTCCGGAGTTTATGTCCTGATTCTCCAAAGAGTTGGAGTGAGATGCTTGCTATGGCCGAATTTTCCATAAACAAATCGGTTCAAGCATCTACGGGGTTTACCCCGTTTTACGTGAACGGATTAGTAAATCCGAGGGTTCCATTGACGCCACGTGTGTGTGGCCCAGGGCTTGAGGGGGAGGATTCCCCGATGTCAGCACTGTATCTGTGCGAAAGCACATCGATAAGTTCTTATCGACGCGCCTTAGTGTATTACGACACGTCTGCGATGGCGGAAAGCCAAGACAAGCAGAAGGATCAGGATGACCGCAAGGGTCGGCGTAACAAAAAGACGTATAAAGTAGGAGAAAGTGTTTTATTCAACGCTAAAAATCTTCCTACACATGCAGTTTCTAACGTGTTACGGAACAAACTGCGCCCCAGGTTTGTGGGGCCTTTCAAGGTGCTAGCTCGAAAGGGCTTGGCGTATACCTTGGATATTCCGAGGGCGATGCGTACGCATCCAACCTTCTTTGTTGGTATGCTTAAGCAATAACAGAACCCGGAGGCGGGTACCCTCTTGGAGGAGGCTGGGAAGGACATAGCCATAAGATACGGCAGGGCGGGGTAATGACATCTCCGTCAGTGTCGAAATACGACCACGAAGCTCCTCCACGGAATCTTCGAGAGAGCCATACCGCCTCTCAATTCGGTTAATCGCGCCCATGGCATCGTGGATTCCATCCTGGACTTCCAGGATGCGACGGCTGTGTCGATCACAGCGCGCGTGAACCTCACGTCGCAATCGTGCGACCTCCTCCTCCAGTTCTCGATACCGAGGGTATTCCACATTACCATGTGGAGCGTCTGATGGCGCGACGCCATCATCGGGGTGAAACCCATTATCTGGTGAAGTGGAAGGGTTATCCACACTCACAGAGTTCGTGGGAGTCCGAGACTCCCCTGCGGCAGGATTGCCGAGACGTCGTTGACGCTTTCGAGCGGGAGAATCCCGCTGCGAGTCGGCGACCAAAGGGGCGGGGGCATCCCCTTCACTCCCAGTATTTGGGAGTTCGCCGGAGGCAGATGCAGAACTCGCACTGTGCTCCGGTATCACAGTGAGGGCATGGGCGCTAGCATAGCTCTTGTGATAAGGGGCACGTAATTGCCCCATCGATTAGGCTCTGGCAAATGCCAAGCCCAATGCCATCTCTATCCGAACGTCACGTTCGGAATAGATGTTGTACAGCTTTAAAACGTCAGGGAGACGTTTCTCCCCTTCATCCCAAGCGCGGAACTTTTGTTATGCCTCTTTGGCATCTTCCCTTGTAGGAGAATGAAGGGAACCTCGCGGAGGTTCTCAACAACGGCACCCTGTTCCTGTTTGTCTAGGCGCTATCGGTATAGGACAGCAGTGAACTGCTTCTGCGTGAGCTGTTTTTCCCGTAGTTGTTTCCGGCGTGTGATTTGACGCGGCTGTAGAGCCGCAGGGCCAATGGTATGGAAGGCTAAACCCTTCTTTACCTCGTTCTTTGCCTACTTCTGGAGGTCACTAGGACCTTCAAAGTGATATGCCGCCCGTGGAGGTTGTTTGGGCACGCGTAACGCAGCCTCTCGTGCCTGTACGGAAAGTTGAGCTTCCTGAGCCGCATCCAGCTTATTGGTGATGGTCGCCTTCGGCGACCCGGATGTATCATCCGAAGTCGGTAGGGGTGGCGCACGAGTTAGTGCATTTTCCCCACGTGTGGGGAACAGATTAGGCTGCTGACATCGCCGTTCGGCGTTGTCGAAGCGGTCATCCTTTGGGGAGTTATCCCCAAGGGCCTCCTCCGAGATAACGGAGTCGGAGTAGTTGTCATCCCCTTCTCGGGAAGAATGATCGTCACCACTAAAGGTGCTCATTCTAGGCCAGAGTTCTCGCAGTTGGAGTTCTCCAACTATAATTGATTATCGCGTGGCAATAGTCTAGATGGGGGAAGATGTAACAGGGTTACATTTGGTTACGTTAGTGTACGTAAGTACACAACGGTTAAGGTTAAGTATTGACCATTCCGAAAGGTCCGGATCTATTCGTTGTTTTAACCAATCAGGGCTGGAGACCTTGGTGAAGGCGTGGCAGCCTGCCACGTGTTGGTACACATAGGTGTACACTGCATCTTGGCTAGGTACGAATTAAGTAAGTTCTACCTAGTATTGCATATAAGTTATATTAGTTTATTAAGTTAGGCTAATTTTATATTGGGATTTGCTAACGTACATACCGTATGTACGTACATACCCCCTAAACCCTAAGCCCTAAACCCTTCAGGCTGAAAAAAGCCAACCAACACTAAACCCTAAACCCTGCAGGCTGAAAACAGCCAATCAACCCTAAAACCTAAACCCTGCAGGGGGTATGCACGATACATACGGTATGTACGTTAGCAAAAGGCTTTTATATTAAATATATAAATCAGTTTACAAATACACCGAATAATGCTAGGCGCACGACCCAGAACGGTCGCGCGAGCAGTGAGTGTTATAGCAAAAGGGAGCACCTCCCTTATCTACCCCCTTACTAAGGGAAGCCTTGGCATAAGGCGTTAGTGTTTACTAACCGTAAACTCAGGGAATCTTGGCCCCGAGCGAGAGAGCAATTTCCCACTAAGCCCTTATATAAGGGCGTATCGGCTAAGTAGCGGCGTATCGCCGCTTAAGGAAAGTC
>CM047580.1:38007253-38019754 GCA_026184515.1 Peronosclerospora sorghi | reverse complement strand
CGTGTACGCACCGGCTACAGTCTACCAACACAGGTGTTGGATTGACTACAAGTGCTACCAGATGTAGCCGGTGCGTACACGCACGTGTACGCACCGGCTACAGTCTACCAACACAGGTGTTGGATTGACTACAAGTGCTACCAGATGTAGCCGGTGCGTAAACGCACGGTGCGGCTAGCGCACAGAGGACGACTTTCCTTAAGCGGCGATACACCGCTACTTAGCCGATACGCCCTAATGAAAGGGCTTAGCGTGAGATTAATCTCTCGCTCGGGGCCAAGATTCCACCAGTTTTCCGTTAGCGTACGCTAAAGCTTTAGCCTTAGGCTTCCCTTAGTAGGGGTAGCTAGGGGAGGTACTCCCCCGCTACGACACTCACAGCACGCCCGACCGTTCCCGGTCGGACGCCTAGCTGGATCTATTGTAATTGGAAACTGATTTATTTAATATATAATTATCCTAAATTAATAAACTAGTGTAAACACTATGTAATACTAAGTATAACTTATTTAATTCGTACCTAGCCGAAAATGTAATGTACACCACCTGTGTACCAACATGTGGCAGGCTGCCACGCCTTCACCAAGGGCTCCCGCCCTGATTGGCTAAAACAGCCAATAGGTCCGAACCTTTCGTACCGGCCAATACTTGACCTTAACCGTTGTGTATTTACATACACCAACGTAACTAAATGTAACCCCGTTACAAATTTACTCCCATACTATCAGGCACTAACGGGCGGTAAAGTCATTACGGAATATTAGCCTTGTCCCCAATTCGTGTCAATTTCTTACAGCAACATTAAGCGATAATACAGACTAAATCGCCTCACGAATAAGAATCCAAAGAGGTTGTAAGCGAAGAAAAAGGCTCCTGGATCGTAAGAATCGCAACGGCGAAGTCCCAACTGTTCATTTTTATCGCGACCACAATAACCGAAAAAAAAGCACAATAGAAGCACAAAGAAGATGCAGCGAAGACTACATTTACTTGGCCGTGGAAAACCTCGACTAGCTTGGCGGTGCTGCATTCTACATTAAGTATGTACCTGAACTCCCGTTAAAGGTGTATCGTCGATAGCGTGGATAAAGTAAATCGTTGAATCATTTGGAGTTAAATTGACGGGGCGAGCACGCCTTCGAAAAGACAAGTTAAAATCATCCGAATGCGCTCGATCTAGAATTGACTTCGTCAGCAACCGAGAATGTCTTCGCCGAAAGGTTGACCCATCTGAACAAAAGTATGTTTTGCTTACATTTTTTTGCCAAGTGGACACAAAAATGGTGAAACGCTGTGCAAATGACGTTATTGCTCCGTACATTAAACGAATTTATGAGAAATACCAAGTACCCATGTTGGAAGATGCAAATTTAAAGGACGGAAACGGATGAGTACGGATATATGTAGTTTTCTAGTATTACAATAATACATTTTCTCTTTTCGTTTTTAGATCATTACGATTTATTCGCTTCTGGTGTCAGCCGTTCAGGGAGTGGCAAGCACATACCTACGCGTGAACTATCTGATCAGAATTGAGAGATAAGATAGTATAAGACTGCGCCAAATCTAAGTTCTCATACAGGTTATGATCCCAAGGGTAATAGGTACAAACAGAGGTGATTTCGTTAATTTCGTGGTCTTTCAGGTAGGTTTTCTCGTTCGTTTTCACGTTTTGGAACTAGACAAAGTCCTCTCACTCTTTGAAGGGCTAGGGGTTTTGTTTTTCTCTCGGTTTATGATTCTGGTCGATTTTCGTGGTTACGAAATTGATGGGTCTATGGAGAAACGATGTGATGATTGTACGACGGAGGGTGTGGTCCTAAAGGCTTTTTGAAAGCCGGAAAGAAGTATAGAAACGGCTTGGGTCGATTTAAAAGGCTCAACGGTGAATTTCGGTCGCCAGTTCAGCATCCGGGTATCCCCAGTTTGCCAGGAAAAGGCATGTTCCAGGGTGCACTGAAAGGTTATGGTCTGTTTTGGTCTGAAAATGACCTTGAACGATTTAAATGGGGGCTGTGGAATTGAGGTGGGGGAACCGCGTGGAAATGTGGCCAGTCCCCGACCAAATGTCCAGGTGCTACACCGATTTTAGGTGGCATAATGTATTAGCCGTAAAACACGCAATTTCCACGTTCCAGACAAGCCGGGTGCACCAATATTCCAAAGCTGTTCATCAAAAAGTTTTCGGGTGCGGGAATATACTTGGAGCTTGGTGCCGGTTTTGATAATGGACTCATCTTCTAATGGAAGCGATAGATATGCTAAAATTTAATCTGATTTTTACATGGACGGAACAGCTAAAACAAAATAAGTTGGGAGAACCTTTGGAAAAAAGTCCGCCAAACACTTTCATTCAATGATTGGAACGTTGTGGCCGATGTCATCTTCTTACGTTCCGTTCTGGATCATATGTATACCGGTTCAAGGTGAAAATTTCTCACCACCAAGCGGCTATTTGGTTCGCATCGGAGAAGAGTCCAAGAAGGACTTGTAGCAAGCACTATTTTTACCTAATAGCTATGTCCCAAGAAAGTTGGTTGAGTGAAAAGTTAGTGGTAAAACTATTGTGAAGTTCGCAGCGGCCCTGTGGAATATTGCGATATTGGGCAGGTATGACCCAATGCGTCAGGATTACTTGCGCCACGCACAAGTATTGGTAGCCTGGCGCAGGAACTGGGAGACGATGTTAAAAAAGCAGTAACCAGGTGAAAATGCATTCTAAGTTGTTGGTTGAGACCGAGAATAAGAGAAGTTGCTATGGATATGGAAATACTGGATACATCAAGTGAATGAGGGGAAAAGACGAACTTTCACCAAGAAACAGAAGCCAGAATAACTGACGGCACCTGGAATCGATAGGTATCTTCCAGGTGCCGTCCGTTATTCTTCGTGGGTAATTCGGGCGGATCAAGGTAATCCACCCCTACAGTTTTTTCCACATTATGCAATTTTACATCAAAATACATAGGATCAGGAACAGAGTCCTGATCCTTTCCGGAACTATAGCAAGACTTGCTATAGTCTCGATCGGCTCCAGTTGGAGCCTTATGAAGAGGAAAAAACTTGTTAATCTCGATATGATCCTCCACCTGGCCAGATCGAACATCGCTTTCCTTTTCCACGACCACGACACAAGGCGATAAGCTCTCCTTGTGTCGATCGGCTCCACCAGGAGCGGTATGGAGAGTCGTAAATTCGTTAATTTTGATCTGGTCCTCCCCTTGACCAGATCGAACATCACCATCCTTTCCAATCAATAGCACGCAACGCGATAAGGGTTCCTTGCGTCCTCTCCAGAGGGAATCCATATCGAAACTTATAAAATCCAAACTTTGAGAAAAATTGCGGTGATATCAACGGCCACCAAGTTATCCGGGAACGCGCACCATTGTGGTGGAGTCAAGTTCAAAATCGAACACCGAAGTGTCAGGAACTCGACCACAATCGCGCCCAGCCGACCAACTTACGGGGGGGGGGTACCCCGCGAACCTTCGCCTTTATGCCGATCGGGTTATCGATCGGCACTGCAGGACGCCGAGTCCGATTTGGCATCTGATTTCTTACCTTGTGTACCCATTGGTATGGGTGGCTACACACTTGGTGGACCGTCGCGCAGTAAGGGTCTTGATAAGTACCGATATGGATGGTACCACTTCTGATGCACTCGTACCAAAAACCAGCGAAAAGATAATCCAATATTTCCGATCTGCAAATGAAGCGGAAATTGTGGTGGAGCGGCTGATCAAAGTTTTTGACGCTTTACCAGGCGGTACCACGGCGCCCGGACTGCCGATTATCGAAGGGGGTCCTCCGGTTGTTCTTGACTGCTTGTGTTTCTGCTCACCTTGTGTACCCGACGGCTTGGGCATGGGTCGCTCTCCAGGTGGCGGGGGTGGCACACTGCAATTCCTTGTTGTAAGACTGAGTTGACTTGTGATGAATCGACTGATGCGATCAGGCGTGATCAGGCGCAATAAAGCTTGAATCAAGTGCGATCAGGTTTGATCAGACTTGATCAGGCTTGATCAGGTACTCAAAGCCGTTGATCAGCTGTGACCAGGCTTAATCAGGTACTGAAAGACGTTGATCAGCTGTGATCAGACTTGATCAGGCTTGATCAGGTGCTAAAAGACGTTGATCAGCTGTGCTCAGTCTTGATCAGGCTTGATCAGGTGCTAAAAGTAGTTGATCAGCTCTGATCAGACTTGATAAGGCTTGATCAGGTGCTAAAAGTAGTTTAGTTGATCAGCTGTGATCAGACTTGATCATGCTTGATCAGATGCTCCAAGTCGTTGATCAGCCGTGATCAGACTTGATCAGGTTTGATCAAGTGCTAAAAGTCGTTCAGGCACGAGTTGGCGCGAGGCGTGACCAGATGAACGCGGGTCGCGAGTTGCAGAGTGTCGATCAGGTGTTGATCGGCGAAGGGGTACTTGATCAGGCAGCGGAAGTCTTCACTTCCCGATAACGGAGCCTCTGGAGTCTTAAACAGCTAAAGGAACACCCAAATATATGTATTCCTAGCCTATACCTACGAGGGGGGGGGGGTAAATTTCACTAAAACCACCTAGAGTTCCCGTGGGGCGCTTACAGCAGCCGAACTCTAGGGGCCAAACGTTAACCAAACGGGGAAGAGGTGAGAGCACTGCTCAATCACGTTCCCAAGACCAAAAACCTTTAAAAAGAAGAACCGCCGACATAGCGGGCGGAATTGCGGCGAGTTCTCACACTCTACGCCTACCGGTGGGCCAAAAACGCACAAAGCGCTCCCTCCCGGGACATAGAGGTATTTACTAACGAGGGAGGCGCAAAGTTGCCGTCCCTTAAGCGATCTACTCGATCGTACGCAACAGGAGAACTTTATTATTGCTT
Organism: Peronosclerospora sorghi; assembly: GCA_026184515.1. Classification (NCBI taxonomy): domain Eukaryota; phylum Oomycota; class Peronosporomycetes; order Peronosporales; family Peronosporaceae; genus Peronosclerospora; species Peronosclerospora sorghi. The sequence goes on along the minus strand of CM047580.1, from coordinate 38,014,882 downwards.
AAATCCTAAGAACTACCAATTACCTAATATCCACCAATCAGAACTACCCATTACAGCGTCCTCCGTCTACCAGTCGACCTGATTTATCCGTCGTTCTTCGATGTTCGTTGAGTACCTGTATGTAATCGTCCCATCTCCCCGTGTCTCGTCTATGTTCTGTTTATGTGCACCACGGTTGTACACGCAACTGTATACACCGTGGTACACACAATCGTACCAATTACGTACCCAATTTGTGTCCGCCGTCAGGCCCCTAATTAGCCCCAAAACTATGCCCTTAGGTAGGCTAAATTTTGTAGCACAATTTACCACAAAATCGTCACTCCAAATGCGAAGAAAAGTTGGGGCAGACCGCGAAGTGGTGTGGATCCCTCACCAATAGAAATCTGGGGAAGACTGCGCAAAGCACTGTGGAGACCCGGCCAATAGAAATTCGGGGCGGACCGGCGGAACGGCGCGTTGCCCAACCAATAATCTGGTGCAGATCGCTAGACGCGATGTGGGGACATCCAATACAAAAGAGAAGAACACGTTCCAAACGTGTGGGGCTTGAGGGGTGAGTGAACGAAGTGAGATGCTTCCCGTCGTGGGACTTCCGGTGGAGCTACGTGTCCTAACCGGGAAAAATGAGCTAGAGGGGACCGTGTTAACCCTCTGCTCCCAATAACCCCTGTGGTAGGAGCGGCGACTTATGCAACCCAAAGAAAAACGAACACTATATTTAATATCGAATTAAAATCAAATATGTAAACTACATGCAAAACCGTGTGCCTCACCTTAAATCTGCGTACCAAACACTCCCGAAACACGATTGGACCAAAATACTCTCCCCTTTCAGCCAACCCGATCGCTCCAACTTGGTCACTGGTACACTGGTATATGCTGGTCAAAATTTTTCATCTGCACTTCACCACATGAGCATTCCAAAAACTGATCACGAAGCTTGCAGATTCACGGTCGGAGCGTTTCCATAATCAAGAATTTGTTTCTTGAGGAGTTGCGCAAATTCAGAAAGTCAAGACAGCCGGTAGAAACCACTGGGACCTGTGAGGTTGTCAATTCATCTGCGTCTTCAGCAAATACGACTTACTGAGAGCAAATTATAGGTTGGTACCGCAACGATGGAAAGAACGGGGGAGAAGTTCGTCTAACACGATGGAGGATGAGGCTAATCGGTTTCAGGCCCTTAACACGCAATACCATTTTGTTGATTGCCCACTATATTGGTGGAGGGTTCACCAAAGCCAATTCTGGACCGTATCACGATTGGTCAGAGCCATACTGTCAATTCCAGCAACCAGTGCGCCATCGGAGAGAGTATTCTAGTACTGTAGACGTACACTCAGATGGGTAAGGAGCATGCTTTCTGGAGTGTTTGCAGAGGAATTGGTATGTTTGACAGATTTTTACAGAAAGAGAGTCTATTTTGAAGTAGAAGACTAGATAATGACTAAAAGCAACGCTTTTTATGGCTTTCCATTTTCTCTTCAATAGTATCTGTAATTAATAAATTATTTGTCTGTAAAACTTACAAAATCGTTTATGCATTTTACCCTACGAAGATCCATGGGTCTGGATCTTCACCACGGATCAGACCGCCATCAATTGATCTGGATCACAGACCATGTGATATCCTGATCCAAGATCCATGGGTAGTGCCTTACCACAGGCTCTCTCTAAAAAATATTACCTTTTAAGGCATGCTAAAGTGCTTTGACAGTTGCTCAATATGGGCACAACTGAGTAAATAATCGCAAAAATAAATCAAAATCAAAAGATACTTAGAGTAAGACGTCCTAAGACTTAGAACAAAAAACTAGATTTAACTTTAGCTGTACCAAATAATAATAATAATAATAATAATATGGAAGATGGATCGGATTATAGAGAGCGGATGTTCACGGATTACCAAACGAAGGTAATGTACCGCACCACAACTATCCAACTAAATGTTTCTAAGCTATTCAATGGGAAGTTCAGGTCCCGAGAGTGCCTGGCCTGGGAAACGGATCACAACAGTGTAGGGGTGTAAACAATCCCAGTTTCTGTGGTTGCTAAAACTTGGGTAAATGGAATGGATAGTTCCTTTCGACGGAAGAAGTCCAAACATTCAAGCGTGAGGTCTCTTCTAGACGTGCAGCGGAGTTATCTGAAGCGTACGGCGTCTCCTACTCAACCTGTGTGTTAAACAAGCATAGGAATGCGGTGAGAATTCAGGTGGCTACGTGGGGCGATGTGTTTGGTAATTACGAAATAAAGTCATGCACAGTAACACGTCACAGTCAGCGACACGGCTCTTATATTGGATTTGTAATATGAACGCCACGCAAGTACATCCGGTGATGGAATATAAAAAGAGGAAGCCCCTCTAAAGGGTTAAGGGAAGCCAACTTTAGATATGTTAAATAACACGTGTTCCAGCAGCGGAGATCTTATACTACCTGACCTGATAGTTTTGACCAGGTAGGATATCGTACAGTAAGAGGTTATCACGCGACGGGCGCCACGGAGTAGAGGTTTCAGCTCTACTGCTTGGCACCCGTCGCATTGGATTTAAATGAAAAACGAAATGTATATTAGGGGGGTTCACACCTAGAGTTTTAAGGACAAAATACGATAACGTTACCAGCATGCTGATTTCGTTATAATCTTGCTGATTTGACTCGTAATTATAATCGTAAATCATGCTGTTCACACCCTGAAGTACCCTGCTGCTTTCAATCGTGAAATCCTGCTGATTTGACGTAAAACAAATATACCCTCGTATCCTGTGAATCGGACGCGGACACCGGTACGTCGGTTAACCTTTTTTTACTACACAGTACGATAATGCTAATCATTGATTTCATGATAGATCGTCGGCGGTGAAGAGTTTAAAGGAGCTGGCGGTGTCCGTGAATGAACATGGCAAATCTGTCTGCATTTCTCCTGAAGGCATGCGCTCGAAAGATGGTCTGGTGAGTAATAGATCTGATTACATTAGTTGTTTCATTAGTACGTTACTCCCAATTGCTTGGCCCGACGACGACAGTCTTGTATCGGCCGAGTACTTTGTCCTGGGCAAGAGTCTGGCATTGTGCAACGCGCTCTACGATCTCGCGCACGTGACGGCCATTTTCACGTGGGAAACGATGCACGCGCGGTTGACGCACGCGGGCACGACCGTGGACGACCAGGTCGCGATTCTCTGGACATTGGGGCATCTGGTCCAGGCCACGACTGTAGCCGGTGCGTACACGCACGGTGCGGCTAGCGCACAGAGGAAGACTTTCCTTTAAGCGGCGCTCGCCGCTACTTAGCCGATACGTCCTTATAAAAGGGCTTAGTAAGAGAGAACTATATTACTCGGGGCCAAGATTCCACTTTGGTTTACCAGTTAGCACAAGCTAACGCCTTAACACAAGGCTTCCTTAATAAGGGGGTAGCTAAAGGAAGAACTCCCCTTACGCTACTACACTCACTGCGCGCGCGACCGGTCGAGGTCGTGCGTCCTGCAGTCTTTTGAGTGAAATGTAAACTGAATGTATATTTAATATGTTAGCCTAAATTAATTTAAACTAATGTAAACTATATGTAATACTAAGTAGAACTTACTAAATTCGTACCCAGCTAAAATGTAGTATACACCACTTTTGTACCGACACGTGGATGGCTGCCACGCCTCCACCAAGGGCTCCTGCCCTAATTGGTTAAAATAACCAATAGGTCCAAACCTTTCGAAACGGTCAATACTGACCCCAACCGTAGTGTACCCACGTACACCACATACTAAATGTAATCAGAATGTAATCCTGTTACATACTCCCCCATCAAGACTACTTCTTACGCAATAAATCAATTTTAGTTGGAGAACTCCAACTGCCAGAACCACTGGCTAACCATGAGCACCATTAGTGGTGCTGAGGATGGAAACTATTCCGATAACTCGGAGGTGGATGCCCTTGGGGATATCTCCCCAAAGGCTGACCACTCCGACAGCGCCGAACGGCGTTGTCGGTCATCCAATCCATTCCCCACACGTGGGGAAAACGCGCTAACTCGTGCGCCACCTCTACGAACTACGGATGATGCATCTGGGTCGCCGAAGGCGACCATCACCAATGAACCGGACACGGTTCATGAAGCCCGACATGCCGTACCGACACAGAAGGGACCTCGTGACCCTCAAAATAAGGCTAAAAACGAGGTCAAGAGAGGTTTAGCCTCTATACCCCTGGTCCAGCGTCTGTACTGCCGTGAAATTGCACGCCGTAAACAACTCCGGGCCAAACTGCTAACGCCTAAGCGGTTCACTGTCAAGTCCTACAGAACGCGCCTCGGGAAACATGCACGCGGTGCCCTCGTAGAGATCCTCCGCGAGGTTCCCTACGTTCTCCTACGGGACGAAAGTGTCGAGGACGCAGAACGGGCATTCCGCGCTTGGGCGGAAGGGGAGAAGCGCCTCCCTAACTTTGATGAGCTGTACAACAGCTTTTCCGAACCCGACGTTCGGGTAGAGAGGGAGTTACGCTTGGCATATGCCCAGGCCAAAGCGCAAGGGCAATTAGCTGCCTCTTGCTACACGCGCCCTGCTCTCGATGTGGTGCCGGAGTGAAATGAAAACTCTGCATCTGCCTACGGAAAACTCCCAGTTTCTTGGAGTGAAGGGGCTTTTTCCGCCCCTTTGGTCGTTGACGCTCAGCGGGATTCTCCCGCTCGAAAGCGTCAACGACGTCACGGCAATCCTGCCGCAGGGGATTCTCGGACTCCGACGAACTCTGGGAATACGTATAACATTTCCACTTCACCAGGTACTGTTACTCACCCCCGTGGTGGCGTGGTGCCATCAGACGTTCCACATGGTAATGTAGAGTACCCTTCGTATCGAGGACTGGAGGAGGAGGTCGCGCTATTGCGACGTGAGTTCCATGAGCACTGTGATCGACACAGCCGTCGCATCCTGGAAGTCCAGGAGGGACTCCAGGATGAGGGGGATGCGATTGACCGAATTGAGAGGCGGCATGGCTCTCTCGAATCTTCCGTGGCGGAGCTTCAGGGTCGTATTTCGACCCTGTCGGAGATGTTCCAACCTGTCGTGCCTTTCGGCAATCCGACTTCCCACCCTCCTTCAATAGGGGACCCGCCTTCGGGTTCTGGTATGGCTTAAGAATACCCACATAGAAGGTTGGATGCGTACGCATCGCCTTCGGTATAACCAAGGTATACGACAAGCCCTTTCGGGCTAGTACCTTAAAAGGCCCCACAAACCTGGGTCGCAGTTTATTCCGCAACACGTTGGAAACTGAATGTGTAGGAAGCTTTTTAGCGTTTAAATAAAACACTTTCTCCTACTTTGTACACCTTTTCATTACGCCGCCCCTTGCGGTCATCCTGCTCCTTCTGCTTGTCTTGGCTTTCCGCCATCGCAGACGTGTCGTAATACACTAAGGCGCGTCGATAAGAACTTATCGATGTGCTTTCGCACAGATACAAGGATGACATCAGGGAATACTCCTCCCTCAAGACCTGGTCCACATACACGTGGCGTCAACGGAACCCTCGGATTCACTAATCCGTTCACGTAAAACGGGGTAAACCCCGTAGATGCATGAACCAAATTGTTAAAAGCAAATTCGGCCATAGGAAGCATCTCACTCCAACTCTTTGGATAATCCGGACATAAACTCCGGATAATATCCTCAACAACGCGATTAACGCGTTTCGTTTGACCGTCCGTCTGCGGATGATCCGCAGTGGACATAAGGAGCTTGGTGCCCAGCACCCTAAACAACGCTCCCCAAAACTGTCCCGTAAAACGGGGATCCCGATCCGACACAACGGAATCGGGTAGACCATGCTGTCGAAAGACACGGTCTAGAAACACTGTCGTTGTTCCTTGTCCATCAATGGACTCTGGTACCGCTGCCAGGTGAGCCATCTTTCTCAACGGTCTACAAAGACCAATATGCCGGTGTTCCCGGCCTTATCCTTCGGAAACCCGAAGATAAAATCCATACTAATGGATTTACAACACTCCGTTGGAGCTGACAAGCTCGGCAAAGGCGCAGCTGAACTTTCAGAGGGTTTAACCCTCTAACACGTCTCACAGTTGCGTATATACGCACCGACCCACTTATACATGTTGGGCCACCACTACAAATCTCTTAAAGCGCTGTATGTCTTATCCCGACCTAAATGACCCCCGGTAGGGGCGTCATGTGCCTCAAAGAGGACTCTATACTTTAGTTCCTCATCATGAGGAACAACCACCCGCGGAGTGTCTTTCGCGCTCGTGCTATAATATATTAACCGTCACAGTACCTGTAACGGTGTATCCGAGCTGTAGCTCGACTTGACAGGGTTGGCTCAGACGAGCCAAGTCCCTTTCCACCCAACGCGCTGATAAGCGCCGTACACTGTGGGTCTTTCTCATACGCCTGGCGTATGAGATCCACCACAGACGAGGTGACGAATGTCGCGTGAGCGAGCTCGTAATCGGGACGACGCGATAACGCGTCTGCAAGCACGTTCTGCTGCAGGTTTATACTTAACCTCAAAGTTGTACTCCGAAAAGAAGGAGAGCCAACGGGCCATCCGTTGCGAGAGATGAGTCGACTTTGTCGCTGTCCGTAAGGACGCGTGGTCAGTATAAACCACGAACGGCTTTGAGCCGAGTACGTGAACCGTAAATTTTACAAGAGCATACTTCATTTTAAGTAGCTCCTTGTCATGAACTGGATAATTCCGTTCTGCAACTTTAAGCTCCCTCGACTCAAACGCGATTACGGGTTCCATTCCTGCATCATCTGCTTGTAACAAAGCACATCCGATTGCGAAATTGGAGGCGTCACAGACGACAATAAATGGTTTCCCAGCATCTGGGAGAGCAAGAACGGGAGCTTTCAACAATCTCCCCTTAACCGCTTCAAAAGCGTTTTGGTGTTCGGTTTTCCAACACCAATCAACATCCTTCTTAAGAAGGTCGGTCAATGGCTTCGCCATTTCAGCGTAGTTCTCGCTGTACTTGTGGAGATAGTTGGCTAATCCAAGCCACTTCCGCAAATCTCTAAGATTTACAAGCGAAGGCCACTCCACAATGGCTTTCACCTTCGCGGGATCCGCCCGCACTCCATCCTTACCGATGAAGCATCCGAGGAAAGGAATTTCCTCAGAACCAAAGATACATTTGGATGCGTTTGCATACAAATTATGCTCTCGCATACATTCGAGCACAGATCGAAGGTGTATCAGATGCGTCTGAACATCAGACGAGTCGCCTTCAGCACGACTATGAACGAATATATCGTCGAAGTACGTCTGAGCGTACTTCCTATGAGGGCGGAAGAGTTGAGTCACCAAGCGATTGAAAGTCGCTGGTGCATTTGAAATCCCTTGTGGCATAACAAGCCACTACCACAGCATGCCGCTAGGCTTGCTGGCCGCTGTAAGCGGAATATCGGACGCTCGCATGAGCACCTGATAGTACCCGTCTACCAGATCTAAGGCACTGTATACAGTACAGCCCGCCATATTGTTCTGGAGTACATCCTTCCGAGGAATCGGAGTCTGCATGGGTACAGTAGCTGCTTTCAGCTTGTTGTAAGCATGCACAATGCGCCACTTTCTGTTCGGTTTACGAACACAAAAAGT
>CM047580.1:37991164-38007153 GCA_026184515.1 Peronosclerospora sorghi | reverse complement strand
CCTTCCGTGACAACACCTTTCACGCTATTCAGCATCCGATAGGACTGCTGACTACTAGCCTCGGGACTCATCCCGACACCCAGATGGGGGGAGTCAATTGCCCCATCTATTGGAAGCACATCGCGCCTATCCACAGAGGTTTCTACCTCTACCACCGGTGAAACGCCGGTCTCACCTAATAAGGCGTGGTCGGAATCATTTCCGACGTGCGAAAGAGACGAAATACGGGTCTCTTCGCTTGAAAGCGCCTTGCTCTTAAGCACAGGGGTCTCTACCCCTACCACTGGAGTCGCAACTTGTTCGCCGAACACGGCGTGGTCGGAATCAGTTCCGACCTGTAGAGATATTTTAGAACATCCCCATTTAATTGGGCAGGTGTAAGCCATGTCAAGCGCGTGCTGTAAGGGCCTCTTCATTACACTTGGACCCCGACTATACCCGGCCTTGGATTCGTGTCCACTGCGGGACTCGAACCCGTGACCTCCCGGTCCCGTGGTGGGGCCTAAACCACTGCACCACAGGGTAGTTCCGACCTGTAGAAGAGACAAACTACGGGTCTCTTCTCTAGGAAGTGCCTCGCGCTTAACCTCAGAGGAATCCAACTCTACCACTGGCAACTCACCAGAACGGCGTGGGGATTAACCGCCGAATCTCCCTCGTCAAGGAACACTTCCTTTACCTCATTCGGACTGATCATCTCAGATATCCCAATCTCTGGCATCTCTCGCCAGAATCGCTTTTGCGATTGATCAAAGGTGGGTTCATGACTCGCCAATGCTTCACCCGATCGTGGGTGCGTTGAGCCAATGGACTTAGACTTCCAGTCTATCCATGGCTCGTGGCGTTCCAGCCACTTCATGCCCAGAATGAGGTCATACCTCGAGTCCAAATCCAGGACTAGGAAACGTTCTAAGCTTTCGAAGTCTGCAAACTTCAGGTTAAGGTCAATCGAGACCTTGGGTACAGAAACCTGTGCACCCGTCGCTAGACGGACCGTGACAACTTCACGAGAACGTGCCTCTAGGGCCTCGGCATACAGCCGATTCTTCACAACAGAAGCTCGTCTGACATAATTTTCAGACGCTCCAGATTCTATCAAGACTTTCCAAGGCTTATCAAAGCCTTTCACGTCCGCAAGGACAACCAGCAAACCTGGCTGGTACACCAACTCGGTTCTGGAAAGCACCGTTTCCCTCGGGGCTTTGTGCTGTCGTCTCCTACCTTGGGGATTAATAGCACTGAGGGATCCCACAGTAGGGCGTCCCGCACCTACTGGGAGCCGTCGTTTCCCGACGGCTTGGGCGAGGGCTTGTTACCTACCCTCGGCCCCTTAAAGCGAATATCTCGCTGGGGGGGGTTCGGACATCTGTTCCGCAGATGATCCGTGCTTCCACACAGGAAGCATCTCAGCATCCCATGCCGCTGCAGCATTGCAAGGAGATCCGCTTCGAAGCCCTGCGGAAAGGAGTCAGAGTGACTCCTAGCGGGAGTTTTCTCCTCCGCTTCGACCTGACTCAGGTCCATGGGTTCGGGACCCACCTTAAAGGAACGAAAGTTCCTCTCGGCGTTGAACGCCATCTTAAACGCCTCCCCAGGGATTGGGGTCGGCATCGTAACAGTTCCGAACGTACTGGCCCTTCTTACAGTCCTCCCATGAAGACGGGAATGGACACATCGTCCGAATTCGCTTTCGCGTACATTCCTGCCTACAGGGTCTTCAGTTCTTGGACGTATGTCTCCAAGTCCCTAGCGCCCTGCTGGCACCTCAAAAACGCCAGCTGATTCTGGAAAACCAGATCAGGCGTGGCGTACATGTCCATAAGCTTTTTCTTAAGGACTTCCCAGGTTGGGAACACGTTCGTGACCGAATCAGGACACGTAAACGCCCAGTACTGGCTTTGCCCGTAAGATGGGTCAGTGCAAGTCCCACTTGCAAGTGATCAGCGATCCCATTTGCAGTGGCAAAGTCCGTTTCGACCTCTAGTAACCACACATAAAGGTTATCACTCTTTTCACCGGTGAATTCCTTTATCTTAAAGGATAATGAGGGACGCATCCCCGTGGAACGACCTCCACCTAAACTCGCCTCATGGGCGATGAGGGCATTGACCGTTGCCTTCACGGCTCAAGGCACTGATCCACTAGGAGCTGCATGCCTTCGTCACCCAGTAAGGATAACAGCCTGTTAAAGGATTCCTGCTGGACGAGGGTTAACCTTTCCCAATCTTCCTGATTCATCCCATACAGAGGATGCCGTATCCTACCAACACAGGTGTTTGATTGACTACAAGTGCTACCAGATGTAGCCGGTAGGTACACGCACGGTGCGGCTAGAGCACATAGGAAGACTTTCCTTTAAGCGGCGTTTGCCGCTACTTAGCCGAGACGCCCTTATAAAAGGACTTATTAAGAGAGAACTCTCTTACTCGGGGCCAAGATTCCACTTTGATTTACCAGTTAGCACAAGCTAACGCCTTAACATAAGGCTCCCTTAATAGGGGGGTAGCTAAGGGAAGAACTTCCCTTACGCTACTACACTCACTACGCGCGCGACCGGTCGAGGTCGCGCGACCTGCAGTCTTTTGAATGAAATGTAAACTGAATGTATATTTAATATGTAATTAGCCTAAATTAATTTAAACTAATGTAAACTATATGTAATAGTAAGTAGAACTTACCAAATTCGTACCTAGCTAAAATGTAGTGTACACCACTTGTGTACCGACACGTGGATGGCTGACACGCCACCCCCAAGGGATCCTGCCCTAATTGGTTAAAATAACCAATAGGTCCAAACCTTTCGGAACGGTCAATACTGACCCCAACCGTAGTGTACCCACGTATATCACATACTAAATGTAACCATAATATAACCCTGTTACAACGACGGCGCACGACGACACGGCGTTTGTCGACAAGGTGACGGGGTGGGTTCTCGCGTTCCTCTCGATGGAACCAGCATCATCGAGCGACGATGTGGTGAAGCGGATTCAAGAATTTCAGTCACTTTGTGTCAGCGGCACGCCGATCAGCTTATCGGCGATCGGATTGGTGAAAATCAAGGAGGCTTTTAACCCCATCGTGTGCGAGAAGTGTCAAGAACACAGATTTTGGTAAGTCACATGATATTGCGTGTACTTACATTTTTCATGTTTGTACAGTATGGAGATAGGATTGGTTAGTTATTTTTTGGCCTTTAACTCACAACAAGAAAGTCGTTAACATCTTTGCCAAGTACATCAGTCGCCTCTGCACGCCGCGGAGTATTTGGGAGCAGAGGGTCGGGTAATCATCCCCTCTAGCTCATTATACCCGGCCGGGACGCGTTACAGACGCACTCGGCCCGCCGGAAGTCCCTCGACGGGAGTACGCATTGTTCGGCTTCGCAAGCTCAAGTTACACACGTTTGGAACGTGTAAGCAAGTTTTTGGATTGTTACGTGGAGATATCGTTCGTGGAGTTTGTTACGTTCTCGTTGGATCTCCATATTGGAATATTGGTCTTTTATTCTCACATTGGTTGGGCTCTACGATCGGTTAAGCGATCTGCCCTTTTGGAGTATACTTACTCTGGGTATAATTGGTCTGCCCGTACCCAGGGTGAAGAGTTCCGCCCAGGGTACACTACCCAGCACGGTCTCACATTTTTATACCCAAACCAATTCACAGCGACGATCCACCAAGTGTGTAACCATCCCATTCTATCGGGTACACAAGGTGAGATGGAGACGCAGAAATCGGACCAGGCGTCCTATGCTGATGATCGGTCGTCTGCTAACAGCGGACGATCAGATCGGATCGTAGGCGAAGGTTCGCGGGGTACCCCCCCCCGTCAGTTGGAAGTCTGGGCACGATGGTGGTCGGGTTCTCGACACTACGGTGTTCGATTTTGAACTTGACTCCACCACAATGGTGCGCGTGCCCGGATCACTTGGTGATCGCGGATATCACCGAGATGATATCTCGTCATGAATTGATTATAATGAATTAAATGCGGAATGGTTCTGGAGATAACATAAGGAACGGCTATCGCGTTATGTTCTCGTTGTCGATAAGGATGGTGATGTCCGATCTGGCCGGGTGGAGGGCCAGATCGGGATTAATAAGTTTTTTCCTCCCCATAAGGCTCCCACCGGAGCCGATCGGGACTATAGCAAGTCTTGCTATAGTTCCGGAAAGGATCAGGATAAAAGTCCTGATCCTATGCATTTGAATGTACGTTTTGATGGAAAAATAAAAGATGAAAATGACTTGGAGGCTGATCGGAACGATTAGATCCACTTCCCAAGGTCCCCCAGCAAAGGCTGGGAATGACACCCGATGAAGATGACTTGGAATAAATGTCGCAGGTCGGGGATGGGGTTATCAAGGAAGAAGACCTGACCAGGATCTATTACATCCACGAGTTAAAGCGATTTATTCGTGAAGACCCGGTAATGCAGATCTTAAACCCCCAGATCCCCCATCGCCTTCTCGGACCCACCACCGAGCCGATCCAAAGCGATCGGCCGTTGATATTGGTGAAGAACCTGCTGGCGATGTTGGCTGAGGTCGGCATAAAAGTGCAAAACCTCGCCAACGTACATAAACTGTTTGATCTGGACACTTGGAAGCTGGAGTTGTCGATGTCGACCCCCATGATCATTTGGTGCCGTTGGTGGGGGCGATTCGCCGCCCAACTCCCACCGTGGCATTGAAGGCCTCTGAGGCCACGGCACCATACGCCGATGTGTGCTCCGATGATAAATCGCTGTATTAGTCTCCACCTTCCTCTAATAGCTCATCGGAGATGGAGGTCGGTGTTGAGCGGATGACCATGGGGGTGGATCATACCCCTCTTGGGAGCATAAAAAGGACGTGCGGCAGCATGGGGCTGCATGTCGTTAGGGGCCCCAGGAGCCCCCACAGGTTTCAGTACCTCCAAAGGAGGATGCCAACACGCTGCCCATGACCCAAGCTAACGTCCAAGCCATGTTTGAGGCAATGATGGAGCGTTTCATGGGAGACCGATACCGATCGCCTCCGCGTCCACATGCCCAGGACCTATCTGCCCGGCAAAATGTCAATACTTGCCGGGATGTTGATATGGAGTCAGTGGCATCAACGGATAAGGCTATCCGAGGTGGTAAACCAGTTGGAAAAGGAAGACGCAAGCCGCAGCCAGACCGACCCCGCCGATCAAGTAAGAACAGCGATTTCTACATGGAATCGATCGGCGATCCGGATGACCACTATGGGTCAGACGGTGCAGGGGCGGGCAGAACGCGCAAGGCTAACCATTGCCTCTACGACCGCATTTGATTTTGGATCTGCTGCGATCCCACGCATTCGCATGGCTGCGACCACGGATATCAAGGACTTCACTGGAAAGGACGCCGACGAGGAGCAAGCCAGGTCGTGGTTGGTCGGGTCAAGTCTGCTTTCTTACGGGATCAGACACCAAAAAAGGAACGGTGTCTGATCTTCAAGGATCTGCTGAAAGGACCGGCTGCGAACTGGATCCAACAGTTGGGTCGGGATGTACGATCTGACTGGGATATGCTATGTTCAGAATTTGAGGGGCAGTACTGCAACTACGGATTCTCTACCGCCCGCATATACCATCATATGCAGAAGCGGGGTGGCGAGACGCCGATTGAGTACTTGCACCGTTTGAACGTGGCTCCAATTCGCGCCGGGATAGTGATCAAGTAACGCAACCTGCCGACCGGTGCCGCTATGGAGCACGTGGGTCACTATATCAGTACCCTTGATGACCAAGAGCTAGCGGATCAGCTCACTCTGCTGCGCCTCAAAGATGTGGGGGAAGTGGAGCAGACGCTGCGGAAGTTGCAACACTCACGCAGCATGATGGCGAAGGTCGCCGTTGGATCGGGTCGCTACAGATCTAAGACCCAGACCGATCCGGTGAAGAGGCCTCTGACCAGATCGGCTCGTGCTGTTAAGTCGATCGCGACAGGACAGTACTGGATCGGAAGAAGGAAGTATCGGCAAGTCCATTCGGGAGTCAGACGAGGACCAATATCGCCACATCTTCGTCACGGAACCTGCCTCAAGAACCAGATCGACGCCTAACCAGGCAGATCGGAAGGGCAGGAGGGAAACAAGTCCGATCCGGAATGACCTCGCAAGAAGTGTTCTCACTGCGGGTAAAGCAAGCACGATGGTCAGGACTGCTGGAAGAAGCTGATAAGCAAGAATTGCGAAAGACGCGGCCACCCCACCGATCACTGCCTCTTCGTGTGCAAGTCATGTGGAGAGATCCACGAGGCTGGCCAGTGCAATATCGAAGAGTTCTTCAATCTGATGCGCAAGTGGTATGTGCCCGATAAGCACGCGGGGATGCTTCCACCTGACGTCGAGAAAATGTTAAACTAGAACACTCGCCAGGTTGGAATCTGGATAGAGCCGAGCGATCTACGTTTTGCATCTATGCATATGTCGGCAAGGAGAATAAAACCGACAATACATATTCTATTCTCAATTGCGTCGATAGGGATCATACGGTCTACAATCTCACGACCGATGAATATTCCCGATCGAAGGTGGTCATGCAGTTGGATCTGCTGCCTGGAAAGTCTCGCGGATACTGGAAGTATCATGCGCCCCGACAAATGGTTCAAGCAGGCGAACGATGGTGGTAAGATAAATAACCAGAAGGCAACGATGTTGTTCGACTCTGGGGCCGAAGTCTCAATTATCGACTCCGCCTTTGCTCGTAAGGTCGAATGTCGTATAGACGACACCCAGAGACAAGAATGCGTCGGAATCGGTGAAGAATCTTATATGACCGATGGAAGGACGCGCGTGAAGATCACCCTATCGGGTTCGTTGGTCTAATTCTTCAGCGCTTGGGTTGGCAAGCTGGCCGGTCAGGATGCCCTGTTAGGCATGGATTTCATGGTGCCGGAAGGTATTCGCCTTGATCTGTCTCATGGAGCGCTTACACTCCCGGATGAGGTCCAGATCCAGTTAGCCGGTCGTCGGCCCCTATACGGATCGCACACCGATCTGGTCAGGTGGGACCAAGATGTCACCATTCCAGTCGGCCAATCCCTGATACCCCGGTCGATGAAGGTTTTCGATCAAGGAATTTATGGGTGACCAGGGCGATCGGTGGGTGTAGACCTTTGTGAAGAGCACCGGCCGATATGATTTCGTTCGAGTCACTAATATCGGTGACAAGAAGCTTACACTCGACAACAATACTATTGTTGTCATGTAGCTGGAGGAAGGGAAAGTGCCAAGAAAGATGGGGTTCGTCTCGATCGGATCGAGACGGTATGTTTAGTGGCAGAACTTGGCATACCAAGCGACCACCGATCTGATCAGCGATGATGGATCGGTGGAAGAAGATACCTCACATATGGTGGAACGACCCAGCTATGTAACACCAAAGAATATGTTAGCTCGAAGAAAGGCACCGCAGTCGCCGGACACGGTGGACCATCAAGCAGATGAGCTAAGGTTCGTCAACGTGGTGGCGTCACAAGAACAGGCGACAGCGGAGCCGGGAATAGAAAAAGGGAAACATGGCATTGCTGGGGGGGACCACGATGGCGCGCCTAAGCAGATCGACGTCGTCGAAGAGCAGCCCGCCGATTGGGAACAGAAGTGTTCAACCGATCAGGACGGTTTGGGTGATATTGCCCGGAAGACGATCGAGTTTGTATCCATGAGGGCGGGGATCAATATATTCAGTATCTGGAGAGCCAGATGGCAGTCCTCCCTGAAGTGTCTTATGATCCTCCCTAAGTCACCTTGGACGATCCGCAAGTGGGTGATCGGGATGTCAACAGTCCCGACCAGATCGATCATCTAAAGAAGATCATATGGAAAAGAAACATATGCTGATCGGGAAAGGCAACGCCTTACCCCCTGCTGCTCGCGGAGCGATCTGTGAGATCGACGTGGGTGATGCCAAGCCGATTGCCCAGCGATGCTGACGTGTGGCGCCACAATATCGCGAAAAATTGTCCGATCTTATTAAAGGACTGTTGTCTACCAAGATCAGTAAGCCTTCGACCTCGCCGTAGGCCTCACCGATCGTGATTGTGATCAAGAAGAACGGCGTCTACATCAGGTTGTGTATCAATTATCGGTTGGTAAATCGGTTGACCAAGCTTACGGTGTACCCGATGCCGCTGATCAGCGATCTGCTAGAAAATCTTGACAAGACCCTATGGTATTGCTCACTGGATATGGCAAGTGGATTTTGGGTGGTTTCGATGACCGATCGGGCTCGCGAGATATCCGCATTTGTTACGCCGTTCGGTCTGTTCGAGTGGAACCGTATGCCGTTCGGTTTGAAGAACGCTCCCCAGATCTACCAGAGGCTGATCGACAACGCATTGTATGGACACTTCAAGATCAGTACCGATCGGGACCCCACCGAAAACCATGATGTATTTACAGAGAATGAACCCGATCGGGAAAGGGACCGTCCGTTTTGAGGAGGCGATCGTGTATCGACGACATTCTGATCCCTGCTTCGTCATGGAGCGATCTGTACAAGAAGGTCGAACGGTTGTTGAGACATGCGATCGCTGGAACCTGTCGATCAGTGCTGTGAAGAGTTTTTGGGGCATGTCCAAGGTCGTATATTTGGGTCATATGGTGTCGATCAGTGGGCTGAAGGCCAATCTCAAGGATCTGGAGTCACTGAGCAACCTCCCGTTTCCCAGATCACTGAAAGCAATGCAGTCCTTCTTAGGGAGCTTAAATTACTACAGCCGCTTCATTGAAGACTTCGCGATTTACGCGGCCGTGCTGTACGATCTACGGGAAGTAGACTACCATATGTTGCGCGTTGGAGATCGGGCAACTTTACGGGAGGGCTGCGACTCTGATCTGCCCGCAGACTTTCCGCAGGGGGAGGAAGAGGATCACATGAAACGTGCAAATGTTGCTTTCGGTATGCTGAAGGCCAAGATGGCGACGGCACCGATTCTCAGACACTTCGATCCGGAAAAAATGCCGATCGTCATTGTGTACGCTAGTAAGTGAGCCATTTCCGCCACTCTAGTGCAAGAACATGATGGTGTGTACCATCCGGTCACTTTTACGAGCCGGACGTTGAAGCCGAACGAAGTTAACTATGGGATCGTCGAAAGGAAGTTCTGGCCTTACTACGGATTTTGGATGTGTGCTACAACCTACTGGTCGGCCGATCGGTAAAGGTTCTTTCGAGAAAGTCGACATTGGCCTGGCTGTTATCAGCCAATGGGATGGACGGTCGGCTCGGCAGATGGTCAGCGATCTTGTCACAGTGGTCCCTCGAGGTCGTCAAGTGCACCAAGGGAGAGGAGGAGATATTGGGAACATTGGATGCCAGTATCACCCCTGGGTATGAAGTGGATGAAGATCTGATGGCGATTGCCCCAAGGAAGCAACTTCGACAGTCAATCTCGCTGCCGCCACCGATCGTCGATCACGATGAGGAACTCCTGGTCTTGAGTTTCGACGGATCGGCTAGCGTGAAGAAGAAGGTCGACTCCTATAGCTCCATACTGTGGAAGTTACCACAATGGTCTATAGTAGCAGCCGCCGCCGACTTCACGCCTGACATAACGTTCAACGAGGCGGAATATCGGGGACTCCTTCTATGTCTTGATCTGCTGTCATCACAAAAGAAAGGGCGGATCATCATATGTGGTGACTCCAACCTAGGGATAAGGCAGATCACCGGGGAGATCGACTGTAAGGCGCCACGGTTGAAGTTGCTGAATGATCGGGTGATGAAGGCGCTGAAAGACTATCCCAACCACGAGCTATTGCACGTGAAACGGGATTGGAACAGAAGCGCCGATCACCTCGCGACCAAAGCCATGAGGGACCAGATAGGGGCGACGATCACCTAGGAGGCCGTTCTACTTGAACTTATGGACATAAATAGGCTCCCGGAGTTGATCAAGCCCAAGGACAGCCCCGATCAGGTACATGTGATGGCGGCGACTAGATCGCGAACTCAGAAGTCTCGCCGATCGTTCCCAAAAGAAGGGATGAGCGAGTACGTTGTACAACAGCTAAGGGCGGAACAGATCCTCAAAGCGCAGGACGAAGAAGAGTGGATCGTCAACTTGAAGGCCTATCTGCGCGGTGAACTGTCCAAGTTAACAAATGATAAGGCGAAAGAGTGTACCAAGATCGCGTACAGTTACGATGTGGACGACAATGGATTGCTGTATTACTGCCGTGACACTGATCATGACAGTGCCGATCGAGATCGACTAGCGAAACTGGTGATCCCTGTGCTACAGCCGGATGTCCTTCATCACTACCATGTGAGTCTAGAAGGGGGACATCAAGGCATAGGCAGGCGGGACATACCACAAGATCAGGGCCCAATTTCACTGGAGAGGACTTTATCGGAGCGTGCACAAATATGTGGGCTGTTGCACAGATTGCGAGACAGGAAAGGGAAGACCGATAATCAAGGGCCGATCGCCCGTAAATATCGAGGCTACCTACCCTTTCCAGGTGATATCAATAGATCACATACCGTCACTGCCAAGATTGACACGCGGCAGCACTGAGCTGCTGATCTGGATCGACCTATTCACTGGTCTGGTGATCGCAAAGCTAGTGCATCCCGATCTGCGGAGCAGATCGCCCAGAGTTACGAGGAATGCGTGTTCAGAAGGTTCGGCGCCAGCTAAGTTATCAGACACGATCGGGAACCCGGTTTTATGGCTGAGGTGTTCCGATCGTTCAATAACATGCTAGGCCAGAAGAAGAGAGCGACGATGGCATATGGTCCGCAAACGAACGGATCGGCTGAACGCATGGTGCAGACAATCACAAGGGCGATCAAGATGTATGTGGCCGATCCGGACCAACTTGACTGGGATGAGTATGCAGAGAGACTGGTATTCGCACTCAACTCTTCAACCGATCGGGTCCGAGGAGAGACGCCTTTCTATCTGGCGTATGGATGGGACCCTCGATCGACACTTGAAGCGGAGATACCGATCGGCTGCACTTGGACCCGCGATCGCGATGCTCGCCGTTGGCGTATGCAGGTCCAGAAGCACTATCAATATGCGAAAGAAGTCGTAAATGAGAAGTTGCTTCAGGCCACGCAAGATCGAGCAGATTGGAATAACGATCTGGTCCGCCCTCATGGTATTTAACCAGGGGCGAGCGTATGGTTATACCTCGATCGGGTCAAGGAAGGCTATGCAAAGAAGTTGGCTCATATGTGGCACGGTCCTTTCCGTGTAGCAGAGGTGATCGGTGAGCATGCTGCCCGTCTGATCACGATCGGCACGGATTATAAAGTTTTTCCGATCGTGCATTTGTCCAAACTGAAGCTGGTCAAAGAGTTCCCCGATCGGCCTAAAATGACCTGTCTGATGGACGAAGCGGAGAGGTTCGATTTTGATGAGGCTCTGCTGCCGGAAGAGAGTTGGTAAAGGCCATTGGACGAGGACGAATTCGAGGTGGAAAAGGTGCTAGATGTCCGATCGGTCAAGAAGACGCGTTTCGGTCGCACCCACCGAGAATATCTGGTCCGCTGGAAGGATCATGACGAATCAACTTAGATCGACGAACTCGATCTAAATTGTGGAGCACGCTACGAGAGTTCGAGCGAGAACGAGTCAGTCGGAATCGCTTCGCAGTGATGCAGACTCATGAAGACGAAGATGAAGACACACAGTAGCACCGATCATTATATCGATCGGTGTGAATATGTGTAAGGTCTGAATTATTGTGAATTAGTCTGATGAACTGTGATGAACTGGAGTAGTGGAGTGACGAACGTGGTGATAATATTCGCGATGTGGATGGAAACTGTGCGTGATAACGTGTTGGTACAAGTTTGGAGAAAGTGATGAGATTTGGTTAAGGGATCAGGTGATCAGGAATTTGGAAAGAATGATGACATGTATTATGGATTATCTGGTCAGCTAACTGCCACATCAAAAATCGTAATCACCCCACAGACGTCCGATAGTCAACGCCGGATGGCTTTGATCTGGTTCTGGTGCTGATTGTGCCAGGGCTCCTTACGATAGATCTGGATCAAGGCGCCTTTCAGGTCTGCGATCGGCTCGTCACAATGCAGACCGGGATATCAGTTGCTGTCCTCAGTCAACGCACCGGGGCTCTCAACACGACGCTTGGTCATATGGAGAAACACCGGATACAGAAAGATGTCGATGTAGCAGTCGCGGGCCAGCATCCCTTCCAGAATAAACTGGCATAGTGCCAGCAAGGCCTCGCCCGACCGACTCCGGCGCTGTTTGCGGCGCTTCTGAAACAGGATCAGGTCTTGGTCACGTAACTTCCGACCCGCGCGGAGGATGAGATAATGGTAGACTCGCAGGTCGCCTGGCAGTGGGCTGTATTAAAATCCCGAAGTCGACCCAGAAGCGAATCGATCCAAGGAGTCGACGCGAATATGGAGTCCAACTTGGCGCTGAGCAGCACTTCCCATGGTCGATCTTCATACAGACGGTCGATTTGCGGTCCTGTGACTAGGTCCGCCCGCCACGCAGACGGTTCAGGGGTTTTCAAAGCTGGAGGGAAGAGCCAGAAATCTGGTCGGGACATCGACCGGGCTAGATCTTGCTTGGTCAGGGCTGATCGATGCAAGCTACCGATCTGCCCCGGTGACCATGGCAAATTGGCATCTGAAGTCAGCGATGGAAGAGGTCGATCTCCGATCGACACCCCTTTCAATCGGGAGTGATGGCGCAGCCCAGATGTTCCGGGCTGGAACGAAGGCACCGATTCGGTTGACTCACGCGTTCGCGCAACACCATCGCCTTGGGAGCTGATCACCTGATCAGCCCCCGATGCAGACTTCGCTGGAACAGGACCTCGGCGTCGATCGGATTGGTACTTGGACAAAGCGGTGAGCAAGAACTCAGAATCTCCCGATTCGTCCCCTGAGTCCTCTCCGGAGGAGACCTCCATATGTTTGGTGTGAGCAGCGCGGGGCGTAAGGGCGCATGCGATTTGACGGTGATGGAAGTATCACCTGCGTTCGATCTTGGGCTTGGAAGATTCGCCAGCGTCCTGGCGTTCTTTTGAGGCACCGCTCGCTTCTCCCCGAGTTCGGAGTCGCGCTCTACGCCCCGCGACCTCGGTCCCTTCGACGCGTCCTTACGCTTCTTGGAAACTTTTGGGATTTTGGAATATTGCCTTTTGGCCAATGAATGGCGTCGTTTCCGATCTTGGTGCAGATCGATTAGAGCGGCCTATGCAGATCGGTCAACGCTAGAGCCTGCAGTCGGAAGTCGGTACAACAAGTGGGTCAAATGTTGCTGGCACCGATCTACGGCCGCCCAACAACGGTTTGACTCCTGGGTCCAGGCGTCCGATCAGCTCCGGAAGGACTCGACCTTCTCGATCTGGTCATTGACCACGACCTGCAACTCGCCGATCTGCCTCTCCAGGTCACCATGTTGGGCGCGGAACAAAGTCCGATCGGACTGATTCTCCAACCTCTGCCGGTTGACCAGCGCGAGCTGTTCCCGGAGGTGTGACCTGTAGGCCTCCAAACGAGACAGATCATGCCGTGCGCCGATCAGCCCGTACAATATCGGTCGGAGCTGATCGCAGTGGTCATGCGACTGCCGATCAGCCGCGAGTAAAGCGTCATAATCGCCTAGTTACTTGTTGAAATGTTTCCTTGTCCATTTTTCGCTATGGCGATGTCAGTGGGCAGCCGATCTGCACGCAAAAGAAGGTTAGAGCAGATCCAAGACTAAAAACAGACCGATCAGCTTACCTCGCATTGTTTGTTGGGCGATTTGGGCCCGGAGACGCGCGTTTTCGGCGATCACCTCCTGCAACTTCGTGGACATGGGGATCAAAGTATCCACCTCCTTCCGCAGATGCAGGAGTGATGAATTCTTGACGTCCAACTGCGACTGAAGCTCCCGGACTGTTTTCCGGAGCTGTTCGACCCCGATCTGATGCCCATCCGGTGTGTCGGAATCTGGAGTGTTGCGAGGGCTGTCAGATCGGGCCGATCTGGGAGGCGAATTGACATGGGGCGATGAGGAACACAGGGCGCCTGCAGCAGCGAACATCAAGAGAGGTTACAAGATGATCGGGTGCACAAGAACAAATACCCGGCGAAGGCGGATTCGAAGATCTGTCCATCGGTGAAGTCCGCTACTGCGAAGATCTGGGATGTGGTGAGATCGGGTCGCTACCGTTTCGAGGCTACAACCAGAATCAGGGGCGGCTTTGGTGAAGCGGATTCAAGAATTTCAGTCACTTTGTGTCAGCGGCACGATGATCAGCTTATCGGCGATAGGATTGGTGAAAATCAAGGAGGCTTTTAAGCCCATCGTGTGCAAGAAGTGTCAAGAACACAGATTTTGGTAAGTCACATGATATTGCGTGTACTTACATCTTTCATGTTTGTACATATTGGGGACCGTAGGGAGATAGGATTGATTAGTTATTTTTTGGCCTTTAACTCACAACAAGGAAGTCGTTAACATCTTTGCCAAGTACATCAGTCGCCTCTGCACGCCGCGGAGTGTTTGGGAGCAGAGGGTCGGGTAATCATCCCCTCTAGCTCATTATAACCGGCCGGGACGCGTTACAGACGCACTCGGCCCGCCGGAAGTCCCTCGACGGGAGTACGATTTGGCGATCTCAACACCTCAACTCAAGTACGTTTGGAACGTGCTATTCACTGGATTGGTCTTGGCGTGGAGATATCGTTTGTGGAGTTTCACGAGCATATTGGGTCTTTACGCGGACATATTGGCTTGTTTTAATATTGGTTGGAAACTAGACCGGTTTTGGTCTTATTTCGTATTGGTCAGGAACTAGACCGGAACGGTCGGTCTACCCTCTATTATTTCGTATTGGTCAGGTCTTGATCGTTTGGACGATCGACCTATTGGAAATTATCTCTTGGAAGTGTTTTTGGTCTGTTTGTGTCTGGGGTGAAGAGTTCCGCCCCAGAGATACCTACCCAGATCGGTCTTCTATATTCAAGACCGGTTCGATCCAATCTGCGATCCCGATCCACCGAGTGTGTAACTAGCCCATTCCATCGGGTACACAAGGTGAGATGGACACTAAACAATCGGACTAAGTGGGTTCTGATGACGACCGGTCGTCTGCTTGCAGCGGACGATCGGACCAGATCTCGAGTGGTGGTCCGCGGAGTACCCCCTCCGAAAGTTGGAAGGCTGGGCGCGATGGTGGTAGTCAGGTTATCGATGCTAATGTTTTCGATTTCGAACTTGACTCCACCACAATGGTGCTCGTGCCCGGATCACTTGGTGATCGTGGATATCACCGTGATGATATTCCATCAAAAATTGGATTCGAAGATTTGAATGATTTGAATATGGAGTCGTTCTGGAGAGGACGTAAGGAAAGGCTATCGCCTTACGTTCTCGTTGTTGATAAAGAGGGCGATGTCCGATCTGGCCTGGCGGAGGACCAGATCGGGATTAATAAGTTTTTTCCTCCCCAAAAGGCTCCCACCGGAGCCGATCGGGACTATAGCAGGTCTTGCTATAGTTTCGGAAAGGATCAGGACCAAGGTCCTGATCCTATGCGTATGAATGAAAAAATTGATGGAAAACTAAAAGATGAAAATTACTTGGAGGATGACTGGAACGATCCGGTCTACCTCCCTAAAGTCCCCAAGGTACCCAAGGTGCCCAGAAAAGGGCTGGGAATGCCACCCGACGAAGACGACTTCGAAGAAAAGTCGAAGGTCGGGGATGAGGCTATCACCGAACAAGACCTGGACAAGATGTATTATGTTTTTGAATTGAAGCGATTTGTTCGCCAAAACCAGGTCTTTCGGGTGTTGGACCTCCATATCCCCGACCGTCTTCTCGGTCCCACTACCGAGCCGATCCAGAGTGATCGACCATTACTGCTCGTCAAGAATTTGGTGGCGATGTTGGCGGAGGTTGGCATTAAAATGCAGAACCCCGCCGATATCAATAAATTGTTGAATTTGATGCTTGGAGACTGGAGGCGTCGATGTCGGACCTCCAC
>CM047580.1:37884580-37973951 GCA_026184515.1 Peronosclerospora sorghi | reverse complement strand
GCGACAAAGATGACGAGTACAATATATCGCTGGAGCAAGATAAGTTTAGCAACGAAATCTTAAAGCGGATGGCATTAGCGTTAACGACCTCATAACTCAGCGCAAGTACGTTTTCCGCGAGTCCAAGCTAATTTCTGACAACAGTCGGCGTGCATTGGACCGAGTAGCGGAGATTAGTTACCTTGCGCACATTGTTATCCGCGTCTTCGAAACCTTTTCATTGCCGGTAGACAGTGAAGATCGTTTTCGCGTGGAAATTTCGTTTTCTGCAGGCGTCAAAGATGGGCTTGCAGATTCCCCAATGGGTGCTGTAGGAATGCAAGAGACGATCTACCTTACCAAGAAAATGACTGGTGTCATGCTTAAAGATATGCTCGCAGCGTGCGTTTAGTCCGTGCAAAACATATCTTAATTTTATAATGATAGAGAACTGTACGGGGGGAGTACATGTCTCTATCGTATAAGCAGACTGTCTAACGCAATGTTGTTCCTTTAATGAAGGGTTAAAATATGGCTTATTACTTAGTGTTAACGGATTCAGTTCAGTAGAAGGTGGCGCGAATACTCATCTTAATCCAAACAGTTTTTATGCCTTACGTCACGAAGTTAGTCCTATGCGACGAAAAGTGTTACAAAGTTCAGCTTACTGCGCAGTATTAGTGTAGACTGTTAGAAACCGGTGGAGGTGATGACAACGTGGTAGAATAGGAACTGAAAATATATTAGAGCCAACTTTCTCTCTTTATTTCTCTCTTGCGCTCTTGTGCCCCATCGGGAGTTACGAAACCCTCTTGGGAGTTACGAAACCCTCCCGATGGCACTTCAACATGCATGGCGATGAAACATATACTAAATATATCCGGAATCCAACACGCCTCCTTCGAAGCCTCTGCTTCGAAATTTTACTCAATCCTTTGTCGATACCCCCATCAACTTGCATAATGATTCGAGCTTTGTCTTGTCCAAAGGCTTGGTGAATGCATCGGCAGGATTAACTTCTCCCTTGACCTTCACAAGCTTGATCAATCCTCGCTGTACTTGATCACGAACATAATGCCATCGGAGCTCGATGTGTCGAGTTCGTTTTGAATACGTTGGATTGGTGGCCATCTCCAAAGCTGCACTGTTGTCAATATGAATGATTGGCGTGATACTTGAACCTGGGAGAATTTCTGACAAGATGTTAGCTTGGGCCATCGCTTCCATGCTAGCATCACATGCTGCAACATACTCGGCTTCGGCTGTTGATTGAGCAGCGATTGGTTGACGCTTTGCCATCCATGATACTGCGCCTCCTGCGATCGTAAACACATAGCCACTGGTGCTTTTCCGAGTTTCAAAGTCACCACCCCAATCGCTGTCACAATACCCCTTGAGTTGAACACCACGATCCTTGCTATCATTATCACCATTCTTGTACCAAATTCCGTGTGCACTCGTCCCGGACAAATATCTAAGTACTTTCTTTAATGCACCAGCGTGTTTTGACGTAGGATGAGCAACAAATCGACTGAGTTGACCAAGCTCATAAGCAAGGTCAGGCCGTGTGTTTGTAGCTAAGTACATTAGCATACCCAAAGCACCTCGATAGTCGAAACTTAAATCAGCTCCTTCGTCCTCGTTTGCCGGAACCAACCGAGCGTTTGTCTCCATTGGATTTCCACACTTGTTTGTTTTATCAAACCCGTACTTGTACAGAATATCTTGTGTGTACTTTTGATGGCAAATGAATAATCCATCATCTGTTTGATGCACCTCCACACCAAGATATTCAAACAAACGTCCCTGATCTTTAAGACCGTATTCATGATCCAAAGCTGCAAAGATGTCACGCTTGAACTCTTCGTTGTTTGTCGCGCACACAACATCATCTACGTATACGAGCAAATAGACCACCTTCTCACCATTAATGAAGTAGTATAGGCATGGTTCCGTCGCACACCTGATGAATCCACGAGCTAGAAGTCAACCATTTATCTCAGAGTTCCATTCCCTTCCATACTGTCGAAGGCCACATAGTGCTTTCTTCACGACGTATACATGTCCTGGTTCGTTGCATGGGAATCCTTCAATGAACTGGACGTATTGTTTAATCTTTAAAGTCGCATTCAGATAGGCCGTATTGATGTCGCCACCGTAGAGACGCAACCCACGCTCGCTGCAACTGCGACAAGATCTCTAAACGATGACATCCTTGCCACGGGTGAAAATGTCTCGGTGAAATCGATACCTGGGCGTTGCCAATTTCCTAACGCCACAAGACGCGCCTTGAATCTAATTATAAAACCTGGCGCGTCCGTCTTGAGTGCATAGACCCACATAGTTCTCACTGTTTGTGATCCGTTCGGCATGTCGGTCGCTGGGATATCTTCCAAGACACCTTTGTCTTTTAGTGCTTGCATTTCAATCTCCTCGGCTTGTCTCCAGAAGTCGGCATGGTTCGATCTCATTGCTTCACGACGATTCTTTAGGACTTTAATATTGTTGACATTTATTGCCTTGCCATTCTTGCCGATAATCCGCTTGGTCATGTTTGCAAGTCGCACATAATCATCAAATCTGGCTGGTGCACGAATCTTTGACCATTCTCGAAGTCCCGTTCGTCGTACCTTCGTGTCCAAACCAACTTTGTTTCGCTCATTTTCCGACGACGAGTCATCTCGTTTGACGCGCTTTCCAAGACCATTTGGTGCTACTATCACATCTTGTGGCTCCGACACAGAACCCTTGTCACTTCGTACTGTCTTGGCTATTTTGGTCTCATCGAATACCGCTCCTCCATCTTCTAGAGTTTATTCAATGTGTTTATCTGGCTCCGACATAGAACCCTTGTCACTTCGCACTGTCTTGGCTATTTCGGTCTCGTCGAATACCGATCCTTCATCTTCTGGAGTTTCTTCAATGTGTTTATCTGATCCATCCATTTGCATCTCGCCCTCTTCGGTCGAGTCATCGGCCGAATATTCTTGTGAGCCATCGTAGTCCAAATTCACATCTGATCCATGACTTGCAGACACTGACACTGCGTCACCTTCATCACTTTCGAACTGATTATTACCATCAATGTCATGATCCTCACGCTGAGCTTCAGGCTCTTCAAAGTGATCATAATTGTCTTCGGATGAATGCCCTTCGTCATCGGACTCAACCTCGTCCTCATGCTCGTGTCTGGAGTTGTCTAGAATGACTGTGTTGACCTCAAATGTGACAGAGGCATTGACACCATTGCTCTTATCTGAATCATTCGCTGTCAGCATGTCGTCCATGTTCGGGTATGTGATACTGACCACTGATGCAACTTCGCCGCCATCTTCTGGTGGTTCCGTCGACAGCTCAAGCCATTCACCAATGTCGTTTTCAGCTGGGTCGACGTTGTGACGTTCACCGTACGTGATCTCTTCACGCACTTGTACCTCAGCCACAAACTTTACCTTGTTTTCACTGGGAATGTAAACCAAGCAACCGACATTATCTTCCCTATAGCCCAAGAGGAATGCTATCACGGCATTTGCATCATGCTTTTGCTTCTCTGGTGTGACAGGCACATGGACAAACACCAGACAGCCAAATGGACGAATGTGGTGAATGTCCGCCTTCACGCCAAACATGTGTTGGTAAGGAATACCGTCAATTGGCTTGCTATAGAGACGATTTTTGATGTACGCCGCGTTCAACAATGCGTAAATCCAGAACGATCGAGGATATCCAGACCGGTACATACCAGCGTTCACCATCGCAACCAACGTTTGATGAGTCCGCTCACATGGGTTCAAATGTGAGCTTTTGGGTCCCACCTTAATGTGCTCGATACCTCGTGCCGAGTAACATTCTGCCATGGTTTTGTTCACAAACTCTGCTCCCTTGTCCGTCAAGATCTGCTGAACTGGGAATCGTTCACTTCCAGCCATCTCGAACTCACGCTGTACAATCTTCTTGATCCCATGACCCGCTTGTCGTTCGGCCCACACATCATAATCTTGAATGTGTTTGTTCACTGTCTCCGCAGATTTATTCTTCAGCAATCGAAGTGTCACAAATCGACTCCATGCATCCATAATCACGATAATCGCTGTGTAATTCGATAATTGTTCTTAGGTGGGAAGAGTAGGTCTGCATAGACAAGTTGATTTGGTGCCGTCACTCCACGGTCGAGTTTCTTTCGTCGTCGCTTTTGCTTCTGTTTTCCAATGTGGCATGCGTCACAATTTTTCTGCTTTCGACCACTGAGCATCATACCCTTTGTCAACGCTCTATCCACCATCACCTTCAAATACTGATGGTTTGCACACATGAGATGCTTGTGCCAATCATCAATCGTTCCAGCTCCATCCGTCACAGTGAAATTTGCAATGATTCTGCCACCATGGCCTAGCGGAGTGGAATGGCCCGTGCCCTCGGCCTTAAACACCCAGATCCCTTCCTCTACTATCGCATGAATGACATCTTGAACTTGCAAACGAGCAATGAACATGCACGACTGTTGGTCAAAGTCGATGTCAAAGCCTTGATCCATGGCAAATTTCATAGAGAAGAGACCGTGGTCGGCGTTCTCAACGTAGAGTACGTCGTCCACAAACAATTCTACCTCTTGATCACCCACTTGAGTGACGATTCGAACTGTACCGATGCCTGACACTTTCGTCAGTAATTCACGTGAAGCACCAGACACGCTTGCACCAATACTATCTGGATCAATAGTCTCCATATGGACAAACAGACTTTTGTCCCCAACAATGTGACTGTTTGAACCGGTATCAAAACACCACCAGGATGAACATTCCGTGATCCCCACAGCTTGTCTTTGATCTGCTGCGACCATTTCCGTTTCCAGCGGTAATGACTCGACTGACGCTCCTGCTGTAACCCCCGGTTCAGCTGCAATGACTGTAGGAATTTCCATTTTTATGTCTTGTGACCCACGCTGTTTCCCATCATTGCGAGTAAAGTTTGCACGATGCTGACGCTTCTCATCAGCTTTATTTTGGCAATTTGCACGGAGGTGGCCAGTTAAACCTCACTTGAAACATCTCCTTCCAGTTTGTTCCTGACCCTCACTCTGCTGCCTTTGTTCATGACTGCGCTCACCTCGGCCACTGCCACCATTATGATGTCGACGTCCACGATCGCGACTACCAGAACCATGATCAGTGTGGACACCCGTTTTTGGTCGTCGGCATGACTGTCTTTCGGCAGCCTGCCCAATTAGGACACGTAGCTCTTCGGGAGATAGTGTACCCCCGTTTCCACCGTACTTTATCGCACCGCGAAGTTGTTCATATTCATAGAGGTCGGGAAGACTCGTAAGCATCATCTCCTTCATGTCGATATCATTGATCTAGTATCTGTAACTTGCAAGCTCCGTGCGTAGACGGAACATCTGTGCCAAATGA
This sequence comes from Peronosclerospora sorghi, assembly GCA_026184515.1. Classification (NCBI taxonomy): domain Eukaryota; phylum Oomycota; class Peronosporomycetes; order Peronosporales; family Peronosporaceae; genus Peronosclerospora; species Peronosclerospora sorghi. The sequence goes on along the minus strand of CM047580.1, from coordinate 37,968,561 downwards.
ATATCAATGTCATCGTTTTGACTGCATTTCATGGAGCGCAACTAATTTGTCTTCTTCAGAATTTGACTCTCTCGAATCGTCGGGTCCGATCGCTTTTCGTAAATTTCACATATCATTTCCCACATCTCGCTTCCAGTTTCGAGATGATCGATTTGTTGTAACCTTGCCGTCGGGAAAGTGGTACCAATCAATCGCATGATAGTGTACTGCCGCCTATCAAAGGCCTCTTTGCCTTCCTCAGAAGTGAGTTCCTCACGTTTGAGCTTCCGAAGCGCAATATCGTCCAGACCATGCTCTCGCATTACCGTAAGCAATGTCCACTTGTATTTGAGGAAGTCCTTGCCATCCCAGTTTGTGAGGAGACCATCAACTTTGATTTCCTTCGACTCCTTAAACTCTCGGATCAAGCGAGCTTCTCGCGCGCTTATCTGGGTGCTACTGTCGCTAATTGATGAAGACGACATCCCGCTCGACAATTTTGTTGGCTCATAACCCTGTTAGAAACGGGTGGAGGTGATGACAACGTGGTAGAATATGAACTGAAAATATATTAAAGCCACCTTTCTCTCTTTCTCTCTCTGTTGCGGTCTTGTCCCCCATCGGGAGGTTCGAAACCTTCTTGGGAGTTACGAAACCCTCGCGATGGCACTTCAACATGCATGGCGATGAAACGGATACTAAATATATCCGGAATCCAACATAGACATTACATGAAGACAAGAAATTTGTGTGTACGGGTAAATTGCTTAGTCTTAGAGATCGTTGTCCATATTAAATAGCGAGACTACAACCGACAAAATAAAGGCAAACTTGACCCGAGATCAACCGACTGCTAACAGTACCAGCAAGCACGCACGAGTTCATCATCCGGAGCATATCGTGCTAACAGTAAACGCAAGCGTATGAACTAGCAGGAACGAACTTAAGAAAAAAGCCTTGGTCTGCTTAGTTCTTGGCGTCTGCCTGGCGGGACAACTCGGTCAATGCCATGTCACCCTCGCCGTGGTGGCGGATATAGCCAGCGAGAGCAAAAGTGTCCGATTCACAAGTAAAGATGCCGTTCGCATTCACACGTCCAATGTTGATCTGCACCGCGGCGTTATCCTTGGCCGCAAGATGCGGTTCGTCCAAGAGATAGAACGCCATGAGACAAGACCAAGACCAACAATTACCAAACTAGTATCTACCGTTTTGTATCGCAATTCTTAAGCACCATTTGCGCGGGATATAGATATCGATCGAGTGGCCGGCCTCGTTCTGCATGGTAACGTCAGAGTAAAATGTAGAGACAGCTGACCTCCGAAAACCAATGGCCCTGCCCGGTCGTCGATACAAACGTCAAATATATCAAGCCCTCGCGAATCGAATATCTAGAAAATTGGAAAGATTGCAATTTTGGGGGGGATAGGCCTATAATTGAGGGGGGGATACGGGTAGTAATTTGGGGGGGGGGGTACGGGTAGTAATTTAGGGGGGATACGGATATCAATTGCCATATTTTATTGGTTAATCCACTTTGAAAAGTTTTCCTTTATGGTGTAGTTGCACCTTGAAGTGAAAACCGGGTGGCCCAGAGAAATATGTCACTTTGTGCAATTAGCCGTAGCCATAGCTACTTATGTTTAACACTTTTACTGTGCCTGTCAGTAACTTCCCATGCTCCTAGTGATGTCACATACTACCAAGTGCCTTAATAGATCACTTGAGCTTCTTTCAGAACACGAAGCGCCTTCTTTGTGTCGCCCTTCTTGAGCAGCACATACACTAACAGCTCGAGGGACTCGCGACAGTTGGGATTTTCCCGCACGGCACGCGTTACACTTTCTTCTGCTTCGGCATTGCGTCCCTGTAACAGCAACGCCGTTGCGTTATTCGCATGGACACCAGCTCGAGCTTGAGACACCTGAATACAAGCCAAACACAGCACAATTGTCACCCAGGCCTTTTCAGCTTGCATAAAGTCTAGGTCAATCCATCATTTTACCTGAATTTTAGCTTCCCGTGCATACTCTTCCGCCATTGTAAGCAAGGTTCGCTGCGATTGCATAATTTCCGTTGCTTCAGACGCTCGAGAGAGCATGCATAAGGCTTCTGCTGTGTATAACTGAGCCAAAAAACAATTGGCCTTAGAACACGTAGGCAACGCCAACAGCTCCTTAGCGCTTGTAATGGCAAGCTGAGGTTCGTGCATTGAGAGGTAGACATATGACAGGTTAATAAGGGCCTTCTGACGCAACGCATCCAGTGCTTGAGCGTCGTGAGTTTCACTATGCGCTCCCTCAGTAGCACCGACAGGAGTTTCAACTTGTCCATTTACATTGTATTTGGCTTCCAAAAGCTGGTTGCAGAGCAAAACGACGTTTTTAAAGCATTTGGCGCCAAAGGGTAGGCTCATTGCCGGCGAGTCGTCCGCATCATTAACGTCTGTCGATGTCGAGCACGATCCAGTGCCGTTGCCATTTTTCTCTGGAAGCTTAATATCCTGTGACACCGCAGACAATTGACTGGTGGGAAGCAGAACACGACGGTGAGAACCAGCGCCAACGATTTCCTGAATCAACCCGCTCTTATTTTTTGCCACATGTGCTAGATTCTGCTCCTTCGCGAATGCTGCAGTGCAGCATTCCCCGAAGCGGAGCCACAGCTTGGGACGGTTGAAGAACAGCCGCGACGACTCGTGGAAACATCGGAACGCCAACGCGTACTCGCCTTGAAGCAAAAGATGCAATCCATTATTGTATATGATTTCATGGTGAAACGAACCAGCAATGACGACTGCATCTATCTTGGGCGTCTTTGTCGTGGCTTGTAGGGCTCGGGCAAAGTATGACTGAGCGGCCTTTCGGTGACCCATTTGGTAGTGAATACAACCCATATTGTTAAGCAAAACACTCTACAAAAACGATTCACGACACAGATTAAACCTACTAGTGTTTAGGAGCTGTAGACGACATAAACGCACCTCACTCACAGCCTCCTGTGTACAAGATGCAAGAAGCTTAATACATTTCTTGTAGTTCCTTTTTAAATATTCCAGATTCGCCTTTAAAAACAGTGCTGTGGAGTTCTGGACCACCAGGCATGGATGCCCAATAGCAGCGCTGGTCTTCTCTGACTCTATCGCAAGCGAAGGTGTCGATGTCGCTGTCATCTCTCCCCTATTTTGAGTCTTAATTTCCTTCTGAAAGATCTCAAGCGCAGACTTCACCTCTTTCTTTGCAGTCTTCAAGTTACTTTGAAACAACATAAACTTAGCACGGTACAAATGAAGTCGGAAGCGGAATTCCGTCATATCCCATCGATTCTTCTTCTGTGCTTCCGTGTCCACAACATTTCCATTCGCATCACGCTGCACCAAATGATCCGGTGGTTCATGCACTGTATTAAACCGATGCGGTTTCTCTAAAAACGCCAAGATGCTCTGTGCTCTCTTTAGCGTTGCCTCACGCTCCCTCTCTGTACTTACACAACCTCTACTACTGTGCAAAATCACGTCCAAATGCAAAAAACTCGCGTGCATCGCAACATTTTCATCAATCGGGTCCACATTACGCATCATCGCTTCCAATATTGAGCTAGCCTGTGCATATTGCTTGGTCAAAAATAAAGCTGCTGCATAATTGTACCGCAAGTACGCCAACTCTCGTTCGATTGAGAAAGATCCACTGTCGTCCGGAATATTAGCAGCATTTTCTCCGTTCGCAGCGCTTTCTGCAGCAAGTGGCGTAGATTTGTTGCTCTTCTCGTGCTCCTGCAACTGCGTCCGTAGATTTTGCTTAAGCGCCAGTTGCAACTTTTCAGGTGTGTCTAAGCCTGCAGCAAATCGGGCCAGCGCTACATTATGACGAACTTTATAGTCCTGACGGGGGTCAATCTCTTCAACGAGCTTCTCCAAAGCATCTACAGCTTCCTCGTATTTGCCAGCACTAATATATCGGTAACAGATATGTCAAAAACTCGTCAAAAAATACCCCATTGACGTATGCAACCCACTTGAACTTCAGCTGAGCACGATGACTCAGCGAAGACTTGTTTTCCTTGGCACGAACGTCTTCCGACATAGATGTGAAGGGTTCGTGCGTCAACTGTGTATTATTCTTGTTTGATATGTACCACTTGAGCTCGATCTCTGTGTTGTATTAAGATAGACAACTTGTGTCAAAATCTTTACTATTGCATCGTATCGGCCACAGAGCTCCATTTTCATTAGAAAAAGATGCATAGCGTGAATCAGACGCACCGTCTCTTGCTGCCTTTGCGCTTTATCCTATAAAGGCTGTAATGACGGGGAGGAAGGAGAGACAACGGAGTTGATACACTCTCTTGTTTTTCCTTTGGTCGGATTTTTAGGTGAGAGGTGGAGAATTACGACAGTGTTAATTTATAATGTAGCCAATCGCAAAACAAGTTCATAAAAAACAAAAGTATATTTGTTGAAATTTCGAAACGTTATCACGCAAACACATTCTGCTGCTCGTCGTCGATGTCCTCGTTCGCGACATCCAGGGCGCTAAAATTCATGAAGTGCGTTTTGCGATGAATTTCGTGGTAATATTCCTTGGGATTGTCAAGTTTGAGGTCATACTTCATGCCTGTATTGTGCTTCACGCCCATAAAGTTGTAGTTCCACACGTCTCCTTCTGGCACCATGTAGAAGCCGAGGAAACGGTCCGACAAAAGCATCTGCACCTTCTCGTAATGAGTCGGTGCAAACCCCACCGGAACTGGGCCGCTGTCTTTGCTCTGCCGACCCCATTCGTAGCCAGCTGGCGTTAGCTTGTATGCTGTCAAGGAGCACGAACCAGGAGTAAAGCTGCAAGTGATGATGATACTTTTTTCACCATCCCACGACGTATTTTCCGACATGATTTTCGAATGATACGTGACATCCTGCGGTGGCAAAGTCAGGAGTTCGTTAGGCTGCGTATGAATCCAACCAAGCGCTTCCATGCTTTCCAAGTACTCGTGGTCGGGCATGTGCAGCGGAATCGTTACGCTCTGATGCGTACCCAGCTGCGGCGGCATCACGATACAGCGAATTTCTTTCACTTGCGGGTTGTCTGGCGGGCTCACACCGTACAGGAGCCCGCAGATTTGCGTCCGCAGGTCTGAAATGGTAATAAACTTGTTAAGCACATTTTTTGGCAGCACGTAAGTGAATCCCGTCTCCTTAATGTCGTCGGAAGACACATAGATGTGGTTCGTACGCAAGTGTAAGTTTGTCGCTGAGATTGCACGTACGCGCCAATCGGTTTTAGACGCGAACGAGTGCTGCTCATATTGGCTTGTTGTGGTCACCACCATTTCATCTCCATGTTTATTTACTGTCTTTGTTGTAACCGAGGTAAGTTGACTCTGTTCTCGCGCTTGTTGCTCGATCTCAGCAACCTGCTGTCGCTGTAACGACGGCGCCGAGATCTCCATACCGAGAATAATATCACGTATCTCCGTTTGGGTTAGCGAAGCGACATTCACATTATTCTTCTTGCCATAATCACCGAGAATCAAGTCTTTCAACTGCACTTCCACCTTCAGCCACTGCTCATCGGTCAGCGAAGGCCAGATATGATGCGGCTGCGTGGTCGTTTCACCATCAGGTCGCAATATGATCTTGGTACGATCGTTGCTAACGTGCAGAGCACGCAGAATCAAGATTAACCGCGAGAAGGCCGTGTATGACGTGATAGTGTTCAGCCAGTCGTCATAGATATTAAATAGAACCATCTGTGGCTCTGTCGCCTTCAATATCAAATCACCAAACTTCTCCACCTTCAAGCAAGCCTGGAACGGTAACTGCAACTCACTGCCTTTGATGACAATATTCGGGAAGTCCAATAGATGCACTTCCAGCGGATCCAACATCCCTTTGCGCGTCACAATAATTTGTTTTGGCTGTTCTTCCACGGGAAGAGATCGAATCAAGGCCGCAACTTCTTCCGCTGTCTTCCATTTTGCCAATTGCCCCAATCGTTTCTGACCGGCCCACACTGATGTGTGAATAATTTTTAAAAACAATTGACCCGTGCGCGGGTTGAAGATGAAAATGGCCCCATTGATGGGCTTGGTCGTCAGATTGCCCTCAAATGTCTTATGAATGGTCACGCGATAGACATTCGTATCGTCCACGAACCAGATAATTTGGTTGGAGAAGAGCTCTCCATAGTTCTGACTTGATAGATACGGCTCTGTTGGTTCCGACGAGTAAAGCTGCAAACCCTTTCGAATACGCTCTCGCAGCACATAAAGAGCTGGATTTGCTTTCATAATTTTCGCCATTGCCTGCTGCATCAGTGGTTTGCACCCAGGGAACCAGTTTCCATACCCGCTGTACAGATTGTATGCCAGATCCACCGCAAGGAGTACACCCGTAGGCGACGGGTAAATGGTCATGTTGTCTGTGGTGTAGTCTAAAAACTTCGCACGCGCATATCGCTCAATATCGTGCGAGTCAAAGTCGCCCCATCGCAGCTGCACATCGATCCAGTACTTGGAGCTCGTTGATCCATCATAACTATCCTTTGTGTCGTGCAATAGCGTGGGTCGGCCCAATTGCCACTTATACGCCGCGAAAAGAAGTATATCTGCGCAAGATGAATTCATCTTGTACGACTTCCGCGGATGAATAGTTTCCTTTTGGACACTTTCAATCTCCAGCGCATCGAGCTCTTGATCGAAAACTGCAGACAAACAAAAAACGTAGACGTTAGTGACTTATTCACCACTAACCAGTCGCACGGGCAGCATATCGTTCCAACAAACCTTGCACTGTGTAAAACAAACACAACAGAGAGAAAGATATAAGTATGATCATACGTCATCGTAGTGCAAGAGTGCGTACCTAGATCCATCACCAGCGATTCATGAATTTTCTGCCACAAGTGGGCGCGGAAGATTTGAATGAGAGAAATCTTGAGGGTCGGGATCTTTCCGTGCATGAAGATACCCGTCAAATCAAGTTGCACTTGGAAACCTACATACACATTGGCACGATTGATTGTAGGAGACCACCAGAGCGTGAAGCGACGGTTGGGAATTTGGTTCAGCCCTGATCGCTGCGCGTTGGTCAACTTCTTGTACTTCATACTCTCTTCAAAACCAGAAGCCTTCTCCCAAAACAAACCTTCCCATGTGGGGAAATAGGTACCTTTAAACAGTGTATGCTCGAGAATACCTTCGACGCCACCTAATGCCTGAATCATGTCGGTTCGATAGTTGTTGAGATTCCACAATTTTCCATCGTGCCGCTGATGCGTCCACCAAAACGGGTTCTGCCGCATAATTTGATAGCATTTAAAACCCGTACGCACGCGCCACCCTTTGTCGTAGGCAAGCGTATGACGATCTTTCTGGAAAAGCGTATTGATTCGCGGAATACCACGATCCCACGAGTCTTCGAGGTCTTCCAGCGTCAAGCGACGATTTTGAGTGTTGGCCTCTTGACGCTTCAACGCGTATTCAGCCCACACACGCTGCGAATCGATGAATTCAGACTCCCAAGGCTGCAAATAACGGAACAAGTTGGGAATGAGCTGGTCTTCTTCATGGGACATTCCAGAGCGGAAGTGAGTCACACCGCCACCGTCTGTTTGTTTCGAGTAGCGCAGATCAGATTGAGGAATCAGTACATGGCCCATTGATAACATCCCGAGACCACCTAATTCTTTCGGCGTGTAAAATACAACGGGAGGGAAGCGCGATGGCATCTTCGAGTTTAATCCAATCTTGATACGTGTCTGGATCTTGTTCTCACATTTCACTAATAGATCTAACAGCTCTTGTGTCTGCACGACAGCCTCGCGGTAATACGTCATCAGTCCAATCAGCGCTGAATTCCATTTGTTTGCGACTTTTGTGAACGTCGTACTACCCGACGACATTAACACTTGACGAATACGATTTTCAAACGAGTGTAGCGATTCATCGTCTACACGGAGGTAAGCTTGCGCCGTGCGTTCTTTTGTTATCTCGTTTTGCAGGATCCAGACTCCATCTTTGTGCGTAAACGCTGCGTCAATAGCACGAATCTTGGGTAAAATACGCACTTCAAACCCACACATACTGAACAGCAAGTTTGGATTATCCTTCGAATACACGGACACGAAGCTATTTTCCCATTCAAACGTCGTCATGGAGCGCGGCAAACGGTTCTTCATATCCCAGAATGTCGCCCTGCCAAGGTTCACGTCATGTTTCATCAGTCTCATGCGCGCATCGCGAGGCCAGCACTTTTTATTGTTGTATCCAACTACGTTTTCGTTGTTCGGATCCGGGTGTTCTGTCAAATACCGTTGGATTAAGTCGCGCGAATCATCAGCATCAAAGCGAAACAGCACGTAAATCTTGTCGATATAGCGCGTATATAAGCGAATTGGATGACGCGTCTCCGTGGCAGAATCCTTGAACGACAGATACTCGTTTGGAAGCTCGGGCGTACCCGCAATTTCCGTTGCACGAGTCAATCCCAGCAATAATAAATCCAAAATCAGACCATAGTATTGGAAGATAAACGACCCAAACTGTAATCCACGAATGAGACCGTACGAGTTCGTGTGCATCATGTCCTTGTATGCAATCACAACGTTGTTTTTCGCAGTCATATAGTCGGCAATGTTATGATCAAGAATCAAACGCAGGAGTCGGTTCAAGAGCGTCAAATCGATCTTCTCGTACACCTTTTCAAGCTTTGACTCGAGCATGACCACACATTCTTCCTCCGATGTATCCCATACGTTATGTAAATTGTTCACTCCTTGGCACCATTTATAAACAAGCAAAGGCGGGGGTTCTGAGTCGCTAGGCTTGACCCAGCACGGGAAAAGGTGGCGCTTGTCAGCTTCGTACCACAAGTATTGATCAAGATACGCATCTGTGATTTTCTCCAAGGGTTCAATGTCGTTTACAGGGATTAAGTGACTGTAAAGATCCATAAATTCAAGGTGAACTTCCTTGAAGGCACGTTGAGTTAGCAAGTGCCGCTTAATACGGGACAGCGCTTCATGTGGATTGTCATAGGCTTGTTCAATCAGACCAAGTTCTTCACGCTGCGTTTGATTCAAACGATTATTCACCGAGTAATTTTCTTTCAGCCGTTCCAACGCAAGAATGAGAAGTTTTGTGTCGTGTTTATACGACAGTGGCGGGAACGGAATAGGAGCAAACTTTCGACTCTCCAGCCAGTGGACAGTGGTCGTATACACCGCGACAGCTTCTTCAGCAGATACGTACGGACCATCCTTAAGGTAGTTGTGTTGACGTTCTTGCTCTGCCTTGAGCCATAGACGCGTCAAGCGCCCCAAATTTTTCTTGCAAACCGTTTTATCAACGGTAGCACCTCGCTTAATACGCTCACGGTTATAGTGTGCCACATTGGTCCACCAATCCGCCTTGGACTTGACGTATCGTAAGATCATGTTCTCGATGGGAGCTGGCAAACCCGGCACCTTCCATGGAATGTTTGCTTTCCAACTGTTTAAACACGATCATCACATGCATTAGAAAAAAACAAAGAATAAGCATGATATTCTGCAGTTGAAGACTATACAAACCATCGCCAAGCTTCACTCAGATGCGCCATAATCGCTCGGGACTTGTTCACCTTCACACCTTCTGGCATCATATCCAGAATATCGTGCATTACAGCTGCTCGTAGCTCCAGATCAAAGTGGCTTTCCACACGCTGCTTTGTGACAGTCTTTGCGATGCCCTTCGAGTGACGACCTTCAAATTGACGTGCGAGTAAATTTCCCAGCCATCGCTCAAGCAGCGGCACAATACCGCGCAAGAAAAAAAGCCAGACCCGCCAAGTAGGCGCCCAGAAGCCACATCCCGGTCCCTTTCCAACAGGGCCTGTGTTAAACCGGTAGTAGATCAAATGCTTCAAGTCCTTACACATGCGGACCTGACGCATCAAGCGGTACTTGTATCGGTACATTCCCGTTAATTGACCAACATGTGCAAAGATGTATTGCAGACCATCCGCGAGTTGGAACGCATCGACATTACCCAACCGATACTGGACGTGGGAGTCCACAATCAGCTTTGTCAGACGCAAAATCTCTCGCGTTAAGTGGAAAGCATTACCAAAACGAGACTTCTTGCGCTCTTTGGTCGTCAACGTTTTGATAGGCTTGAGATTAAAATTGTAATCTAGGTGCAGATAATTTAAATTTTTGCGGTGAATCAACAAGTTTAACATATTATATCCTTGGCGACATACTTGCAGACCAGCTTCAACCCAGTCCAACTCAGTGCTTTGAAAAAATTTCGTGGATTTTAGCGACTTGAATAGGCATCGCTTGTTTAGTGCCTTTGGAGGCCGATGGTGCAATGAATTTAGCACCCAGCATTTCAGCAATTTCTGGTAGCTCACACGAACTTTAACAGGCTGACCTTGTGGACAGTGTTCCTGGAACCACTTGTTAACTAAAGGGACATCGATTGCACGACGTGTACGGCCCATGCGCAGATTAAACGGACGTGGGGCCCAATAGAGAGCAATTCCATTAGCTGTTTCCGCAGTATACAGTGGTTCATCCGTCAGAAGCGGGTCAAAACCCATGGGTAGCTGAAAATCGTCTTCATCGTCGCATACTTCTTTCTCTTCATGGCTATCGTTTTTTTCTGCTTGATTTACTCGGAAGTGTGATATTGGGTTCACAATCGGATCAAAGTAGAACGCAGGAAGATCCGGATCCTCTGCCTTGATGTAGCATAAAGTAGGCGTATGATACGGCTGAATATGGACGGATCGTGGTCGACTGTTGTACAGGAATGGGAAAGCCACTTTGTATTCCGTCCGGATCTGGTGGCGGATAATAATTTTATTAATATCATTGAACTCGTTCCAGTCCTCATCGTCCTCGTCTAAGTCACGATACAGTGGCTCAAACTTGGGTCCACCTGGAATCGCAACATTCAAGGCTTTGGCTGTAAAAAAAGACTTTTTATCGAAAAGATACTCGTAATTTGGGTCAATCAAGTCGCTGATTAATTGACCGGCAAGTCGATGCAGATTAGCCATGATAGGCACTGGCAGTCGCCACTTTCGATAACTCGGTCCATTAACGAATTTTGAGTCTATGAGCGGCTTTGAATCGTAAAACCACTCGATTACTGCCGCGTCGTCATCTTCATCCAGTTCCATAGTGATGCTCTCAGACGGCTCAATATCAAGAATATTATCTCCATAATCTAATGGCGGCTCCTCGTCATCAAAAGGAGGGAAGCGCATGCGCTTAAAGTGACGACGATCGCGTTTCTCACGTCGCATCATGATCCACATTGTGCCCCACTGCGCTATGTAAACCGGTTCAATGACCCATGGAATCTCATTCACAAAAGTGATGGCACCCGTAATATGATACAAGACTTTCACATCTTTCACTTGTTCCCAAGGCATGGGCATATTCTCCAAAAGCTTAAGAATTGCATGAGGCACGTACTTCAGAGCGCCCAGGTACACGCGCTTATCATGGCGAAACTTCTTGCTGCTCATATCTCCGTGATCCTTGATGATCTTGCGCACGTGTTCGGGTGGCATGTCATCTTCAACTGACTCGACAAAGCCAAACTTGCGCTTTTCACCATAGCGCTTGGCATTCATTTTGTTCCAGCGACGACTGCGTTCCTCCAGCAACTTTTGCTTCTCTTCAGGCGGTAAGAAACTGGTCGCGAATGGTGCCACAGCTACATTGGCATCATTGTATTGGTCATTCCTTTGGGAATTGGCGTCGCTCATATCCATATCGGCAGCACCTGGTGGCGCCATGTGTAAACCAAGTGGAATGATTTTATTGGTTCTAGAAAGTGTAATAAATTGTAAAATACAAGTAGATGTGCAACTTGAGAAGATCGTGCAACGTAAGTGATACACAGCGAGGGCCCAGCGAACTCTTCTCCGCAACACATGGAGAAAGAAAAAAATGAAAATGCAGGACCGCGAATTACCCATTCAATTGACGTTGGGCTATGACGCTCTCACTTGAAGTGGCGGGACAGTGGGAATTTGGTTGGGATGTGAACAAAGGCTACTGTGTTAGCACGATGCAACGTAGATTATACGATGTTGCAGCGAACAAAGGAGCGCGCGCGAGAATTGGAAGAGCTCTAAAGCGAGCTTGAAGTCGAGAACGCAGCGCTACGAAAATGTCCACGTATATGAAGAGTTGAGCGTGGAGAAATTTATGTCTCAGCTGCTGATTGAGATGGTGCATTGTAAAGAAGAAGGAACAAATATCCGTTTTACTCACTGAATTGTGCTGGTGGTAGTTGCTGTGGCTGTGTCGAGTTTTTAAAGCTAAAGCAAAAACACGACAGGAGAAGCGAGCGGCCAGTTTGGCGTCGGATGTGGTGGCGCTGCTAGAGAAAGCGCGTTGAAGAGAGATGTGCGAATGCTTAGCGAAACCCTCTATTGAGTGTGTAGATAGAATGCCCAGTGTTCAACCACACCATCTTCACGTAAGAGTTCAGATGCACGCGATACAAAGTCTCATACTAATGTCGTTAGAGGCAGGACATTTTCAAAGTCGCGCAGCGACCATAAACAATTTGAACATGGGCGGGTGTTCCTCTAAAACCAACACTAAGGACCGCATCACGTGTGATCAACGCAGCCGAGAGCCCATCCGGCGAAGCCGCAATGGTGGGCATCATCGTCAGCGCACTGAAGCTAGCGATGGTGTCTCCAAACGTAAACATTTAACAGCAGATACTGCGACTGAGCGCTCGAATAAGGCGAACCGTCGACCCAACAGCAATACAGTGGACTTCCAAGAATTTAAGGACAGAGAAAAGAACGTGGTCGAGACGATGCTGGAGAGCAACAAGGGACTTCGTATGGCTGAGATTAATTTTAACGACCTCAAACTGCAGAAAATCATCGGCGCAGGTGCATTTGGAGAAGTAATAAAGGGCGCGTACTGTGGCACACCAGTTGTTGTTAAGCGAATGTTGCGTACGAAAATCACAGAGGACAATTTACGCATGTTCAGTGACGAAATTCAGCTCATGATGAACCTGCGTCATCCCAACATTGTGCAATTTATCGGAGCTAGCTGGAACTCGTACTCCAATATGTACGCCGATGTGATCATGGAAAATCAAAAGTGAGTGTTGATGTCATCTCTGTTTTTTGTAGTTGCTTTGTGACGGAGTTTCTAGAAAGAGGAGACTTATTCGCGGTGTTGCGAAACCCAGAAAACAAGATAACCTGGGCAAAGCCCATTCTGCGCATGACCATCGACACGTCTCGTGGCATGGCGTACCTGCACAGCATGAAGCCTCCAATAATACACCGTGATCTTAAAAGCATGAATATCCTAGTTAGGTAATAACCGATACGATGATAAGAGCGGATGGGAAAAATGTGCGCCATTCTGACATGCGATGTGTCTGCTTATTGACAATCTGTAGTTCTACGTGGGGTGCCAAGGTGAGCGATTTTGGTCTAAGCCGCGAAAAGACTGTAGATGAAACAATGAGCGTGACTGGTACACCGCTTTGGTTACCGCCCGAGATGATTCGCGGAGAACGCTATACGGAAAAGGCAGATGTTTACAGCTTTGGCATCGGTTCGTGACGCATTTACTTGAATGACGACATAATTACTAATAATTCGTCATTCGTTCACTCTAGTGTTGGCAGAATTAGAAACGCGTAAAATTCCGTACCATGATATTAAAGCGAAAGGCGCTCGCAACAAAAAGGTATCCGGCAGCACGCTGATGCATATGGTAGCCTACGATAATTTACGTCCGTCGCTTAGCAAAAACTGCATGAATAGCGTGCGTGAACTGTATGAGCGCTGTACATCCGACGATCAATCGATACGCCCTACTTTTGAAGAGATTGTGCAGTTTCTCGAGAACGACGTGCGTAAGGAGACACTCGTACGTATGGTAGGTGCTTCAAGTCATTTCACCTTCCAAATACTCATGAAGCAATTTACTTGATTGGTACAGAATAGAGAAATGAATGTTGTTGAAGATGAGCAGACAGGATCGGATGTATCTCCTGAAGACCTCGGTGTCCACCGTGCAACTCGTTACGTGGATTAGAATTTATGCCTTAAGTTCTCTGATTCTCTTATTAATTAAATCGTACTTAAGATCCACTTCATGGGCCACGTGTCACTCCCCATTATCATTTCTTGATCTACTTCGAACAAGTGAAAGATCGACAAAAGAATGTGGAAGCTTTTAACGTCGGTGGCCACAGTCGCGCTAGGCGTCGTGAGTGCCAGTGATGTGGTGGTTCTGACCCCCGAAAACTTTGACGAGATTGTTGACGGCTCGAAGCACGTGTTGGTTAAGTTCCACGCGCCGTGGTGCGGCCACTGTAAGAACTTGGCGCCGACCTATGAGACGGTGGCCTTAGCTTTCAAGAAGGAAGATGACGTGGTGGTAGCCAAGTTAGATGCTGATAATTACAAAGATCTGGGTTCCAAATACGGTGTTTCCGGCTTTCCCACGCTTAAATATTTCCCCAAAGGCGCCACTGAGGCGGAAGACTACAAAGGTGGTCGTAGCGAGGAAGACCTTTTAACCTTCCTAAACGAAAAGGCTGGTACCAAGGTGCGTGTAGTGAAGCCTCCAAGCCACGTGGTAGCACTGAATGAAGCAGATTTCGATGCCGAAGTTATCCACTCCAAGAAGCATGCAATTGTTGAGTTCTACGCCCCGTGGTGCGGACATTGCCAGCAATTGGCCCCAGTCTACGAAAACGTGGGTGTTATTTTTGCAGGTGACGATAACGTGCTCATTGCCAAAGTAGACGCCACTGTTAACGAAGAGCTCGCCAAGCGCTACAACGTCAAAAGTTACCCAACGCTCTTCTACTTCAGCCCGGACTCCGATGAGCCTGAGGATTACTCTGAAGGCCGTGACAAAGCCTCGTTTGTATCGTTTATCAACGAGCATGCTGGTACCCACCGCACGGAAGACGGTAGTCTTATGCCTGAAGCTGGCCGCGTCGAGAAGATAGATGTTATAATCACCAAAAATGGTGACATCACGGCGGATGCCCTGAAGGAAGTTGAGACTGTTGTCGGTGATTTGGACGGCAATGAAGCCATTTATGGCTCCTTGTATGTGAAGGTAATGAAGAAAATCGTTTCCAAGGGTCCGTCGTACATCTCCTCGGAGATTAAGCGTCTTGAGGGTCTGCTGGACAATGGGAACGTCTCCCCGCAGAAAAAAACGCTTTTTGGCCTCCGCAAGAACATTCTTGCGGCATTCCAGAAGACGCCACAGGAGAAGACTGAGCTGTAAGTTGGCGGATGCATGTACAACGCGCCTGTAGAATGAAAGGTAGCGCTAGAATGCCAACTCCCATGAAAGCCTTGTTATTCTGCTGTCATTCTTTGGTCCATTTTTTTAATCAATGCCTATTATTCTGCTCTATATTGTGCGAGCAGTCGTTACTCCTGTGCTCCACATCCTCCTACCTATACCAACATTCCGGTCGACATCATGCATTCTAGCTTCATCTTGGCACGCACTGTGTCCCATAAGACCGTTGTACGGTACATTCAAGCTGAAGCCATTTCCGATAGTGTGCTGCGTAGCTTTTCCGCAAAATTATGACACTCTATGACAACACCCTTCTCGGAAGGGCAGCTCGTGACGCGTACACCTCCCAGCACGCTCTGCATCTTCACCGAATGTTTCTGTCATACAATTGTATACTAATTAGTTACTTTCCTAGATGCAAAACAACGGTGGACATTAGTTCTTACCTCCAGAAAATAAATATCTACGGCGCAGCGGTCTCCATAGGTCAGGCGAACCTGTGTTTGAGACCGCGGAATCATCACCAACTCGGCAGCAACAAAAGACTTGTCATCACCACCGTAAGACTTTTCAGCGTAATAACCCTTTTCTTCCCCGGGCAGCTTAAACTTATAGCCCAGTTTCATCCCCTTTCCACCTCGACCAAAAGCCTTGGATCCTCCGTTTGCTGCCCTTTCCTTCGCATTAGGCATTGGATCTTGCCGGTAGTATTTGGCACAAAGAAGCTGAGACTCTACTACGCTTGCCAAGATACCCATAGGAATGCATGTGCGCTCCAATGCTTCAACAAACTGTGCCGGATCGCTGTGTCCGTTCAGCGCCGACTGGATGAAGTGCATCAGCGGATGCTCGGCCTTGTGGCTGTAATTAATGACGAACCCCATCTTCTGTTTGAACTGCACGGTTACACGGTACGTCGTCATGCCGTCCGGCGATGACCCAGCAGCAATGCAATGCCTTGGGTTTGGAGCTCGACAAGCCAGCACAATTGCAAACGGGTCAGCACTTTCGACGTAGAAATGTCCATCACTCTTTATATCGTTGGAGTAGCGCCCTACAGCAGTCAACATTTTTTCCAGCTTCACAGCAAGTTCACAAAGCGGCCTAACGACACATATCAACTCGACCATGAATATTTCCAACGGATTCTCACTTACAAGTTCACTAGCACCCAACGTTGTTGGGTACTTGAAGATCAATTGGCCTCGTTCGCTCACATAATGTGAGCGCACCGACAGCAAGTGTTGTTTGTTTTTTTTCGGAAGGATAAATTTGAATGGCAATGAGGCCATCTGAAGACACAACTCAAACCCTCCGCTATGTTTTAGGTGTCCTTGAATAGCGACAATTTTCAATGGATCCGTGTTAACCTTTTCCGGAAATGAAAGCGTAACAACTTGGCCACCTGTACCCTCCTCGTTCGACGTACCAGCTTCACCTGAATAACGAATCCTCGACTTGCGCCGCCGAGCAAAGTTTACAAAGTGCTGCAACTGAATCCTGTCGCTGCACATCTTGATAGCATATAGCAGCACTGACGAAATGTGGGGAACACCATTGCGAGAGATATCCCGATTTTCAGCGTTGTCGAGCCAGCATCCAGGAATCTCTTGGACTTGTCCCATCTCTTGAAGCACCTTTTTCGTGGACCTCGTGTTGTTTTCAATCAACCCATTTTTATAGAAACCGTAAGGACGCTTTCGTTTATTTCCGTGAATATCACCTAAAGTAGTTTCGTTACGACGGGTGGTGGACAACTGTAAGTTGTCCTTCTTGAATGCACCAAACCGCTGAATAAACTGC
Source organism: Peronosclerospora sorghi (assembly GCA_026184515.1). Classification (NCBI taxonomy): domain Eukaryota; phylum Oomycota; class Peronosporomycetes; order Peronosporales; family Peronosporaceae; genus Peronosclerospora; species Peronosclerospora sorghi. Next base: position 37,951,471 of record CM047580.1, on the reverse strand, counting down.
ACACCAGAAGGCTGCCCGGGCAATCCTGCGCTCGTCTGCAGCAATGAGAAGCACGGTAATCGTACATACTCTTCCACTTCCGTGACTTCGTGCATATGTCCATTGATCGCATCCACTTCGCCGTACTTGTCCATCTCAATAACCAGGTAACACTTAGACTCCTTCGACGATGTAAGCTGGAAAAAGAGTGCCGTATCCGAGATTGATAAATCTTCAGTCTGTCCTCCATGCTGTTGCCGAAAAGCAAGATACCGTTCCCAGTTTAAATTGACATTTCGCAAAACTTCAATACCTTTAAAAGAGGAGCCAATTTGTGCTATCTCGTCAGCCATGATCTCGCACAAAACCCTACGAACACTTATATGAAGCATTTCATTGGTTTTGTCGGTTTTTTCATCACCGGAAAACAAAGTAAAATCATTCGGCAATGATTTATCGATGTTACCTCCAAGCACAATCTTGCATTGAGTATTCAGAATCTGCTCCAATTGTTTTATTGTGGTATAAAGAGTGGACTGCCTCGTCGCAGCGACGGAAGTTACAACAAAGCGACCCTTGCGAATGTCAAACGTTACTTCCAGAAACTGCTGCAGCCCACCAATATCTGCACGTTTGATTCGTAAACTCGTATCTGAATAATTTACCGCTACATCTTCTCCAGACACCAGGTGAGTCGAAACCCTGTATTCCGGAGAATCAACTACAAGCAATCTGCCAAGTGAAAAAAGAGCCGCTGAAACGTGAGCACGCATCGCCGCAATCAATATATTTTCAGCACTGAGCAAATACATGTTCAAGGGCACATCCAATGCACTCAAAAGTGCTGCATACCCCGGAAGGTTTGGTGGAAGGGACGGATTAACGGTAACTGAAAGAAGCTTCTTCTTGTTCGGATCAAAACCCAGTCGAACACACAAGCTTGATTCTGGATATTGCAGCGTAGGCCCTTTTCTAGCTGTTGCAACTGGATCACATAATTGTTCAATCAACCGTTGCTGCTCAGTTAGCGCTTTTGATTGTTTTCGGGTACAAGCCTCGGGCCAGTAACAAAAATCCAGCAAATTCAGGTCACTATGGTGCTTAATCATGATGTGATTCTTCCAGCGACCTTCCATCAATAGCTTTCCCTGCGAAGCAAGAATTTGCAACGCAAGCGACGAGCAAAACTCGCGCATCACCTCAAAAGCATCTACAAAAGGTCTCTTGGACTTGTTCATGGCATGCTGTACAAGATTTTTTAGATGGTTGTAGTGTGCGACGTTTGGTGCGTTCGTGCGGATGATGCGCAGGGCGCTTGTGGACGCTACTTTGGTGTGATCCTTAAAAGCCCTTCGATCTGTGAGCGCTGTATTCACACTGATAACACGCCATTTTGCATCCTCTTCCTTGCCTTGTATGGTCAACACAATCTCAAATTCACCTTCCACTTCACACGTGACAAAACCTCCTTCCAGTTTTATATTGGATATCTGCTCTGGAATTTCCGCCTCAATAAGGCGGAAGCGGATAATGTCTGCTACTTCTGTTGCTGCTTGCTCCGTATCCACTTCAGGCAATTCGCGCGGAAACATGGCATTTTTAATAATAGTAGGTAGCCGCAAATAGCTCCCTCTATACAATACGTCCACGGCAGTACTGAGGTCGTATCGCCGCTCTTTGGCCCGGTTAAGATCCGCATGCATGAAGAATAGTCGGTCGTTTGTCTCATTGACATTATTGCGGTATGTTTCTGTTTGTTGCAGCAATGATTCGCACTGCCTCAGCAGCGGCGACTGCACCGACCACTTAAGTACGGCCAATAGCTGCGCGAAGTGCTTGCGAGAGCTCTGGAGATATTTCAGCAGCGGTTCAAGTCGCTCTTCTTCAGGCATCGCGGGGAGCTGATGCATAAGCGTACGAAAGTCCTCGTAACTCTTATCCACAGCACGGTGAACGAGTTCTGACGCCTTGATGCTCGTTCGCTGGGGTGGAAAATCGCCCATGTCAAATACTTTGTCCAGGTATAAGAAGCGTCTGATACTGCTACTTTGTCAAGGGTCGAGCAACTTCAGTCGTGGAAATAGCACGATCCGACGACTTTGGCGGTGTTGGCTGTGTGGCACTATTAGTACGCCTATAAATGAAGATAAACGGCACTTACCTGGTGAGATAAGTGGCACGAGGTTCCCTTGTCTCTGTCCACTTAAAGTGACACCGAAACGCTTCTTTTTCCTCTCGAGAGCAAGAACTATGTGGCTATGGATTGACTAGTTCCTCAAAAATACGATTAAAATGTCATCACTAAAGGGAAAATTTTGGAACTCGGCGAGAAATGTTAAGTGGAAAAGTGTACTATGCCCGCTGGAAGAACATTTTAACATGATGAAGAAATGGTATGCCCCTACCAAGCACGCTACGACCAAGGTGAGGTAGAAGGTTGAATGATCTTGGTAGCCCATTAATCACTTCAGATAGCTTTTCACGCTACCCAGCGACGCGCTGAGCGACCGGCTTTGCGTCCCTCACGTCTATATCCCACGACTTCATGGGAAGCAGGTGGATGAGCATTGTCTCGCCCGATCAGCAAATGTCGCCTCTTCCATATGATCTGCTTGAGAATTTCTGTCTCCTCCGGAGAGTTGACTTCTTCATCGCTGACTCCATCGTGACATCGGATGGGCCAGGCGACATACTGCCATCTGGTTCTCGATATCATCGATGAACTGACCACCGCCTTCGTGGATGTATACCTCGGCTTCCAACTCCACTTCTGGTAACCTTCTTTGATTCTCTCCAATTTTTTATATTCCGCGCCGCGGTATCCTGCTTGACGCGAGTAGCCTCTTGGCCGACCTCAATTGAAAGGTCCCAGTCATCCCTGACTCCGCATATTCACTGACTAGGTTTCTCAGCCATCTTCAGACTCCGGATCATCTTTTTCATCAGTATCATCAACTCCGGGCTAATCAGATCGGCTACCTCTAGCGCTCTATCACCTGCTGGTTGTGGGACGCTAATCTGCGGGTCCTACAAGATCTTGTTAAGGGTCCTTTACTCTTCTTTCCTAACCATTGGCGATACGGCTGACTACATGTCACTCGCAAAGTCAGAGTTCGACTGGTAGGATGTATTCTCCACACCACATGCATTAAATTCCAGTATCCATGTGACTCCACGGGTAGCAAGTTCAGCTTTGATCGATAGAATTCATCAACACGCAGTAATGACCAGGCAACATCCAGAGCTGCTGCCCGAACATATCGCCAACCACATATGTATTATTGGCAGGCCGGGTCAAATTCGAGAAAGCTCGAATTTAAAGGGAAAATGCTCGAATTGAGCTTTGCCCGAGCTCGAATTTAAGCGCTTACAGCAGTGTAGGCCATGCTTAATATTAGGGGTTGTTAACTCTTCCCTCCTCCCAGTTCCCGCCATATCCTCTCCCCTAAAACTTCTCGATTCTCCCTCATATCCGCGCGCTTCTCTTACTTCTCAAATCTGCTATTTCCTCACACCTCTTCTTCGATTGCCTCCTCGTCCATTACAATCTTTTCCAGATTCTCGTCCATTTCACTAACCACTACCAAGGCACCACCGCCGCTGTCTTCCTTCCCTACGATGATGCATTTCGTAATAAGGGGAGGAGGCAAGAACGGGACAACAGCAAAAGGGAGACCAAATGTGCAAGGAGGAGGAGGAAAGAAAACGAGAAAAAGAGATACGTCATTCCAAGAAAGTAAGAAACATGACTTTCTTTATGACCTGGCCATAAGCGAGTGGTGTCCAGTAACCAAGGTAGAGGTACCTGTTAGATGTCAGTTCTGTCACTTCTTCGGTAGGGAAGGCTGTAACCCTACAGAAGATGGCAACAGCAAAAAGCACGCCAAGAGATCAACAAAAAAGTTCTTCCGAATGCCTTTACTGACAGACAACTACAAACAGCACCTGGAGACTCAGCATGAAAGTCGATGGTCTGATCAGACCCTATCAAACGAGCATAAGAAGGTCTATTTCGCTGGAATCGATATCTGCTTTACGGAGACTCTGCCATCCCATTTTGAGATAGAGAGATCAAAACCCTCTATCATCCAAGTCAAAAGGGAATTTTTCGATACCATTATCGCAGAGTTGTTGTTCGATGAAGAGGAAGAAGCTGGATCGGAAAACGAAGACAGAACCTCTGCATCAGTCTCTAGAGACGATGACGGGAACTATAGTGAAGTTTCGGGATCTAGACAAGGAATAAAGGCTGCTCAGACTGATCAGGCTGCTGTTGGGTCACCATCAGCTGCTAAGGTGCGGGCTCTTTCACTATTTCAAGGTTGGGGTGAAGAGAACTTCCAAGGTTGTTTCTACTAAGTGTGTGTCAGCAACGAGCTCCAGAAGGAGCTTATTGTTCAGCATGCGAGCGTGGAAATCTCTTTTAGGAAAACAACCAGCTTGATGAAGCACTACGAGAGAATTAAACGGCGTCGCTAGCGTCGGCTTCCCAAACAAGTTCAAGGTTTCGAGGGTGGTACGGGTTACGGTGGCAGAAAAATCTCACAATGATATCTGACATTCCTAATCATGTGTGGCATTTTCAATAGCCTTAGATTCGTCTACCCACCACTCAACTTCTTAACTTGATGTCAGGGTACGGTTTCCCTGAAAGGAGAGTTGCACAACTTTCATCTTCCCCAGTGTGCCACTCTTTGAGAGGCACACTGGGGAAGAGATGTATAGAGTTCTAGCAAAATATTATGGATTCTATTTGCCCTACTTGGTCCTCGCGGATGATTGTAGTGGCCACTGACTGGGATAGAAATATGACTGGCGGCATCCGTGGCCTTGCAAGTAGGCTCGAGAGACACGTAGAAGCTGGCTTGGTTCGCGTTTGGTGTGGAGCCCATCAGGTTGATTTGGTGATGCAACGGCTCCTTAATGCCTTGTTTGAGATTCAGTTTCTGACAAGTTTGACTGCACCCATTGGCTACCTTTGCCGGCAGCAGACTTTGATACAAACGATGAAGACGAAATACCAGAACCTTAACTCTACTTGCTGGCTCTCTATGGACGGACGGCAATGTGGTTCTGCAATTACAGGCAGCCTGTTCTTTCGTACCTCACAGAAAAGAAGGCAGCTTGCAGTCCATTGTGGTGGAGTCAAGTTCGAAATCTAAAACATTAGCATCGATAACCTGAAAACCACCATCGCGCCCAGCCTTCCAACGTTCGGAGGGCGTACTCCGCGGACCACCACTCGAGATCTGGTCCGATCGTCCGCTGCAAGCAGACGACCGGTCGTCATCAGAACCCACTTGGTCCGATTGTTTAGTGCCCATCTCACCTTGTGTACCCTATGGAATGGGCTAGTTACACACTCGGTGTATCGGGATCGCAGATTGGATCGAAGTGGTCTTGAATATAGAAGACCGATCTGGGTAGGTATCTCTGGGGCGGAACTCTTCACCCCAGACACAAACAGACCAAAAACACTTCCAAGAGATAATTTCCAATAGGTCGATCGTCCAAACGATCAAGACCTGACCAATACGAAATAATAGAGGGTAGACCGACCGTTCCGGTCTAGTTCCTGACCAATACGAAATAAGACCAAAACCGGTCTAGTTTCCAACCAATATTAAAACAAGCCAATATGTCCGCGTAAAGACCCAATATGCTCGTGAAACTCCACAAACGATATCTCCACGCCAATACCAATCCAGTGAATAGCACGTTCCAAACGTACTTGAGTTGAGGTGTTGAGATCGCCAAATCGTACTCCCGTCGAGGGACTTCCGGTGGGCCAAAGTGCGCGTGAGGCGCTTCCAGACCGGGTATAATAGACGAGAGGGATAATTCGACCCTCTGCCCCCAAAAACTCCGCGGCGGGCAGAGGCGACTAGTGTACGAAAAGGGAAGAACGGCGACCCCTAGCTGTGGTGTGAACCAAGACCAAAGGACTTCCACTTAGAGAAATCCACAACCAAAAGACTTTTACTTGGAAAAACCACAACTAACATACCACTACCCTATAGTCCCTAAATGTACCCACACAAAAATATGTAAAATACCCAAAGTCGGGTGACTCACCAAAACTTGCGTTCTTGACACTTCTTGAGTCTGATAGGCTGAAAAGCCCCCCTTGTTTAAGCCAATCCGAAATTAGACCAAATGCCTTGACGAAACTTGACCAGAAGTGTGCCAAATTTTGGGCACGCTTCTCCACAGCCGCCCCCGAGTCAGACCGTGTCGCACAACGACAACGGTCTGACCACGTCCATCAAATTCAGTTAAACCTTGGTCATTCAAACTTTTCCGACATGGAGCAACCATCTTCTTCATCCGTTCCAGGTACTTGCACTGCTGGACTTGACCTTCTTGCATTTCCTTAACGACCGTTCTTGTAGGCACCTCTCATACCACGTCATCGCATGTCACTTCGCCCGTCCGGTTGGTCCGGTCTGGTAGCTCCCATCGTTCTACTGCACCTCAGACATCGGCAGGGCATCAGACCGGGCCCACGTCTCCAGCAGCAGATTGCTCAACAGGCGACACAACGTAAGCATGCATGTCCGGTCTTCACCTTGGACCTGTTCTAACCTTCGTTTGTCTTCAGCCCGTATACCTCCAGCCCGTATACATCCTGCCATCAGCAAGGCGATCAATGCCCTGATTGCCGCCGATCGGCAGTCGAACACGCATGACCTCCAGCTGCGTCAGGTTTTGACTGGGCTCATAACCGCGCGCAACAAGCTGACCCGCTTGGAAGCTCATCAGCTTCATCTCCGGGAGCAGCTTGTGCTGGTCCAACAGCAGCAAGCGGAAGGCCTGCTGGACCAGACCACGTTGAGTGTTCAAAGCGACGATATCGAGAGGCGTCTCACCGAGCTCCGAATTTCGATTTAAGACCAGACCGAGGAGGTCCGGTCTTGTGAACGCAAGTCGAACGATTGGACGCAGGCAGCGAACGGTCGTCGGGCGGTATTGAAAGAATGTCATCAGCGCTTGGTTGACCTGTTTTGTCCTCGTCGGCATCCGGTTGCTGCCTACAGCGTAGACCGGTCTGCGTCGGCTGCCTTGGTGGACCTACACCGGGACCAAGACCAAGGCCGTTCATTGGCCGAAATTCTCCAGCCCGAAACTCCACACAAATCAAAGAAGCGCGCGGACGCGCCGGGTAGCTCGAGGGTGCGGGGCATAGCGCGCGACCCTGAACTCGAAGGGAAGCGTGCGGTGCCCCATAAGCGAGCCAAGACGCAGGCGCTTCTCATGGGCCCAAGCTCGGACGAGGATGACGACAGTAACGTCGCCAAAAATCAAGCGCCCTCGACCGCCGGTGCTGGCCGTGCCAAGTATTCAGAGGTCTCGTCCTGGGATGACTCCGGCGAAGACTCCGGTGATTCGGAGTTTGCTGTCCCCATCTCAACCAAGTCGCGAACAAGTCCACATGAAAGTTTTGTTCAAGTTGCATCGACTTCGGAGCAGACCAAGAAGATCGGACCGCATGGTGGTGTTCCACCACCTCATGCGTCGACAAAGTCAACACCTACGGTCTTGCCTGGGACGTCCAAGATCCACAAAGATGCTTTGTTGGCCAACGTGGCAATCGACAGTTCTTCCCTTCCGCCACGAACGCGTGAGGATACTTTGCCGTGGTCGCCAGGGCAGATCGGTTGTTTACGCCGGTTCACCCTGACCAAGCAGCTCCTGGCCCGGTCTTTCTCTCGTCCAGACCATTGGTTTTTTCCGCCGGCGAAGAAAGTTCCTGCCGCGTCGGAATGGCGGCCGGACTTGATCACGTCGGCACAGATCTCCTGCTTGTACGCTGACGAGCCGTGGAAGATTTTCTAGCATCCCAAGCTGGGATTCATCTTCCACTCGACTCCGTGGGCCAATGCTTTCATGAGTCGGGTGAAATGTTTTAACAAGACTCACGCTCTAGCCATCTGGGAGGCATCCCACTATCTGGTGCTCCCCCCGGAGCGAGTTCAGCAAGACCCTGGCTTGGCGACCATCCAGAACAATCGCAAGCGGCGTCGGATCAGAGCGGGTGAGGCCTGACAGTCCCTGTGCCAATATGTTTTGGACGGGATGCTGGCCCACGAGTGCGACATCGATGTGTTCTTATATCCAGTTGTACTTCATATTCCGCGGTGTCGCGTCGAGAAGACCCGGCTGCTGGCTGACGGTGGCACATGGTACCCCGGTCTTGGGTGCATTACACCGGTCTTGGACCTCAAGGATGCTTTGGTCCAACTAGACCAACAAGAACCTTGGCGTAACCAGTACCAGGACCAAGTTGAAAAGCATTCGTCGTTGATCGTCGTCCGTCTGTGGGGTGATGGCGAGTGAGGTCGTAAGTAGTCGACCAGATAACACTTAATATATATCATCGTTCTTTTTCACATGTTCAGTCATCAAATCACTTGAGCTAATTCCACCACTTTCTCCAGCGTTGCACTAGACACGTTATCACCAACCGTTCCACTTACATCGTGAGAAAACAATCCACGTTCGTCACTCCACTATTCCAATTCGTCACATATTCACAATACACAATACACAAGACACAAGACCTTCCACCTCTTCACACCGGTCGGGAAGACCGATGCTACTGCATGTCTTGGTCTTGGTCTTCATGGGTCTGCATCACTGCGAAACGGTTCCGACTGACTCGGTCCCGTTCGAATTCTCGTAGTAGTGTTCCACAGTTCAGGTCGGACTCATCGATCCAAGTTGTTTCATCATGGTCCTTCCATCGGACCAGATATTCTCGGTGGGTCCGGCCGAACCTGGTCTTCTTGACCGATCGGACATCTAAGATCTTTTCCACTTCAAATTCGTCCTTCTCCAGCGGTCGTTCCCAACTGTCCTCCGGCAGTAATGCTTCATCGAAATCAAACCGTTCTGCCTCGTCTACTAGACAGGGCATTTTGGGAAGATCAGGAAATTCTCGTACCAGTTTTAACTTGGACACATGTACGATCGGGAAGACCTTGTAGTCCGTGCCGGTTGTTACTAGACGGGCAGCGTGTTCACCAATCAGCTCGGCAACACGGAAAGGACCGTGCCACATGTGAGCCAGCTTCTTCGCATAGCCCTCCTTCACTCGGTCTAGGTACAACCATACCCTCGCTCCTGGTTCTATACCGTGGGGTTGGACCTGGTCGTTGTTCCGGTCTGCCCGGTCTTGTGTAGCTTGACGTATCTTTTCGTTGACAATTTCTCTTGCATGCTGGTAATCTTTCTGGACCTGCATGCGCCAACGTCGAGCATCACGATCGCGGGTCCGAGTGCAGCCAATAGGTATCGCGGCTTCAAGAGTAGACCGGGGGTCCCATCCATACGCAAGATAAAAAAGCGTTTCTCCTTGGACCCGATCGGTCGACGAGTTGAGTGCAAACACCAACCTTTCTGCGTATTCGTCCAAATCGCGCTGGTCTGGATCGGCAACGTATATCTTGATTGCTCTTGTAATAGTTTGTACCATACGTTCTGCCGATCCATTCGCTTGCAGACGATATGCCATCATCGCGCTCTGTTTCTGGACCAGCATATTGTTAAACGACCGGAACACCTCGGCCATGAAACCGGGTTCTCGGTCGTGTCTGATGACCTCGCTGGCGCCGAACCTTCGAAACACACATTCTTCGTAACCTTTGGCGATTTGCTCGGCAGACCGGGACGCACTTGCCTTCGCAATAACTAGACCGGTGAACAGGTCTACCCAGATCAACAACTCAGTATTGCCATATGTCGATTAAGGCAGCGAGGGTATATGGTCCATCGCTATGACCTGGAAAGGGTAGGTAGCTTCGATATTTCCGGGCGATCGCCCCTTGATTACCGGTCTACCCTTTCCGGTCTCGCAATCCGTACAACAACCCACATATTTCTGTACACTTCGGAAAAGACCTCTCCAGTGAAAGTGGGACCTGATCTTGTGATAGGTCCTGCCTATGCCCTGATGTCCCCCTTCTAGACTAACGTGATAGTGATGAAGGACATCCGGCTGCAGCAACTCGGGGATCACTAATTTCGCCAGTCGGTCCCGGTCTGCACTGTCTTGGTCGGCATCGCGGCAGTAATACAATAATCCATTATCATCCACTTCGTAGCTATCCGCGATCTTGATGCACTCTTTCGCTTGATCGTTCGTCAACTTAGACAATTCACCGCGCAGGTAGGTCTTCAGATTCACAATACATTCTTCTTCGTCCTGCACCTTGAGGATCCGTTCTGCCCTTAGTCGTTGCACAACAGATTCACTCAACCGTTCCTTTGGGAACGGTTGGTGGGGCTTCCGAGCTTTCGGTCTAGTCGCGACCATCACATGCACCTGGTCCGGAGCGTTCTTGGGTCCGATCACCTCGGGGAGCCGGTTTATATTCATCAATTCATCAAGAACGGCCTCCTCGGTGATCGTAGCTCCGGTCTGGTCTTGCATGGCCTTGGTCGCGAGGTAGTCGGCACTTCTGTTCCAGTCCCGTTTCACGTGCAACAGCTCGTGGTTGGGATGGTCTTTCAATGCCTTCATTACCCGATCATTTAGCGTCCTTAGTCGTGGGGCCTTACAGTCGATCTCTCCGGTGACCTGCCTGATCGCTAGGTTCGAGTCACCACATATGATGACTCGCCCCTTCTCTTGCGACGACATCAGGTCCAGACATAAAAGTAGACCTCGGTACTCTGCCTAGTTAACCGTAATATCCGGCGTTAAACCAGCAGCGGCTGCAACTATAGACCATTGTGTCAACTTCCACACTATAGCACTATAGGCGCCGACCTTCTTCTTCACGCTTGCCGATCCGTCAAAACTTAAGACCAAGAGCTCTTCATCATAGTCAACGGTCGGTGGCGGTCTCGAAACTGACTACCGAGGTTGCTCCTCGGGGCAATCGCTATCAATGCTTCGTCCACTTCAGACCGAGGGGTGATACTGGCAGCTAATGTGCCCAATATCTCTTCCTCGCCCCTGGTGCACTTAACGACCTCGAGGGTCCACTGCGACAAGACCGCCGACCATCTGCCTAGACGTCCGTCCATCCCATTGGCTGATGATAGCCAGGCCAAAGTAGACCGCCTTGACAGGACCTTTATAGGTCGGCCGACCAGCAGGTTGTAACACACATCCAGAATTCGCAGCAACGCCAGAACTTCTTTCTCGACAATTCCATAGTTCACTTCATTTGGCTTCAGCGTTCTGCTCGTGAACGTGACCGGATGGTACACACTATCATGATCTTGTACTAGAGTGGCCGAAATGGCCCACTGACTAGCATATACAATAATGGTCGGGACCTTTTCGGGATCGAAATGCTTCAAAATCGGTACCGTCACCATCTTAACTTTCAACATACCAAAAGCAAACTTTGCACGCTTCATATGGTCTTCGGCCTCCACTTGCGGACAATCTGCAGCAAGACCAGAGTCGGCGCCCCCATGTAAAGTTGCCCGGTCCTCTTCGCGCAACATACGGTAGTCCACTTCCCGGAGCTCATACAACACAGCCGCGTAGATAGCAAAATATTCGATGAAGCGGCTGTAGTAGTTTAAACTTCCTAGGAAGGACTGCATTGCCTTCAGAGACTTGGGAAACGGTAGGTTGCTTAACGAATCCAGGTCCTTAGGATTAGCCTCTAGACCATTGTTCGAGACCATATGGCCTAAATAGGCGACCTTGGACATACCCCAAAAACTTTTCACGGCGCTGATAGATAGGTTCCAGCGGTCGCATGTCTCCAACAATCGTTCAACCTTCTCGCACAGATCGTTCCATGACGAGGCAGGTATCAGAATGTCGTCGATGTACGACCGCCTCCCTAGAACGGACGGTCCTTTTTCCCGATCGGGTTCACCCTCTGTAAACACATCATAACTTTCGGCAGGGTCCCGATCGGTCTTGATTTTGAAGTGTCCGTACAGTGCGTTGTCTATCAACCTTTGATATATCTGGGGTGCGTTCTTCAGACCGAACGGCATACGGTTCCACTCGAAAAGACCAAACGGTGTCACAAATGCGGAAATCTCACGGGCTCGATCAGCCATCGAGACCACCCAAAATCCACTTGCCATATCTAGCGAACAATACCACAAGGTCTTGTCGAGGTCTTCTAACAGATCATTAATCAGCGGGATCGGGTAAACCATGAGTTTAGTCAACCGATTTACCAGGCGATAGTCGATGCACAACCTAATATCGACGCCGTTCTTCTTGATAACAATTACGATCGGCGAGGCCCATGGAGAGGTCGACGGTCTAATAATCTTGGTAACCAACAGTCCTTTAATGAGATCAGAAGCTTTTCACGGTACTGTGGCGCCACGAGTCGACATTGCTGGACAATCGGCTTGGCATCTCCAACGTCAATATCGCAAATCACACCACGGGCTGCAGGTGGTAAGGCGTTTCCCTTTACGATCAGAAGATGTCTTTTCTTCCATATGATATTCTTCAACTGCTCGATCTGGTCTGGACTGTTAAGATCTTGATCACCCACTTGTAAATCATCCGTTGTAACTTCGGGCGAGTCGCAGACACTTCAGGGAGGACTGCCATTTGGCTTTACAGCTCCTGAATGTACTGTTCCCGGCCTTCATGTATACAGACTTGTTCATCTTCTGGGGCGATATCACCTAGACCATCTGGACCGGCTGAACGCCCCTGATCTTGATCGACGGGCTGTCCTTCACTGATATCGGTCTGATTAGGAATACCGTCATGGTCCGACCTAGCAACTTCATGTTCCCCTTATTCCGTTTCTTGCTCCGCTGTCGCCTGGTATTGTGCTGACACCATGTTAACTAGCCTCGGCTCGTCTACTTGATGGTCCACCGTTCCTGGTGACTGCGGCGCCTTTCTTCGTACCAAGATCTTTTTTGGGGTGACATAATTTGGTCTTTCCACTAAAGGTGAGGTATCCTCTTCCACCGACCCATCATCGCTGATAAGATCGGTGGTCGATTGGTACGCCAGGTTTTGCCACTCGACATACCGCCTCGACCCAATCGAGACGAACCCCATCTTCCTTGGTACCTTCCCTTCTGCTAACCACATGCCGACAATAGTGTTATTGTCCAGTGTCAGCGGCTTGTCACCGATATTGGTAACACGGACAAAATCACGTCGACCAGCACTCTTTACGAAGGTCGAGACCCACCGATCGCCCCTGGTCAACCACAACTTCCTCGAACGGAAACCTTTCTCGACCGGGGTATCGGCAGACCGACCAACTGGGATAGTGAGGTCTTGGTCCCACCGGACCAGATCGGTATACGAACCATACAGAGGTCTTCGACCAGCCAACTGGACCTGGACCTCATCCGGGAGTGTAAGCACTCCATGTGAAAGGTCTAGGCGAATACCAGATGGGACCATGAAATCCATTCCTAGTAAAGCGTCTTGACCAGCCAACTTGCCAACCCAAGCGCTGAAAAAGTAGACCAGCGATCCCGACAAAGAAATAATTTTCACACGCGTTCTTCCTTCGGTCATATAAGAGTTTTCGCCGATCCCGACGCATTCTTGTCTCTGGGTATCGTCTATACGACATCCGACCTTACGAGCAAAGGCGGAGTCGATTGTCGAGACTTCATCTCCAGAGTCGAACAACATCGTCGCTTTCTGGTTATTAATCTTGCCACAGGCTTTCGCCTGCCTTAACAATTTATCAGGCGCGTGATACTTCCAGTATCCGCGGTATTATCCAGGCAGCAAGTCCAACTGCATAACCACCTTGGTCCGGGATTACTCATCGGTCTTCAGACTGTAGACCGGATGGTCTCGGTCGACGCAATTTGGAATAGAACGTGTATTGTCGGTCTTATCCTCCTTGCCGACATATGCATAGATGTGAACCGTAGAACGCTCGGCTCGATCCAGATTCCAACCTGGTGAGCGTTCTAGTTTAACATCTTTCCCGCGTCCGGCGGCAGCATCCCCGCGTGCTTGTCCGGCAAGTACCACTTGCGTATCATGTTAAAAAATTCTTCAATCTTGCAGTGGCCAGCCTCGTGGATCTCTCCACATGACTTGCATACGAAAAGGCAGTGGTCCGTCGGGTGGCCGCGTCTCTCGCACTTCTTGCACACCATCTTCTTCCAGCAGTTTGGACCATCATGTTTGCTCGACCCACAGTGGGAGCACTTCTGACGAGGTCGGTCTGGATCGGACTTGCTTCCGTTCCTTCCCTTCCGGTCCACCTGGTCGGACTTCGACTTGGTCTTCGGGGCAGGTCCCGCAACATAGACGTAACGATACTGATCTTCATCCGATGACTCCTGGATGGATTGACTTCCACTTTCCCCTTACGATCCCGTGCTGTCTTCGGCTACGATCGCCTTGACCGCTCGGGTCGGTCTGGTCCAAGGTCTCTTGACCGGATCGGTCTGGGTCTTGGAACGATAGCGACCTGATCCACCAGCGGTCTTCGCTCTCATACTACGCGACTGTTGTAACGTCCGCAGGGTCTGTTCGACTTCGCCCGCATCCTTAAGACGCAGTAGAGTAAGCTGGTCCGCCAGTTCTTGATCGTCAAGAATACTATATAGTGACCCACATGTTCTAAGGCGGCACCGTTCGGCGGGTTATTCTCTTTGATTATTATGCCGGCGCGAAGTGCAGCCACGTTCAACCGATGCAAATACTCGATCGGTGTTTCGTCGGCCCGCTTCTGCATATGGTGGTACTTAGGGCGCTTGAAAATCCGGAGTTACAATATTGACCTTCAAACTCCGCACATAACAGGTCCCAGTCAGACCGGACGCCCCGACCCAACTGTTGAATCCAGTTCGCAGCCGGTCCTTTTAACAAATCCCGGAAGATCAGACACTTTTCACTTTTCGGGGTCTGGTCTCGCAGAAACGCAGACTTGACCCGAGTGAACCAAGACCGGGCCTGGTCTTCATCCGCATCCTTTCCGGTGAAGTCCTTGAGGTCGGTCGTCGCGGCCATACGGATGCGCGGAATCGCAGCAGATCCAAAGTCGTAGGCAGTAGTGGAGGCTAGGTTAGCCTTGCGCACCTTGCCTGCGCCTGTACCATCTGACCCACCATGGTCGTCAAGACCGCCGACCGACTCCATATCACAGTCACTTGTCTTGCTTGGTCTACGCGGTCTTGCCGGTTGCGGCTTGCGCCTTCCCTTGCCGGTGGGTTTATCAATTCTAACAGGCTTATCCAGATGTTACCGATTCCATATCCACATCTTTGCAAACATTGACACCTTGACAGGTAGACCGGTCTTGGACATGTGGGCGCATAGGTGGTCTAACCCGTTCTTCCATGAAACGTTGCATCATCGTCTAAAACATGGCTTGGACGTTGGCTGGCGTCATGGGCAACGTGTTGATACCCTCCTTTTGCGGAACTGAGGCCTGTGGGGCTTTCTGGAGCCCCTACTGGCAAGCAGCCTTTTGCTGCCGCATGTCCCTTTTTTGTTCAGACCGGGCATGGTCCACCCCCATGGTCATCCGCTCGACACCGGTCTCCAACTCTGATGAGCTGTTAGAAGCCGGTGGATACTGGTAGATCGATTCATCATCGGAACCAATGTCAACAAGCTCTGTGGAGGCATCGGCGACCTTCATTGCCGTGGTGGGAGTTGGGCGGTGAACCGCCCCCACCAGTGGCACCAAACGGTCGTGGAGGTCCGACATCGAAGCCTCCAGTCTCCAAGCATCAAATTCAAACAATTTGTTGATATCGGCGGGGTTCTGCATTTTAATGCCAACCTCCGCCAACATCGCCACCAAATTCTTGACGAGCAGTACTGGTCAATCTCTCTTGATCGGCTCGGTAGTGGGACCGAGAATACGGTAGGGGATATGGAGGCCCAACACCCGAAAGACCTGGTTTTGGTGAACAAATCGCTTCAGTTCAAAAACATAATACATCTTGTCCAGGTCTTGTTCGGTGATGCCTCATCCCCGACCTTCGACTTTTCTTCGAAGTCGTCTTCGTCGGCCGGCATTCCAAACCCTTTCTTGGGAATCTTGGGGACCTTGGGGACCTTGGGGAGGTTGGTCTGATCGTTCTGATCAGCTTCCAAGTATTTTTCGTCTTATAATTTTCCATCAACTTTTTATGCACATACATAGGATCAGGACCAAGGTCCTGATCCTTTCCGGAACTATAGCAAGACCTGCTATAGTACCGATCGGCTCCGGTGGGAGCCTTTTGGGGAGGAAAAAACTTATTAATCCCGATCTGGTCCTCCACCAGGCCAGATCGGACATCGCCATCTTTATCAACAACGAGAACGTAAGGCGATAGCCTTTCCTTACTTCCTCTCCAGAACGACTCCATATTCAAATCATTCAAATCTTCGAATCCAATTTTTGACGGAATATCATCACGGTGATATCCACGATCACCAAGTGATCCGGGCACGAGCACCATTGTGGTGGAGTCAAGTTCGAAATCGAAAACATTAGCATCGATAACCTGACTACCACCATCGCGCCCAGCCTTCCAACTTTCGGAGGGGGTACTCCGCGGACCACCACTCGAGATCTGGTCCGATCGTCCGCTGCAAGCAGACGACCGGTCGTCAACAGAACCCACTTGGTCCGATTGTTTAGTGTCCATCTCACCTTGTGTACCCGATGGAATGGGCTAGTTACACACTCGGTGGATCGGGATCGCAGATTGGATCGAAGTGGTCTTGAATATAGAAGACCGATCTGGGTAGGTATCTCTGGGGCGGAACTCTTCACCCCAGACACAAACAGACAAAAAACACTTCCAAGAGATAATTTACAATAGGTCGATCGTCCAAACGATCAAGACCTGACCAATACGAAATAATAGAGGGTAGACCGACCGTTCCGGTCTAGTTCCTGACCAATACGAAATAAGACCAAAACCGGTCTAGTTTCCAACCAATATTAAAACAAGCCAATATGTCCGCGTAAATACCCAATATTCTCGTGAAACTCCATAAACGATATCTCCACGCCAAGACCAATCCAGTGAATAGCACGTTCCAAACGTACTTGAGTTGAGGTGTTGAGATCGCCAAATCGTACGCCCGTCGAGGGACTTCCGGTGGGCCAAAGTGCGCGTGCGGCGCTTCCAGACCGGGTATAATAGGCGAGAGGGGATAATTCGACCCTCTGCACCCAAAACTCCGCGGCGGGCAGAGGCGACTAGTGTACGAAAAGGGAAGAACGGCGACCCCTAGCTGTGGTGTGAACCAAGACCAAAGGACTTCCACTTAGAGAAATCCACAACCAAAAGACTTTTACTTGGAAAAGCCACAACTAACATACCACTACCCTATAGTCCCTAAATGTACCCCCACAAAAATATGTAAAATACCCAAAGTCGGGTGACTCACCAAAACTTGCGTTCTTGACACTTCTTGAGTCTGATAGGCTGAAAAGCCCCCCTTGTTTAAGCCAATCCGAAATTAGACCAAATGCCTTGACGAAACTTGACCAGAAGTGTGCCAAATTTTGGGCACGCTTCTCCACACCATCACTGAGCTGGTGGACACTCACTCGATGTGTCAATAGTCCAATGAGAAGAGTCGATATCACCTTCAGGAAGCTGCAAGGAATGATAACTCTTGTTGGTGAGCAAACAGGAGAGCTGCAGGATCTAGCGGCCTCTAGTGTGCGCTTGGGAGAGCTTGAAGATACGAACGATGCCTCGGATGACGAGTCTTCTGGTGCACTCACGGACGGATTGGGAGAGGATAACTGCGTAGTCTATTGCCGGTACAAGCGCGTATATCTTCGATTCAGAAATTTGTTGAAGATCAGGGGACTTTTGTGGCTGATGATCTGAAGGATGTGGATATTCAAGATGATGATGGGGCCGCGGAGTGCAGGCGAACATTAATCCCGGAGGAAAAATCATGGCAATGGGTGCTGACAAGATACATTCCATCGTGGCTGAAAATTTTAACGGAAATAAGCACTTTCATCCCGTTCATCCGCAGGACTTAGTGCTCCAACGCCCTTCCGAGCTCAATCTGACTCTTATGGAATACAAGGAGAGGTTTCGAAGCTTAGAACTTGGAGCATTCTTAGAAAAGGTGGAGGCAGATTTCAGAAATCTCAAAGTGGCAGAAGAAACAGAGGATAAGGTTAAAAGCGGGCTAAGGAGATTGAAGAGAAAGAGAGGAAGAAGTGGAAAGCGCTGATGTAGGTGCAGCTACAGAAAGTGGTGGCACAATTCTGCTTCAAAGAGATCTGGGCTGCCTGTGTCCTTAACACCCGATTTTACTTCCTCTCTGACTTTTCTGGGGGCTTGGCAAGTGTCTTTCCAGGCACTTCTACAGTTGAGTCAGACTTCTCAATCATCAAGTGGGAAAATGACGACAATCGTGCTGGCTTGACAGACTTTTCTTTTGAAGCTATTCTCCAGGCAAAGCAAGCTCAAAGACTGCAGAAAGTCTACAATATTGTTGTAGAACAATGAGATCTTTCTCTTTACTGCTTCTGCTTTAATAATAAAAGATTGAATATTGACGAGCTGAGCTCTTGATCGCTCTTCGTAATACTACTATGCTGATATCATCCTGCTGTCATCCTCATCCTTCTTCACATTGGCTTCGTGGTGATAATCAAGTATAATAGCTCTTTACCTCTCCAACCGTCGTCGGATGCTAATAATATTGCTAGCTTCTTCTGCTGCTGCTTGATGCTAATATTGCTGCTCGCTACAGCTTCTCCTGCGCGCTGTGTATTCTGATGTTCTGCCTGCTGCGTCTGTTTTTGATGCTTTTTCTGCTGCTGCTGCTCGCTGCTTCCGCTTCTGCCCTCTGCTTCTCCTTCTTCTTCTTCTTCTTCTTCTTCTTCTTCTTCTTCTTCCTCTGCTTCTTTTGCTGCTGCTTTTGCTTCCGCTTCTGCTGCTGCTGTTGCCAAGGAGGAGGAGACGGAGCGTCTAATAGTACCTTTAAGTAAAACACAGAGGTACGTTATCCTATAGTTAATATTAGAGAGCTCGAATTGATCGAATTTGAAGCTGGTCTGAGCCCGATTTTAAGCTAATTGCGAGGTTTGGCGTAATCCTCGAATTTGACCCGGCCTGATTATTGGTTTACACTTTCTTTTATTTCTAACAAATAAATATTTAACAACGGAAATATTAAAGGAATGACTTTAAGTTTAGAACCAGATGTTGTTTAAGTTGCTGTTTTCAGTAACGATAGAGAGATTCTAGAAGGTAATTTTGTAAAAAAAGAACTTGTAAAACCTCAGACCACCCGGTTCGAGCCAGATTACAACCTGGCGAGTTGTCCATGTTTAAGTGTTTCCCCACCGCACGCCAACAACCTTTACCACTTCGCATCATGTTAAATAATTTTTCCATTGGAGATAGTCCCTCATCATTCACCTTTCCACGCGCCTTAAAGGTAAAAAAAGGCAGTGCTGGGTCGGGTGACCTATCCTCTTTCATTTCGTACAAGTCAGTATCTTTCAGCAGCCTTGGTGATGGTGCTTACTGTATCCGTAGTGGGCGCACTTTAGCCTTGGGCAGTCTGGTTCATAATGGGCCGGCAAACTTTTCGGCTGTACCGGTTGTGGGCGGAAATCTGCTCGGGCATCCGCCGTGAACATATGACGATATTTCTCCTCTTATTATTTTCAAAGGAACGCTTTTTTGTTGGAACTAACGGTACCAGAGTCCACAATGAACTAGTACGGCTAATCAAGGACGATCGGCTTTGCTATGGTGTTGACTTTGGCAAATACCTTCCCAAGCCGATGGCAACTGAGGACCCCGATTCTTCACAAACTGATGATTGTCTCTAACCCATTGACGTTCTTGTGGTGAGTGCTATTGAAAATTATTGACCAGTTTGTACCAGTGTACCAGTTGTCAAGGCGGATCGATCGGGTTGGCTGAAAGGACGGAGTGTTTTGGGCCAATCGTGTGTTTGGAGTGTTTTGTACGCAGATTTGAGGTAAAGCACACGGTTTACATATTGTTTACATATTGGATTTGAATTGGTTTTGTAACAGTGTTACATTCGGGTCACATTTAGTAGGTGGTGTACGTGAGTACACTACGGTTGGGGTCAGTATTGACCGGTCCGAAAGGTTTTGGACCATTGGTTATTTTAACCAATCAGGTCAGGAACCCTTGGTGGTGGCGTGGCAGCCAGCCACGTGCTTGTACACAGGTGGTGTACACTTCATTTTAGCTAGGTACGAATTAGTAAGTTCTACTTAGTATTACATATAGTTTACATTAGTTTAAATTAATTAGGATAATTATATATTAAATATACATTTAGTTTACAAAAATACCGTCCCTTTATAAGGGAATCCTTGTTACAAGGGGTTAGCGAAAGCTATCTGTAAACCACCCCGGGAATCTTGGCCCCGAGTAGGAGAGCTCTCTCCTACTAAGCCCTTTATAAGGGCTTATCGGCTAGGGAGCGGCGAACGACTCTTAAAGGAAAGTCTTCCTCTGTGCGCTAGCCGCATCGTGCGTGTACGCACCCGGCTACAGGTTTATTAAATATAGTGTTCGTATTACATTGGGTTGCATAAGTCGCCGCTCCGTAGGAGTCATTGGGAGCAGAGGGCTAACACGGTCCCCTCTTGCTCATTTAATCCTGGCCAGGACAGAGGTCCACTGGAAGTCCCACGACGGGAAGCTTCCATTACGTTCACTCACCCCTCAAGTTCGGCCACGCTTGGAACGTGTTTTACTGGCTGGGTCACTCATCGCAATCTGCGGTCAAGTACCAGTCATTGGTTGGGTTACTCACGGCGATTTGCAGTCAAGTGCCAAAACTTATTGGCTGGATTACTCATTGCCTTTGCAATCAAGTGCCAGAAACCCTATTGGATGGATTACGCACTGCTACGTGCAGTCAAGTGCCAGGTTTTTCCGCATTCGGAGTGAAGATTTTTGCTCCGTTTGCAGATCGATTACATTGGATTATCTTTTCGTTGGAATTTTTGATCAAATACCCCAGAAGTGGTACGCTCATATCAGTACCTGCTAAGGTCTTCACTGAGCGACGGTCCACCGAGTGTGTAGCCACCCACACCAATGGGTACACAAGGTGAGACGCAAGAAAAATCGGACTCGGCGTCCTGCAATGCCGATCGGTCGCCCGATCGGCACCCAGGCGAAGGGTCGCGGGGTCCCCCCCGTTAGTTGGTCGGCTGGGAACGATGGTGGTTCAGTTCCGGACACTTCGGTGTTCGCTTTTGAACTGGTATCCACCACAATGGGGCGCGTGCCCGGATCATTTGGTGATCGCGGATATCCGCGTTATCGAGCAAAGTTTGGATTTTACAAGTTTAGATATGGATACTCTCTGGAGAGGACGCAAGGAACAAATATCGCCTTGCGTACTACTAGTCGGAAAGGATTGCGATGTTCGATCTGGTCAGGGGGAGGGTCAGATCGAAATTAATGAATTTACGACTCCCCATACCGCTCCTGGTGGAGCCGATCGGCACGAGGAATGCTTATCGCCTCGTTTCGTGGTTGTGGGAAAGGATGGCAATGATCAATCTGGCCAGGTGGAGGACCAGATCGAACATAACAAGTTTATTTCTCCCCACACGGCTCCGATCGGAACCGATCGGGACTATATCAAGTATTGATATAGTCCCAGTAGGGATCAGGACCCTGTTCCTGATCCCATTTATTTTGACGTAAAAAATTGAATGATGCGAAACACTATGGGGGCGGATCAACCCGATCCGCCCGAATTAACAATGAAGAAACCCAAGAAGAGGCTCGCAATGCTCTCGGACGATGACGACTTGGAGGAAATGTCGTCGATCGGTGATGGGGTTGTGGATGAAAGGGAGGTGACAAGGATGTACTACATCTACGAGCTGAAGAAATTCGTTCGCGAAAACGTAGTCATGCGATCTGCCAAGCCCCTAATTCTGGATCGTCTACACGGGCCTACAACCGAACCTATCGACTCCGATCGGCCGCCGCAGCTGGTTAAGAATCTTTTGGCGATGCTAGCCGAGGTTGGGATCAAGGTCAAGAATGCTAATGGTGTTGGTAAGTTGTTCGAAATGGATACGTGGAAGTTAAAACAAGCTATGTCAACACTACATGACCATCTGACGCCATGGGTGGGGGCGGTGCGCCGCCCAGCTCCCAAAATCGCGTTGGAAGCCCCAAACCTCGTGCCATCACTTGTCGAAAAGTCATTCTATGATTATATCTCGCTTTATGGGTCACCACCTTCCTCCAAGTGCTCGTCTGAGTTGGAGGTCGGTGTGGAGCGGATGACCATGGATCACGGTACCCGTCACACGGAACAAAAAAGGGACGTGCGGCAACGAGGGGCGACATGCCAGTAGGGCCCCCAGGGGATCCCACAGGTATCGGCACCCCCCAAGACCGATCTAGTCACCTCTCCCGCGATGGAAGCAAGCATGCAAGCCATGTTCGAAGCATGATGAAGCGTTATGCCGGAGATCGAGGCCGATCACCTCTGCGCCCGCGTGCACCAAGCCGATCGGTCCAGGAAAACGACGTTATTTGTGCGGACGTTGATATCGAGTCAATAGCATCAGCAGAAAAGGTGTCTGAAGGTGTTAGACCTGTTTTTAATACAAAGCGCAAGTCACGCCCAGCCCACCCTGGCCGATCGGCAAGTAGAAGCGACTTCAAAATAGAGTCGACACGCGAAATTGACGTTGACTACGGTGGTACGGGAATAGGCAGGGCGCGTAAGCGAACCTAGCCTCGACGACGGCGTTTGACTTTAATTCTACGGCGATCCCGAGGATCCGTATGGTAACAAGCACTGATTTGAAGGACTTTACGGGCAAAGATGTCGATGAGGAGCAAGCCCGATCATGGTTCAGCTGAACGAATTCCACCTTCCTCCGTGATCAGACGCCAAACAAAGAACGGTGTCTGATCTTCCGAGATCTGATGAATGGACCGGCTGCGAACTGGATCGAGCAGTTAAGTCGGGTTGTCCGGTCTGATTGGAGCCTGCTATGTATGGAGTTTGAAAGGCAGTACTGCCACTCCGGCTTTTCTACTGCTCGGAGGTATCACCACATGAGGAAAAGAGTCAATGAATCGCCGATCGAGTACCTCCACCGGCTTAATGTGGCTGCGATGCGTGTGGGAATCCTGATCAAGGAGAACGATCCGCCGATCGGCGCTGCCCAAGAACATGTGGGTCACTTTATCAGTACGATGGAAGATCAGTAGTTGGCCGATCAGCTTATCCTACTGCGTCTCAGGGACGTGGGAGAAGTGGAACAAACATTACGTATGTTGCCCCACTACTGCAGTATGAGGACGAAGGTTGCTGTCGGATCGAGCCGATCCCGATCGAAGTTGAAGGATGATCATGTGAAGATACCTGCGACCAGACCGGCCAGAGCGATCAGAGATATCTTGGCTGATGTAAGCACCGGATCAGAAGGGGAGAGCAGTGGTTGGTCCAGCATGGAGTCAGAAGAGGATTAGTACCGTCACATTTTCGTCGCCCAGTCTGCACCAAAAGATCGACCAGTGTCACGCCGTGCCGAATGGAAGGCAGGAAACGGTAACAGGTCGTATCCGGATTCGTCATACAAGAAGTGCACACATTGCGGGTCGACCAAGCACGATGATAGGGAATGCTGGCGAACAATTACGTAAAGAAATGTGAACGACGCGGCCACCACACCAATCATTGTTTATTTGGATGCAAGGCATGTGGAGAGATTCATGCCGATGTACAATACAAGATGGAGCATTTCTTTAATCAGGTGCGCAAGTGGTATGTTCAGACAAGAATGCGAGAATGTTGCCGCCCGATGTCGAGAAGATGTTAAACTAGGTCGATCGCCAGGTTGAAATCTGGATCGAGCCGATCGATATACGTTTAGCATCTACACATATGTCGGAAGGGACGACAACTCAACGGCAAAAAGGACAGGCGATGGTAATAATCCAGTCTTCAGTCTTGCGACTGATGAATATTCCCGATCGAAGGTTGTTATGCAGTTGGACCTGTTTCCTGGCAAGACACGCGGCTACTGGAAATATCACGCTCCCAAAAAATGGTTCAAGAAGGCGAAAGACTATGAGAAGATTAACAATGAGAAGGCCACAATGCTGTTTGAATCTGGTGCAGAAGTCTCAATTGTCGACTCCTCCTTTGCTCGTAAGGTTGGATGTCAGATCGACTATGCACAGAGGAAAGAATGCGTCGGAATCGGCGAATATTCCTACATGACCGAAGAGAGGACGCGTGTGAAGATCACTCTATATGATTCGTTGGTACACTTCTTTAGCGCTTGGGTTGGTAAGCTGGCCGTCCAAGACGCGTTACTTGGTATGGATTTTATGGTGCCGGCAGGAATACACCTCGATCTGTCGCATGGAGTACTTACGCTTCCAGAAGAAGTCCAGATCCAACTGGATGGCCGACTCCGTTTACACCGATAACGTACTGATCTGGTAAGGTGGAACCAAGATATCAACATTCCTGTGGGTCGATCGGCAGATATCTCGGTGGAAAAGGACTATCGGACAAGGAAGTTGTGGGTGTCCAGGGGCGATCACTGGATACCGACGTTTGTGTAAGGTGGAGATCGAAGCGATCGCGTACGAGTTACTAACATCGGTAATAAACCGCTGATGTTAGGCAACGGTACGATCGTCGGTATGTGGCTGGCCGAAGGAAAAGTTTCATGGAGGATGGGATTTATTTCGATCGAGTCACGAGGTTATACGCAGTGGCAAAGCTTTGCGTGTAGGGCAACACCGATCGGGTCGGCATTACAATCCGGCCAAAGAAAAGCCCTCATCTTGGATAGAAAGGCCAGATCACGTGGCGACCAAGATGTGCCGAAGGTTATCAGCGCGGTCACCTGATATAGTGGACTTGAAGGCAGATGTGCCAAGAGTCGTTAACGCAGTTGTATCGCAATATCGGGTGACAGTGTAACCGACGGAAGATGGGGACGATCGCAGCATCGCTGGAGACGATTATGACGCGCATCTACTCAAGTCGGTACCTCAGGAGGACCTCCAGTCAACGAAGATCAGTATGGCCCGTTTGATAGGGGCGGACCGAGCGAGGTCACCTCACCATATGACCTGGTGTATATGCACGGGGGCTGGGAGGAGTGTGCAGATGGGGCGGAGAATCCGATCTGGAATGTGGCTACCCCACCTGAAGTGTTAACCGATCTGCTCGAAGCGACTATGGACAATCCACAAGCCGCCGACACCCCCGATCGGACCAATTAGACCAAGAAATTAATATGGGAGAAGAAATACTGGCTGATCGGGAAGGGTGCGGATGATGCCGACCGTGGTGATATCAAGCCGACCGCCCATTTCCACCGAGTGTGTAACTGGCCCATTCCATCGGGTACACAAGGTGAGATGGACACTATGGATGTCAGATCGGCCCAGAAGACGTGTTGCAGTAGGAAGAACCGGGGATATCCGGTCCACTTGATGGATCACAAAGAAGCAATTTGGATTGTTGAGTCTGATCTGGAGTATAGCGATCTGGTCAAGAAGCCCAAACGAAATCAAATGAATCGGAATTGTCATGGAGCGACGCAGACTTACGAAGTGGAAAAGCAAGATTTACAATAGCACCGATCGGCAATATCGATCGGCAACACCAATCGGTGCAAATTTGTGATGTTCGATTGTGATTACGACTACGGATGTGTGCAAATGTGATGAACCGGTATTTCGATGATGACCAAGTGGCTTAAGGATATGGATATTTTTTTTAAATGGAAATGATAACGACTCTTTCGATGTGGATGCAATTGGATGTGACAGGGTGTACCTTGATTAACAAGATTAAAAGTAAAGACAGATGGGGCGATCGGGTAATCGAAAAAGAATTTTATTGATGATGAATGCACGAATGATTGCCCGATCGGCGTCTACAATGTTAGAGCTCGCGATAACCCCATAGCCGACTGACAATCATGGCTGGGTGATCTGTTATCTTCTGACGAAATTGGTTGCGCCAAGGCTGCTCCTTGTCAATCAGGGTCAGGACTTCCTATAAGTTGTAGACTATGGTGTCGCAGTCGTAGCCGTGGTACCAAGCTCCGTCTTCGATCAGATCCCCGGCTTTTCCACGCGACGCCAAGCCATATGGAGGACAACAGGGTATACGAAGACATCTATGTCACATCCCTTTGCCCGCATTCACTACAAGACGAACTGGCAGATGGACAGCCAAGCTTCGCCCCCCCGACTCCGACGCTGTTTTTGTTGTTTCTGGAACGTCTTTAAATCCTTGTCCAGCCTCATTTATCAAGCGGGAAGCACCAGGTAGTGGGTTTATTCCCAGATCGCTTGGCTGTGGACGCTGTAATATTGCCCAAGACGGCCCAGGAACGAGGTGATCCACGGAGTCGGTGTGAACATGGCGTTCAGATCGAGGCAAAGCAGAACTTCCCACGGCTTGGCGTCATACAGACGATGGGCGACCTGCGATCCGGTGAAAAGATCGGTTCGACACGCAGTTGAACTTCCATCTCGCGTCTCTGGGAATATAAGACCGATCGATCGCCCTGAGGCTCCGAGATCTCCCGAACGACCACTGCGAGCTGCTCTGGAAGATGCGATCGGTTGATCTCGAGACGACGCGTGTCGTGACGAATGCCGATCGATTCTTCCAACATCGTTTGGAACAGGTCGAAGTGGCCGTGAACCTGCCTAACGGTATCGACAAGTGTTTGCACGGTCGGAAAGACGTCGATCAGCAGTGGATCTACATATAGAAGGAAGTGAGGATATATCTAAGGTGGAGTTAACGGTGGATTGACGTACCTGATCAGTTTTGTTGCGGAGCCGAGACCTTGAGACGTTTATTCTCGGCCATAAAGTCTGAACGATCAGCTTGATAGCGTCGATCAGCTTGGAAAATCGTTTTGTGTCCCGGCGCATTTTCTCGAACGCGGTGTTGGTCACGATCTGCTCTTCGCGCTCAACTCTCTACTCCTCTCGGAGTGCATAGATGGTTTGCTGGGACCGATCGACCTCGAGTCGGTGCTCATCTTGTTCGATGACAATTTGAGTGTCGCCCGAGTCGTCAGAATGGTCAGATCGGTCAGAAGTTTGAAGATGCGGAGAGTGCGGGCACGGATCGCCTACGAAGAAAAATATTAGAGAAAATCTCTACTCCTCTCGGAGTGCATAGATGGTTTGCTGGGACCGATCGACCTAGAGTCGGTGCTCATCTTGTTCGCTGACAATTTGAGTGTCGCCCGAGTCGTCAGAATGGTCAGATCGGTCAGAAGTTTGAAGATGCGGAGAGTGCGGGCACGGATCGCCTACGAAGACAAATGTTAGAGAAAATGTGGCGATCGGAAATCAAGTGGATTTACCTGGTACATTGGACTCGGAGTAATGCATGGAATTGAAAACTGTTTGTGAGATCGGGCCGCTACTGTGGTGAAGTGTACCACAAATTTGGTCACTTTTAGTCAAGGCAGTTGGTAGAGTTTCCGATTGGTCTAAACAAGGGGGACTTCTTAGCCTATCAGATTCAAGGAGTATCAAGAACGCAGGTCTTGGGTGAGTCACCTGACATTGGGTATTTTACATAATTTTGTGTGGGTACATTAGGGACCATAGGGAGGTAGTATTATTGGTTAGTTGCGGATTTTCCAAGTGAAAGTCTTTTGGTCTAGGAATAAGTGGCAAGAAACCTCTTCTGGTCTTGGTCTACACCGCAGCAAGGGGTCGCCGTTATTCTTTTCACGTACACTAGTCGCCTCCGCCCGCCGCGGAGTGTTTGGGTGCAGAGGGTTGAATTATCCCCTCTCGCCTATTATACCCGGTCTGGACGCGCCGCACACGCACTTTGGCCACCGGAAGTCCCTCAACGGGAGTACGATTTGGCGATCTCGACAATTTGACTCAAGTACGTTTGGAACGTGCTATTCACTGGATTGGTATTTACGTGGAGATATCGTTTGTGGAGTTTCACGGGAATATTGGGTCTTTACGTGGACATATTGGCTTATTGTAACATTGGTTGGAGTTTAGATCGGTTTTGGTCTTCTCTCATATTGGTCAGGGGCTAGACCGGTTGATTGGTCTACCCTCTATTATATAGTATTGGTCAGGTTTAGATCGTTTGGACGATCGACCTATTGGAATTTATCTTTTGGAGGTGTTTCTGGTCTGTACGTACCTGGGATGAAGAGTTCCGCCCTAGGTACACCTAGCCAGCACGGTCTCATATTCAAGACCGAATCAGATCGATCTGCGATCCCGATCCACCAGTGTGTAACTAGCCCATTCCATCGGGTACACAAGGTGATATGAACTTAAGTGAATCGGACCAAGTGTCTTTGGATGATGACCGGTCGTCTGCCAGCAGGGGAAGATCGGACCAGATTTCGAATGGAGGTCCGCGGGGTACTCCCCCGTAAGTTGGAAGGCTGGGCACGATGGTGGTGGTCAGGTTGTCGATATAAATGTATTCGATTTCGAACTTGACTCCACCACAATGGTGCGCGTGCCCGGATCACTTGGTGATCGTGGATATCACTGTGAGATGTCATCAAAGATTGAATCTGAAGATTTGAATTTGGAATCGTTCTGGGGAGGTCGTAAGGAAAGGCTATCACCTTACGTCTTCGTTATCGATAAAGATGGCGATGTCCGGTCTGGCCTGGTGGAGGACCAGATCGGGATTAATAATTTTTTTCCTCCCCAAAAGGTTCCCACCGGAGCCGATCGGGACTATACCAAGTCCTGCTATAGTCCCGGAAAGGATCAGGACCTTGGTCCTGATCCTATGTTTCTGCATAAAAATGTTGATGGAAAATTAAAAGACGAAAAATACTTGGAAGCTGATCAGAACGATCAGACCAACCTCCCCAAGGTCCCCAAGATTCCCAAGAAAGGGTTTGGAATGCCGGGCGACGAAGACAACTTCGAAGAGAAGTCGCAGGTCGGAGATGGAGGCATCAGCGAAGAAAACCTGAACAAGATGTATTATGTTTTTGAGTTGAGCAAGTTCGTTCGCTATGACGTGGTCTTTCGGGTGTTGAACCTCCAGATCCCCGACCGTCTTCTCGGTCCCACTACCGAGCCGATCCAGAGTGATCGCCCATTACTGTTGGTGAAGAACTTGGTGGCGATGTTGGCGGAGGTGACATTAAAATGCAGAACCCCGCCGATGTCCAAAAACTATTAGAATTTGAGACTTGGAGGCTGCAATCGTCGATGTCGACCTTCCACGACCATTTTTTTTTTTTGGTCCCACTGGTGGGGGCGGTTCGCCGCCCAACTCCCACCGCAGCAGTGAAGGTCGCTGAAGCCTCCACAGTACTTGTTGACATTGGTTCTGATGACGAATCGGTTTATCAATCTCCACCGGCCTCGAACAGCTCATCAGAGTTGGAGACTGGTGTCGAGCGGATGACCATGGGGGTGGACCATGCCCAGCCGGAACAAAAAAAGGACGTGCGGCAGCAAAGGGCTGCTTGCCAGTCGGGGCTCCAGCGACCCCCACAGGCTTCAGTTCCGCAAAAGGAGGGTATCAACACGTTGCCCATGACTCCAGCCAACGTGTAAGCCGATGATGGAGCGTTTCATGGAAGACCGGGTTAGACCGCCTCTGCGCCCACATGTCCAAGACCGGTCTACCCAGCAAAGTGCCAATGTTTGCCGAGATGTGGATATGGAATCGGTAACATCTGTGGACAAGCCCACTCGAAGTGATAAGCAAGTCGGCAAAGGGAAGCGCAAGCCGCAACCGGCCAGACCGCTTAGACCGAGCAAGACAAGTGACTGTGACATGGAATCGGTCGGCGGTCTTGACGACCACTTTGGGTCAGACGGTACGGGCGCTGGCAAGCCACGCAAGGCTAACCTAGCCTCCACTATTGCCTACGAATTTGGATCTGCTGCGTTTCCGCGCATCCGTATGGCCGCGACGACCGACCTCAAGGGCTTCACTGGCAAGGATGCTGATGAAGACCAGGCCCGGTCTTGGTTCGGTCGGGTCAAGTCTGCGTTTCTGCGAGACCAGACCCCGAAAAGTGAAAAGTGTCTGATCTTCCGGGATTTGTTGAAAGGACCGGCTGCCAACTGGATCCAACAGTTAAGTCGGGATGTCCGGTCTGACTGGGACCAGCTATGTGCAGAGTTTGAAGGGCAATATTGTAACTCCGGATTATCGAGTGCCCGCAAGTATCACCATATGCAGAAGTGGAGCGACGAGACACCGATCGAGTATTTGCATCGGTTGAACGTGGCCGCACCGTGCCGGCATAACAATTAAAGAGAATAACCCGCCGAACGTTGCTGCTCTGGAACATGTGGGTCACTACATAAGTACCCTGGACGATCAAGAACTGGCGGACCAGCTTACTCTGCTGCGGCTTAGGGACGCGGGTGAAGTTGAACAGACTCTACGGACGCTACAGCAGTCGCGTAGCATGAGGGAGAAGAGTGCTGGTGGATCAGGTCGCTACTGATCCAAGACCCAGACCCAGACCCAGACCGATCCGGTCAAGAGACCCTGGACCAGACCGACCCGAGCGGTCAAGACGATCGTAGCCGAAGACAGCACGGGATCGGAAGGGGAAAGTGGAAGTCAATCCATCCAGGAGTCATCGGATGAAGATCAGTATCGTTACGTCTATGTTGCGGGACCTGCCCCGAAGACCAAGTCGAAGTCCGACCAGGTGGACCGGAAGGGAAGGAACGGAAGCAAGTCCGATCCATACCGACCTCGTCAGAAGTGCTCCCACTGTGGGTCGAGCAAACATGATGGTCCAAACTGCTGGAAGAAGATGGTGTGCAAGAAGTGCGAGAGACGCGGCCACCCGACGGACCACTGCCTTTTCGTATGCAATTCATGTGGAGAG
Source organism: Peronosclerospora sorghi (assembly GCA_026184515.1). Classification (NCBI taxonomy): domain Eukaryota; phylum Oomycota; class Peronosporomycetes; order Peronosporales; family Peronosporaceae; genus Peronosclerospora; species Peronosclerospora sorghi. The sequence continues at coordinate 37,920,692 of CM047580.1, read as the reverse complement.
ATCCACGAGGCCGTCCACTGCAAGATTGAAGAATTTTTTAACATGATACGCAAGTGGTACTTGCCGGACAAGCACGCGGGGATGCTGCCGCCGGACGCGGGAAAGATGTTAAACTAGAACGCTCGCCAGGTTGGAATCTGGATCGAGCCGAGCGTTCTACGGTTCACATCTATGCATATGTCGGCAAGAAGGATAAGACCGACAATACACGTTCTATTCCAAATTGCGTCGACCGAGACCATCCGGTCTACAGTCTGAAGACCGATGAGTAATCCCGGACCAAGGTGGTTATGCAGTTGGACTTGCTGCCTGGATAATACCGCGGATACTGGAAGTATCACGCGCCTGATAAATTGTTCAAGCAGGCGAAAGCCTGTGGCAAGATTAATAACCAGAAAGCGACGATGTTGTTCGACTCTGGAGATGAAGTCTCGACAATCGACTCCGCCTTTGCTCGTAAGGTCGGATGTCGTATAGACGATACCCAGAGACAAGAATGCGTCGGGATCGGCGAAAACTCTTATATGACCGAAGGAAGAACGCGTGTGAGAATTACTTTGTCGGGATCGCTGGTCTACTTTTTCAGCGCTTGGGTTGGCATGTTGGCTGGTCAGGACGCTTCACTAGGTATGGATTTCATGGTCCCATCTGGTATTCGCCTAGACCTGTCACATGGAGTGCTTACACTCCCGGATGAGGTCCAGGTCCAGTTGGCTGGTCGAAGACCTCTGTATGGTTCGTATACCGATCTGGTCCGGTGGGACCAAGACCTCACTATACCAGTCGGTCTGTCTGCCGGTACCCCGGTCGAGAAAGGTTTTCGTTCGAGGAATTTATGGTTGACCAGGGGCGATCGGTGGGTCCCGACCTTCGTAAAGAGTGCTGGTCGACGTGATTTTGTCCGTGTTACCAATATCGGTGACAAGCCGCTGACACTGGACAATAACACTATTGTCGGCATGTGGTTAGCAGAAGGGAAGGTACCAAGGAAGATGGGGTTCGTCTCGATTGGGTCGAGGCGGTATGTCGAGTGGCAAAACCTGGCGTACCAATCGACCACCGATCTTATCAGCGATGATGGGTCGGTGGAAGAGGATACCTCACCTTTAGTGGAAAGACCAAGTTATGTACCCCAAAAAAGATGTTGGTCCGAAGAAAGGCGCCGCGGTCACCAGGAACTGTGGACCATCCAGTAGACGAGCCAAGGTTATTCAACGTGGTGTCAGCACAAGACCAGGCAACAGCGGAGCAAGAAACGGAAGAAGGGGAACATGAAGTTGCTAGGTCGGACCATGATGGTATTCCTAATCATACCGATATCAGTGAAGGACAGCCCGTCGATCAAGACCAGGGGCGTTCAGCCGGTCCAGATGGTCTAGGTGATATTCCCCCAGAAGATGAACAAGTCTGTATACATGAAGGCGGGGAACAGTACATTCAGGAGCTGGAAAGACAAATGGCAGTCCTCCCTGAAGTGTCTGCAGACTCTCCCGAAGTTACAACGGATGATTTACAAGTGGGTGATCAAGACCTTAACAGTCCAGACCAGATCAAGCAGTTGAAGAATATCATATGGAAGAAAAGACATCTTCTGATCGGAAAGGGCAACGCCTTACCACCTGCAGCCCGTGGTGCGATTTGCGATATTGACGTTGGAGATGCCAAGCCGATTGCCCAGCGGTGTCGACGCGTGGCGCCACAGTACCGGGAAAAGCTTTCTGATCTCATTAAAGGACTGTTGGGCACCAAGATTATTAGACCGTCGACCTCGCCATGGGCCTCGCCGATCGTAATTGCTATCAAGAAGAACGGCGTCGATATTAGGTTGTGCATCGACTATCGTCTGGTAAATCGGTTGACTAAACTCATGGTTTACCCGATGACGCTGATTAATGATCTGTTGGAAGACCTCGACAAGACCTTGTGGTATTGTTCGCTAGATATGGCAAGTGGATTTTGGGTGGTCTCGATGACTGATCGAGCCCGTGAGATTTCCGCATTTGTGACGCCGTTTGGTCTTTCCGAGTGGAATCGTATGCCATTCGGTCTGAAGAACGCGCCCCAGATCTATCAAAGGCTGATAGACAACGCATTGTACGTATACTTCAATATCAAGACCGATCGGGACCCTGTTGAAAATTATGATGTGTTTAGAGAGGGTGAACCCGATCGGGAAAAAGGACCGTCCGTTCTAGGGAGGCGGTCGTACATCGACGACATTCTGACCTGCCTCGTCATGAAACGATCTGTGCGAGAAGGTTGAGCGATTGTTGGAGACATGCGACCGCTGGAACCTGTCTATCAGTGCCGTGAAAAGTTTTTGGGGTATGTCCAAGGTCGCCTATTTAGGCCATATGGTCTCGAACAATGGTCTAGAGGCTAATCCCAAGGACCTGAATTCGCTGAGTAACCTCCCGTTCCCCAGATCGCTGAAGGCAATGCAGTCCTTCCTGCGAAGCTTGAATTATTATAGCCGATTCATTGAAGACTTTGCTATCTACACGGCTGTGCTGTACGAGCTTCGGGAAGTTGACTATCATATGTTGCGCGAAGGAGATCGGGCAACTTTACAGGAGGGCGCCGACTCTGGTTTGCTGCAGTTTGTCCGCAAGTGGAGGCCGAAGATCATATGAAGCGTGCACAGTTTGCTTTTGGTATGTTGAAGGTTAAGATGGCGACGGCACCGATTCTCAAGCATTTCGCTCCCGAAAAAGTGCTGACCATTATTGTATATGCCAGTAAGTGGGCTATCACGGCCACTTTAGTGCAAGATCACGATGGTGTGTATCATCCAGTCACGTTTACGAGCCGGAAGCTAAAACCAAATGAAGCGAACTATGGAATTGTCGAGAAAGAAGTTCTGGCGTTGCTACGAATTCTGGATGTGTTTTACAACCTGCCGGTCGGCCGACCTATAAAGTTCCTGTCAAGACGGTCTACTTTGGCCTGGCTATCATCAGCCAATGGGATGGACGGACGTCTAGGCAGATGGTCGGCGGTCTTGTCGCAGTGGACCCTCGAGGTCGCTAAGTGCACCGGGGGCGAGGAAGAGATATTGGGCACATTAGCTGCCAGTATCACCCCTTGGTCTGAAGTGGACGAGGCATGAATAGCGATTGCCCCGAGGAAGCAACCTCGGCAGTCAGTTTCGAGACCTCCACCGACGGTCGACTATGATGAAGAGCTCTTGGTCTTAAGTTTTGACGGATCGGCAAGCGTGAAGAAGAAGGTCGGCGCCTATAGTGCCATATTGTGGAAGTTGCCACAATGGTCTATAGTTGCAGCCGCTGCCGATTTCACGCCGTATATTACTGTTAACGAGGCGGAGTACCGAGGTCTACTTCTATGTCTGGACCTGCTGTAGTCGCAAGAGAAGGGGCGAGTTATCATATTTGGTGACTCCAACCTAGTGATCAGGCAAATCACCGGAGAGATCGACTGCAAGGCTCCACGACTAAGGACGCTAGATGATCGAGTAATGAAAGCATTGAAGGACCACCCCAACCACGAGCTATTGCACGTGAAACGGGACTGGAACAGAAGCGCCGACTACCTCGCGACCAAGGCCATGCACGACCAGACCGGGGCTACGATCACCAAGAAGGCCGTTCTGGATGAATTGGTGAATATAAACAGGCTCCCCGAGGTGATCGGACCCAAGAACGCTCCGGACCAGGTGCATGTGATGGTCGCGAATATATCGAAAGCTCAGAAGTCTCGCAGACCGTTCCCGAAGGAAAGTTTGAACGAATATGCAGTGCAAAAGTTAAGGATGGAACGGATCCTCAAGGCGCAGGACGAAGAAGAATGGATTATGAACCTGAAGACCTGCCTGCGTGGTGAACTGTACAAGTTGACGAACGATCAAGCGAAAGAGTGCATCAAGATCGCGGATAGCTACGAAGTGGATGATAATGGATTATTGTATTACTGCCGCGATGCCGACCAAGACAGTGCAGACCGGGACCGACTGGCGAAATTAGTGATCCCCGAGTTTCTGCAGCCGGATGTCCTTCAACACTATCACGTGAGTCTAGAAGGGGGACATCAGGGCATAGGCAGGACCTATCACAAGATCAGGTCCCACTTCCACTGGAGAGGTCTTTTCCGCAGTGTGCAGAAATATGTGGGCTGTTGCACGGATTGCGAGACCGGAAAGGGTAGACCGGTAATCAAGGGGCGATCGCCCGGAAATATCAAAGCTACCTACCCTTTCCAGGTCATAGCGATGGACCACATACCGTCACTGCCTAGATCGACGCGCGGCAACACTGAGCTGCTGATCTAGGTAGACCTGTTCACTGGTCTAGTTATTGCGAAGGCAAGTGCATCTCGGTCTGCGGAGCAGATCGCCCAGAGCTACGAAGAATGTGTGTTCCGAAGATTCGGCTCCAGCGAGGTCATCAGGCACGATCGGGAACCCGGTTTTATGGCCGAGGTGTTCCGGTCGCTCAATAACATGCTGGACCAGAAACAGTGTGCGACGATGGCATATCGTCCGCAAGCAAATGGATCGGCGGAACGCATGGTGCAGACCCTAACGAGGGCGATCAAGATGTACGTTGCTGACCTAGACCAGCGAGATTGGGACGAGTATGCAGAAAGGCTGGTGTTTGCACTCAACTCGTCGACCGATCGGGTACGAGGAGAAACGCCTTTTTATCTGACATATGGATGGGACCCTCGGTCGACACTGGAATCTGCGATACCTATCGGTTGGACCCGGTCCCGCGATCGCGATGCTCGACGCTGGCGCATGCAGGTCCAGAAACACTACCAGCATGCAAAAGAAGTCGTCAACGAAAAGCTGCGTAAGGCCACACAAGACGGGGCAGACCGGACCAATGACCAGGTCCGACCCCATGGTATAGAACCAGGGGCGAGGGTATGGCTATACCTAGACCGAGTAAAAGAGGGCTATGAGAAGAATCTGGCTCACATGTGGCACGGCCCATTCCGTGTTGCCGAGCTGATCGGTGAGCACGCTGCCCGTCTAGTAACAACTGGTACAGATTACAAGGTCTTCCCGATCGTGCATGTGTCCAAGTTGAAGCTTGTCCGAGAATTTACTGATCGACCCAAAACTCCCTGTATGGTAGACGAAGAAAAAATGATTTGATTTCGATGAAGCTTTACTGCCGAAGGACAGTTGGGAACGACCATTAGAGGAAGACGAGTCTGAAGTGGAGAAGGTCTTAGATGTTCGGTCGACCAAGAAGACCAGGTTCGGTCGAACTCACCGAGAGTACCTGGTCCGATGGAAGGACCATGATGAATCAACTTGGGTCGACGAGCTCGATTTGAATTGTGGGGCTCTTCTACGAGAGTTCGAACGAGAACGAGTCAGTCGTAATCGCTTCGCAGTGATGCAGACTCATGAAGACCAAGACCAAGACACGCAGTAGCATCGGTCGGTCTAGACCAGTGTGAAGATGTGGAAGGTCCGGAGTTGATGTGAAATTGTGATGAACTGTGACGAATTGGAGTAGCGGAATGACGAATGTGATGACTATTTTTCGTGATATGTGTGGAACAGTTTACGATAACGTGTTCGGTGCAACTATGGAGAGAGTGGTAAAATTAGTTCAAGTGATTTGACGATCGGACATATGAAAAAGAAATGATGACATGTATTACGAGTTATCTGGTCGACTACCTGCGACTTCACTTGCTATCTCCCCCCAGACGGCCGATGACCATCTACGGATGGGGCCACTTGATCCTGAAACTGGTTACGCCAGGGGTACTTCCGGTCAAGCTGGACCAAAGCATACTTGAGGTCCGCGACCGGCTCAGCGCAATCAAGATCGGGGTACCATATGCCGTCGTCTGCCAGCAGTCTTGTCTTCTCAACGCGACGCCTCGGCATGTGGAGGAACACCGGGTACAAGAATACGTCGACGTCACACTCGCGGACTCTCATCCCGTCCAAAATGTACTGGCACAGGGACTGCCAGCCTCTCCCGCCCGAATTCGACGTCGCTTGCGCTTGCTCTGGAACGTCGCCAGGCCCGGATCTTGTCGCACCCGGTCGGGGGGAAGCATCAAGTAGTGGGAAGCTTCCCAAATTGCTTGGCCGTGGATCTTGTTGAAATTCTTCACCCGGCCTAGCAAAGTGCCGATCCACGGAGTCAAGTGGAACACAAGTCCTATCTTGGGTGTTCGAAAATTTTCCATGGTTCATCGCCGTATAGGCGGGAGATCTGCGCCGAAGTAATCAAGTCCGCCCTCCATGCAGACGCGGCAGGGGTTTTCTTGGCCGGTGGAAAAAGACAGGGGTCCGGGCGAGAGAAAGACCGGGCCAGAAGCTGCTTGGTCAGGGTATACCGGCGCAAACAGCCGATTTGCCCCGACGACCACGGCAAAGTGATTTCAAACGTCCGCGGCGGAAGGGAGCTGGTGTCAACCGCCATGTTCTTGAGTAGAGCGTAATTGTGAAGCACGGATGTCCCGGGGAGAACCGAAGGCTCCGGCTTCGCTGATGTCGATACTGGTGTGGCGTCACTTGGCAAACCGTTTTTCTGTTCTGACCTCAATGTCGACGCCACTTGGATAAAACTTTCTCGTAAATTCGTTCGTGATTTGGACTGGATGGCGACCATAAACTCGGAATCGCAAGACCCTTCGCTGGAGTCCTCCTCGGACGAGACCCCTGTGTGCTTGGTGCGATTTGGAGTACGGCGCGAGGGCGCTCGACTTTCCGAGGGGCTGTAGATTTCGTCCGTGTCCGAGTCCGAGTCCATAAGAAGCGCCTGTGTCTTGGCTCGCTTATGAGGCACTGCACGCTTCCCCCGAGTCTGGGTCCGCGCGCAGTGCCCAGCGCCCTCGAGCTACCCGGCGCGTCCGCGCGCTTCTTCGATTTTTATGCAATTTCGGGCTGATGAATATCAGCCAATGAACGATGTCTGTCTTGGTCCTGCTGCAAGCGGTCTTGGTCTTGCTTCGAGGCGACTAAGGTTGCCGACGCAGACCAATCTATGCTGGAGGAAGCAGCCGAACACGGATGCAGCAAGTTCATTAAGCGCTGATGGCACTGGTCTTGTGCCACCTGACGACGACCCGACTCTAGCTTCCAAGCGTCTAACTTGTCTTGATAAGACCGGACCTTCCCGGTCTGGTCTTGAATTGAAATCTGAAGCTCGGCAATGCGTCGCGCGAAGTCGTCGCCTTGCATGCGCAGTGAGGTCGCGTCAAACTGTCCGTCCAGCTGCTGCCGGCGAACAAGTGCAAGTTGATCCCGGAGATGGGACTGATGAGCCTCCAGACGGGACAGCTAATGACGCGCGCTTACCAGCTCCTCTAAAATTGGTCGAAGATGGTTAACATGATCGTCGGACTGCCTATCGGCATCAAGCAAGGCACCTATTTCCTTGACGACGCTGGGAGGGATGAGAGCTGAAGACAAACGAGGGCCAAGACAAGTATAAGACGAAGACCAAAGATGCGCACCTCGTGTTGCCTGGTGGGCCACCTGGGTCCTGAGACGCATGTTTTATGCAAGCATATCCTGCATCTGCGTGTCGTCTGCAGTCTGACGCCCTTCCGATGTTTGAAGTGCACGAGAGTTACGTGGGCTGTCAGACCGAGCCGATCGGACAGGCGAAGCAAGGTGGGGCGACTCGGCGCATAGAGTTTCTGCAAGAACAACAAGAACAAGCGTCAAAGGGAAGCATAAGAAGTTCAAGTGCAGTAAAGGCAGTACCTGACGCAGGTGTCGAAGATGTTTGATCCATGGGGAAGAAGTGTGAGTGACCAAGGTCCAGTTGGTCGAGTAATGGGTGAGTCAGACCGTTATCGTTGTGCGACACGGTCGGACTCAGGGGCGGCTGTGGTGAAATGTACCACAAATTTGGTTACTTTTGGTCAAGGCAGTTGGTCGAGTTTCCGATTGGTCTAAACAAGGGGGGCTTCTTAGCCTATCAGATTCAAGGAGTATCAAGAACGCAGGTCTTGGGTGAGTCACCTGACATTGGTTATTTTACATAATTTTGTGTGGGTACATTAGGGACCATAGGGAGGTAGTATTAATGGTTAGTTGCGGATTTTCCAAGTAGAAGTCTTTTGGTTGCAGATTTTCCAAGTAAAAGTCTTTTGGCCTAGAAATAAGTGGCAAAAACCTCTTCTGGTATTGGTCTACACCGCAGCAAGGGGTCGCCGTTATTCTTTTCACGTACACTGGTCGCCTCCGCCCGCCGCGGAGTGTCTGGGGGCAGAGGGTTGAATTATCCCCTCTCGCCTATTATACCAGGTCTGGACGCGCCGCGCGCGCACTTTGGCCACCGGAAGTCCCTCGACGGGAGTACGATTTGGCGATCTCAACAATTTGACTCAAGTACGTTTGGAACGTGCTATCCACTGGATTGGTCTTTACGTGGAGATATCGTTTATTGAGTTTCACGGGCATATTGGGTCTTTACGTGGACATATTGGCTTATTGTAACATTGGTTGGAGTTTAGATCGGTTTTGGTCTTCTCTCATATTGGTCAGGGGCTAGACCGGTTGATTGGTCTAACCTCTAAAATTTATTTCGTATTGGTCAGGTCTAGATCGTTTGGACGATCGACCTATTGGAATTAATCTTTTGGAAGTGTTTCTGGTCTGTACGTACCTGGGGTGAAGAGTTCCGCCCTAGGTACACCTAGCCAGCACGGTCTCATATTCAAGACCGAATCAGATCGATCTGCGATCCCGATCCACCGAGTGTGTAACTAGCCCATTCCATCGGGTACACAAGGTGAGATGGACACTAAACAATCGGACCAAGTGGGTTCTGTTGACGACCGGTCGTCTGCTTGCAGCGGACGATCGGACCAGATCTCGAGTGGTGGTCCGCGGGGTACCCCCCCCCGTAAGTTGGAAGGCTCGGCACGATGGTGGTGGTCAGGTTGTCGATACAAATGTATTCGATTTCGAACTTGACTCCACCACACTACCGATGTGCGGCAGTGACCAGACTCAGGGGCGGCTGTGGTGAAGTGCTATTGAAAATTATTGACCAGTTTGTACCAGTGTACCAGTTGTCAAGGCGGATCGATCGGGTTGGCTGAAAGGACGGATTGTTTTGGGCCAATCGTGTGTTTGTAGTGTTTTGTACGCAAATTTGAGGTAAGGCACACGGTTTATATATAGCTTACATATTGGATTTCAATTGGTTTATTAAATATAGTGTTCGTATTACATTGGGTTGCAAAAGTCGCCGCTCCGTAGGAGTCACTGGGAGCAGAGGCTATCACGGTCCCCTCTTGCTCATTCAATCCTGGCCAGGACAGAGCTCCACCGGAAGTTCCACGACGGGAAGCTTCCATTACGTTCACTCACCCCTCAAGTTCGGCCACGCTTGGAACGTGTTTTACTGGCTGGGTTACTCATCGCGATCTGCGGTCAAGTCCCAGGCATTGGTTGGGTTACTCACGGCGATCTGCAGTCAATTGCCAAAACTTATTGGCTGGATTACTCATTGCCTTTGCAATCAAGTGCCAGAAACCGTATTGGCTGCATTACTCTCTGCTACGTGCAGTCAAGTGCCAGATTTTGCCGCATTCGGAGTGAAGATTTTTGCTCCGTTTGCAGATCAACTACATTGGATTATCTTTTTGTTGGAATTTTTGATCAAATACCCCAGAAGTAGTACACCCATATTAGTACCTGCTAAGGTCTTCACTGAGCGACGGTCCACCGAGTGTGTAGCCACCCACACCAATGGGTACACAAGGTGAGACGCAAGACAAATCGGACTCGGCGTCCTGCAGTGCCGATCGGCACCCAGGCGAAGGTTCACGGGGTACCCCCCGTTTGTTGGTCGGCTTGGCACGATGGTGGTTTAGTTTCGGACACTTCGGTGTTCGATTTTGAACTGAACTCCACCATATTCTTGAGGAACAGCAACACTACCCGGTCGACAAATTCTCAAATTTTAAGTACTGATAAATGTTCCCGAGCAATCTCAGAACGATCGGCATACTTTATGACGGGCAGGTTTGACTCAGATCAGTATTGTCAACCGGTGTAATTAATGGGCGTCTTGGTTCATATAAAAACACTGCCCTTCGAACGTGCTCACTAATGCTGCCAATTTACACTACTTAGCGAGATGCTGAATCCAATTTTTCACCGGGCCCTTCATCAAGTATTTAATAATCAATTTTCGCTCCTTTTTTCTCCCTGTGGAATTCTGACTTTGTCTTACTTAACCATCCGCGAGCTCGGTGTCTCATTTGCAAGTTTATCATCGGTTCCGCTTACGCGCTAATGATACTTGAAAGCTCGGAAGTTTCACCTTGTTCTTTTTTCTTCCAAAGAATATGTTCATCCTTTCGTTGTCATCAGCTCCCTTATTATTAGTTTGCAAGTGTCGTTTCGAGTGATTTTCATCGTGATGTGTCAACAGGGAACGCGATGGATGCGTACTTCTGAAACGTTTCGTGAAATACTACAAAAGAGAGCACACATCTGGTGATGTCGTCCGAGAGATCAAAGTGGAGGATTTTGTCAACTTCTTGAAGCAAAAATATCAACCTAAGCCTTTGAAAACCATCGTTAAAAATACTGACCAACGCGATTTCGTGAGAATCATCGTCGCTGAAATTAAATGTCACCTACGTAAGGTTGCCTTTTCCCGACATTAGATAGTTAGTGTAGCCGGTGCGTAAACGCACGGTGCGGCTAGCGCCTTTAAGCGGCGTTCGCCTCTACTTAGCCGATACGCCCTTGTATAAGGGCTTAGCAAGAGATCACTCTCTTTCTCGGGGCCAAGATTCCCGGGGTGGTTTGTAGTTAGCTTTCTCTAACGCCTTGTAACAAGGCTTCCATTATAAAGGGAGGTAGCGTAAGGGAGAACTCCCTTAGGCTACAATACTCACTGCGCGCGCGACCGGGCGTGGTCGCGCGCCTATCAGTCTTAAGTATTTTTGTAAACTGATTTAAATTTAATATATGTAATTAGCCTAAATTAATTAAACAAACGTAAACTATATGTAATACTAAGTAGAGCTTATTCAAGTCGTACCTAGCTGAAATGTAGTGTACACCACGTGTGTACTAACACGTGGCAGCCCGCCACGCCTTCACAAAGGGCATTGGCTAAAACAACCAATAAGTCCGAAACTTTCGGACTGGTCAATATCTGACCTTAACCGTGGTGTACTTACGTACACTAATGTAACCACATGTAACCCGGTTACAGTTAGACTGCCCATTTCCTTGTCCGAAACTACCAATAATCACCAATACACCCTTTATAACGCATTTTACATTTCTTATCCGTCCAATAACTGGATGCCACGCATTGAAGTTTCAGCTGAGGTCTTTAGCTGAAGAGGCAGACATAAGCGCATGCATGACTGACCCTCCCTCGAATGCCTGAACAGATGGCATGTTGATACCCTGGGCATTCCAATCCAAATCTTCCGGGTTGTAATGCACCTGACTTAACTAAATCCACTAATAGATCACTGACCAGTCCTCACCCTGACCTTATTGGCAGCTTTTTTTGGCCTTCCGGTGGATTGAAATTCTCTCAGACGCTACAGACTCCCTTCCACGTTCTTGGACATCCTTCTGACTGCGGAGCAGCTTTGCCCTACGCTGATTGTGCAAGGACCTTGGGTTGTCCTACGGTGCGCCATCGTTCTGGGCAGTTCCATATTCTTCTGCGCGATAAACGCTGACTGCTCCGTGGGGCGTCCTGACCTACCCAAACTTGATCATTTTACATTTGATTAGCACTAACTAGACTCTGACTTTTGTCCTGAGAGGGATTTTTTCGCTATAGTTGGTGTTGCACTTTTCTCCTTCTTCATCGCACCGCCCCAGGCATTCCGAAAGTAGAATCGGTCCACGACCCTGGTCTGACGGGTTTTTGATGTGGGCGAAAAAGATCCAGACTTTAGCCCGGCTACCGTTGGCAAGTTCGCGACCTGTGACGTGGTTGAACGCTTGGACAAGGTCGCATATTAAAAGTTCTATCTCAATATATGATAGTATTTATGATACAACTTTCCTATTAACATTTTTACCATAGTATACAGGTTATCATAGTTATATGATTGCGGATGCTGCAACTATTGTTGGTACTTTAGATATCGTATTTAGTGAAATTGATCGTTAATTAGAAATTACCCAATCTTCAGCCAAATACTCCAGCGGCACCGAACGGTTATGAAGTATCGTATCAGTCTTCATCATCCTGTATAGATTAAGTTATCCGAACAACTCTAACGAATGTGTTGGCCGAAGCAACCGGGGGAGGCTCGTTGCAAGACGCGTGGCATCATTAGAGCTAGTGCATATGGCGTGACAGATGGTAGGACGGAGGGACAAATGCCCTTTTCCAATCACAATAAGAGGTACGAAATCTCAACCCTCAATATATATAGTCAGTCATCTATATTCTCAATACCTAACAAGTCTACTCTGTTTTAACAAAGCAAACTTGCCGAAAACCTAATGTATTTTTTGTTGTATTTTGTACAATCTTTTTAAATAAATTTAGGGAGTTGATATATTCACTCACTTTTCGGTTAAATTCACTCAGTTGCTATTCACTCACTCTTTCGGTTATATATTGCCCATTTTTTCATCACTACGTGGCAATTGGGTAATAAAACTCCGTTTTTGGTGGGAAAACTATTCCAAAGCAGAAATGCAACTATCCCTGGAACTTTCTTTTAGCACCGTATACAGTAGGGATAGACACAATCAATCCCTAACGCGAGTCTACTCCGTCTCGGACGCAATAGGTTCGAGAATCGCGCCCCACCTCGCATCCGTGGCCGCTCGAAGAGCAGCGTGAAAACTTTTACTGCAAGGTCGTCTCGAAGAATCCGATTGGAAAGCCAGGACACGCGCCACCTCCTTTTGAACATTCGGCGCCACTCTCGTCTTGACTATTCCTTTCCTCGGTCGAGACCGGATCGACCAGGTGCCACCACGACACCCAACCCTTCCGCAAGCGACCGTTTCACAAAAGCCAGCTCATTCACCGTCGTTTTGACAAATGCGGATGCAGTTGCAAAAACTTGTCCGCGAGCTTGAGCGTCATGGGTAATCCATAGCGATGCCCAAAGAGCGCAATGCGTGCGAGTTCTTCGGGACTAAATATACGTTCGTCATCGAGCGCGTGGTACGCGCTCTCCTTTCTATTAATCCGTCGAATGCCCTTGGGCGTCTTCCCTTGGACTTGGTTCACCGCCACCGTGACTTGTTCACGAGCTCCATTCCCACCACTTTTTGAAACACGTGCTCGTAAATGTCCCCGAGAAGGATTTGACCCGTGGATTGCACGGCACGCGCGTGCGCAGGCTCGAGCCGCTCGAGACGCAAGCAGCTCTGGAGCGTGAGGAGGTACGTGTAGCCACTGGGCTGGACAAAGCCTGCGTCCGTAAGATCTCAAACAGTTTTAAGCTCGTAACCGCGCCCGCGAGTTCGTCCCGGGACTGGGCGCAATAGTCCATGGACACTTCGTAACGCGCGCGCTCGAGCGGAAACGCCATCACTTGGTTCTCAAAGAGACCGCGCAGCGCGTCAAAGTCGCGCGATTCGCCATAGATAAAGAGCAACATCTCGATCGTATGCTGCTGAAAGTACGGTGGCATCTGGTTCAGAGACACGTCGTGGGTTCCATCCAAGTAGAGTTGCAAGAGGTTCTTGGCTTCCACGAGATGCTCCGTCTAGACGAGCGCTGTCGTCACGCGAATCACGCGATTCGGATGCACGCCACGTACGCCATGCAGTCGCGCGTACTTGAGCACGAGCGTCGCGGCAAGCACAGCGTCGTCCGACTCACAGAGCGCACAAAAGAGCGACTCAAACACGTCTAGCGCCACGTGGTCGTTGACCCACTCGACCGCCGCGGCCGCACGATTGCAATGCACGAGCACATTCAAGGCCAGCTCCGTGTCGTACATCCAGGTAACGTTGCCACTGCATCGCGAAGCGCGTCGTCGTGATGCGCTCGCGCGAGTGCCGTGGAAGAACGGCTCTCGACGCACTCATTAAACAAGTCCACCGCTCGTTGCGTGTTACCCAGTCGTCCCTGCACGCGTATGGTGGTTGTATACGCGTTTTGGTGGATCTGACTCGGTTCGAACAGGTCGTGAACATACTCAAAGACTTCCACCGCGATCTCCAAGTCCTTGCAATGCGTGAGTCCTTGTAGCATCTTGTTGTATTTCGTAGGAATCGGGTTTTGCTCCTTCATCGCGACAATTTTATGCCAGCACGCCCGAGCGTGTTCGTAACGATTCGCTCCAGCGTAAGAATCCGTGGCACGGCCCAAGCAATACACGGTCGGATGTTTCTCGCCGCTCTCGAGCATCTGCTCAAATAACCGCTTCGCCTGCCAGTGTTTGCCTTTGGACACGAGTGAGTCGATTGCGCACGTGTAGATAAGTTCTTCGAGCGTTAACCCCCGCTGCGCAACGATCGCAAAGCTCTGGAGCGCGTGCTCGAGCTTTCCATGAACCATTTTGTTGGAAGAGTGTGTAGCCATTTTTGGCTTTGCACTCTTCCGGAATGGTGGAATCCCATTGGCTGTTTGCATTGGTATACATTTTGCATGTTTACGGCGGTTACTAATTTAAGTCGCGTTAGGTACCGGATAGCTACTTAAGTAACCTTAAATAATATATACTTTTCCTTTTGCTTTTATATAGTGAGTACGCCTACTGAACTTCTCTACGGCTACGGCGCGCGCGCACCTGTTTGACACCTTCCACTGATCCCCCCACGCTGAAACTTTATCAGCAGGTGAGTCTTGATCGTGCGAAGTGAACGCAACGTTTTCTGTGCTATTTTAACAGGTTATGAGCCCAAGTTGTGCCAAGTAGTCAAGTGAGTTATTCTTGGTTTTTCAAGTGTACTTACGTGGATTTTTTCGTGGTTACGTTACGTGGATCTGGTGGAAAGTCCCCTGTCGACAGGGCCAGTTGAATTACGTGACTGATTGAAGTGTTTGAAATTGATTGGAGATGGTTGACTCCGATGGAGACGATGTGCCCTCCGCCAGTGATTTTAAGGCGTTGGTGCAGAGTCTGAAGGAAGTGGCGACCCGCCTGACTGCTATTGAGGATGTACAGGCCCGGCAGTCACTTCCGAGTGTGTCCTCCGGGTCCAGGAAAGGGTCACCAGTATGGGTGCAGGACGCCGGGTTCCGGGAAAGCCTACAAAACTACCGTCCGTTCGGCCATCAGATGACTCTGAACGACTTGGCCGAGGACGAAGGGGTGGAGGCCGGTGCTAGGCCACACCCGCAAGTGAACGCAGCACCTCGCGGAGTGCCGGTCGGTATGCAAGGTGTGGGCGGGGCTGGTGCACCCATAGGGCAAGCAAATATGCCGGTGCACCAAGCCGGGTACAAAATACCCAAACTAAGTATTGAGAAGTTTTCGGGGCGCGAGGCGTATCTCGGCCTCGGTGCATGGTACCGCCAATGGGCGTACCTGTTCATGGAAGAGGTTGAAATCGGCGAGTTGACGTCCGGTTTTCAATGGAGCGAGCGACTCAAGGTCAACAAATTTGGCGAACATCTTGAAGGCACTACCGCGGAATATTTTCGCTCTAACATTGGTTCGTGGTGGCAGGTGCGGCCGCAGCTGACTTACGTCATGGAGCAAATGTGGTTGGGATTCAAGGTTAACATATCCCACCACCAAGCTGCGGCCTGTTTCGCTACGGAAAAGGATGCGAGACGCTCCTGGACCGAACATTATCTATACCTAGTAGCTCTGGCTCGCGAAAGCGGGTCGAGCGAAAAGTTAATTGTTGAAAATATCGTCAAGTTCGCTGCGCCCCGATTGAAGGTGATGCTGATGGCCAGGTATGATCCTGGCAGACAGGACTACCTGGGCCACGCTCAAGAACTGATCGCCTGGGCGCATGAACTGGAAGACGATGCGTTCAAGGGCAGACAGGCCGTTAAGTTGCAGGCGCATGCCGCAACATCGGTTAAGGGTCGCCGGGCATGCTATACATGCGGTGACGAGGGGCATATACAAAATTATTGCCCCGAAAAGCGTCGCAAAGGTGACGGAAATGGGAACCAAGCAATGAAACGTGGCGGAAACGACAAGGCGTCGAAGCGTTTCGTGTTATCTAATGTGGATTCCAGCATAGACGCTGATATTAATGCATGTGGAACCGATAACGATAACGAGAATATATGGATCATTGACAGCGGTGCGAGCAGGCACCTGGTTTCAAATGTTGATTTGCTAGATGATGCAAAGGAGTGCGGTCCTAGTGACACGTTCACATTGCCTAATGGTGGCACCCTGAAAGCTGCTATGGTCGGCAGCCTTACGTTGCGGACGTGCGACGCAAGTGAAACGGTCGTTGTTTTGACCGAAGTATACTTCGCGCCGCAACTCGCGAAAAATCTGATATCGCTTGGTAGATTACGCGAAAAGGGCTGTGCAATTGTCGACGACGGTCACAAGCTGCGTGTTATGGTCAAAGGACAGAAGTTGTTCGATGTGGTGACGCACGGGTCAGTTTTTGTGGCAAGATTGAAGGCCGAAAAAACAGATGGAATTTCAAAAAGTTTTGAAAGCATGATTGTAAACATTGTGCTGGAGGATGTCGATTCCGACGCACACAGTGGGAGTCTGCATCACTTCCACGTGCGGATGGGTCACCTGGCCTACGACACTGTCGAAAGGCTGGCGAAAGACCCCAGGTCAGGCATCGTGCTCACCGACATGAGTAGGCCGAATTGCCTGACCTGTGCTGAAGGCAAGGGCACAAGGAAAGCGCAAACGAGGAAGAAGGCGTTGTCGAAGCACGCAGAACGCGCACTTATCCTTGGCAAGAGCGACGAAACCAAGGGGTATAAAGTGTTGCTGCTTAAGGACAGAGTGGTCGCAGTGACCAGGCACGTCACAGCGATCGAGACGCTAAGCGATGAGGCTAGCAACAAGATCACCAAGGTATTGGAAGGTGAATGCATCCAAGAGCTCGAAGATTTGGCGGAATCTCGTGCCAGGGTGAACGTTTCAAATGTACCAACTCCAGGGCAATCAAGTGATGGAATGCCGGAGACTGGAGCCGCGCCAAAGGGCACGGAAACCGATGGTCAGGGCGCAAGGAAGTCGCGCCGAAAGCCTAAGAAGACGCCTAAAGGACGTGATTATGAAGCGTCGAAGTTAAAAGGGACGGTTGCAAGAAGTGATGTTTCGAAAGCAGCCGATGAAAATGGCAAAAATGCGGGAAACGCTCTATGCGTCTATGCTGTTACTTACTGTCTCAACTAGATAAAATATAGAATATAGTTTATATCTATTTGCCGTGACTTCGCATTTTTATCAGGTCAACCCCAATTTACATTCTGCACTGTTACAAATATTCAATTTATTACCCCGTTGGTACAACGGGGGCACTATGATTCTGCAGTGTTACAAATATTAAATTTATTATCCCGTTGGTACAACCGGGGCACTATGCTAGTCTATATATATAATAAAACTTGATCCGTATTTTGGTGTACGTAGCTCAATGTATACAATAAACTATATGTTTGGTGTACGTAGCTCTCATTTTGATTGGCTGAAATTGACATTTTTCCATTTGTCAGGAAAGAGCGGGGTAAAAAGTGACTTACATAGAAAAGCATATAGCCTGACTTACTTACTGGCTCAATTAGATAAAAAAAGTAGAATATAGTGTATATCTATTTGCCGTGACTTCTTTCCGTGACTTCGCATTTTTCTCAGGCCAACCCCAATTTACATTCTGCAGTGTTACAAATATTAAATTTATTTCCCCGTTGGTACAACGGGGCACTATGCTAGTTATTTATATAATAATATTTTTCATAAAAATGTAATATTTTGTAATAATTAATTATTTAATAAACATATTTTTTTAAAATTTAATTAAAAATAAGATTTAGGTTTTAGTGGTGTAATGTTACGTGGATTAGGAATTTCTTAGGGTGGAAAATCTTTATAACGTCATCGGCTGTTATAACGCCTTTATAAGACCCAGCATCACTGTACGGGGACATGCCAGGGCGATCATCAGTTACTTATTCTTTTCCAAAATGCATCACACGCAAATATTTATAATTCGGAACAGGATCATAATTATGATCTGTTCCGAGCTATCATTATCATCATACCATAATCCTCGTAGGCTATTGAGGAATCCTCGCAGGAATTAGAGCTGATAATCTTTTTCTCTCTTCTTCAGCAACTTTGGGGTAGAACGTCTTCTCTCAATGAAATCTATCTACACTTTAACTGTTTTTCGTAATTGTAAAAAAATCGGGCTCGGGTTGGTAGCTAAGGCAACCATAAGAACCGGGCATGCGCACCACTGCGGCGTGGACCACTTTGGAAAATTATGGGCGACCCCGACGACCCACTTCCAGAGAGGGTACTCGCGTTAGTCAGCTTCAGAATCAGATCGGTCAGGACTTTACTGACCTTCTCGATAACAGCACTTATCACCCTGATCGCGGGAGCTCAACAATCCAATTCAATACTTGTATATTTATGAGTATGGGTGATTGCGCTCTGTTTGGAGGCCCCTTGACGATTTATGCGTGTTTCATGATAAGGGAGAATAATACTTGGTGGAAACACTTCACGGGCAGTGGGCTGCGCTTATACTTGATGTTAGTATGCCGAGAACTCTGACCGAGAGTATCGATCGGTCATGTCAGTCAAGATAGTAATATGCAAGAGAACTTACACAAACGTCCTTCAGGACCTATGTAGCCGGTGCGTATACGCACGGTGCGGCTAGCGCACAGAGGAAGACTTTCCTTAAAGCGGCGTTCGCCGCTACTTAGACTATACGCCCTTATTAAGGTCTTAGTAGGAGAGAGCTCTCCTACTCGGGGCAAAGATTCCCGGTTTGGTTTACTAGTAGCCTTAGCTACTGCCTTAACGGCAAGGCTCCCTTACTAAGGGTGTAGCTAAGGGGAGGGCTCCCCTTACGCTACGACACTCACTACACGCACGACCGGTCAGGGTCGTGCGTCTGTAAGATAGAGTGAAATGTAACTATATGTAATACTAAGTAGAACATATCCAATTCTTACCTAGCTAAAATGTAGTGTACACCACCTGTGTACCGACACGTGGATGGCTGACACGCCACCCCCAAGGGCTCCTGCCCTGATTGGTTAAAATAACCAGTGGTTCAAACCTTTCGAACCGGTCAATACTGACCCCAACCGTAGGGTAATCACATACACCACCTATTAAATGTGACTCGAATGTAACCCTGTTACATCCTCCCCCCATCAAGACTATTGCTTACGCAATAAACAAAATTTTGTTGGAGAACTCCAACGCCAGTGCCTCTGGATATCCATGAACACCATAAGTGGTGCTATGGAGTCTCCTCTAGAGGAGGTAGACTATTCCGAGAACTCGGAGGTGGATGCCCTTGGGGATATCTCCCCAACGGTTTACCGCTCCGACAACGCCAAACGGCGATGTCGGCAGCCTAATCCGTTCCCCACACGTGGGGAAAATGCACTAACTAGTGCGCCATCCCTGCCAATGTAGGATGATACATCCGGATCGCCGAAGGCGATCGTCACCAATGAGCTGGACGCAGCTCATGAAAGCCAGCTTGCCGCACAGGTACTAAGGGTTGCGTTACGCGCCCCCAAACGCCTGCCAAGGGCGGCATATAATTTTGACAATTCTCGTGACCTTCCAAAGTGGTCTAGGCGTGTGATAAGGAATGGTTTAGCATCCTATACCCATGCCCCCGCGGCTGAACAGCCGTATCAATGGGAACGCCGTGAGAAACTCCGGCAACAACTGCTTACTCAAAAGCACTTCACTAGCGTCTCATACCGAGAACGCCTCGACAGGCAGGCACAGGGTGCCCCTGTTGAGAACCTCCGCGAGCTTCCTATCGTTCTTTCTCCGGGAGAGAGTGTTGATGATGCGGAGAAGAAGTTCCTCGATTGGGCGGAAGGAGAGAAGTTTCTCCCCAGTTTCAATGAGCTGCACAACAGCTATTCCCGTCGTGACATTTGGGTGGAGAGGGCGTTGCGTCTGGAATTCGCCAGAGCCAAAGCGATGGAGCAATTAAGTGCTCCATATCGCACGCGCTACGCCAGCGCCCCTGACTCCACCACGGTTCCAGAGGACAGTGTGAGCGCCCAATCTGCCTCCGGTAAACTCCCAATTACTGGGAGTGATGGGACTTCACATGCCCCTCTGGTCGTTGACCTGCAACGGGATTCTCCCACTAGAAAGCGTCAACGACGTCGCGGCAATCCTGCCGTAGAGGAGTCTCGAACTACCACGAACTCTGTGAGTGTGGATAACCCTTCCACTTCACCAGATACTGGGTTTGTTCCCGATGATGGCGTCGCGCCATCAGACGCTCCACATGATAGTGTGGAGTACCCTCCGCATCGAGCATTGGAGGAGGAGGTCGCGCAATTGCGACGTGAGATTCGCGAGCGCTGTGATCGACACAGCCATCGCATCCACGATATCCACGAGAGACTCCGTGATGAGTAGGATGCCACTGATCGCTTCGAGAGGCGGATTTCCTCTCTCGAGACGACCGTTGCGGAGCTTCGTGGTCGCATTTTAGCCCTCTCGGGATTCCTCCGCCCTGCCGTAATCTTACGGCTCTTACGGCTATCCGCCTTTCCAACCTCCTCCAGGAGGGGGACAGCCTCCGGGTCCTGGTATGGCTTGAGCATACCCACATAGAAGGTTGGATGCGTAAGCATCACCTTCGGGATGTCCAAGGTATACGATAAGCCCTTTCGGGCTAGTACCTTAAAAGGCCCCACAAAACTGGGGCGCAGTTTATTGCGCAACACATTTTAAACTGCATGTGTAGGAAGATTTTTAGCGTTTAATAAAACACTTTCTCCCACTTTGTACACCCTTTTGTTACGCCGCCCCTTGTGGTCAGCTTGCTCCTTCTGCTTGTCTTCGATTTCCGCCATGGCATCGCAGACGTGTCGTAAGACACTAAGGGGCGTCAATAAGAACTTATCGATGTGCTTTCGCACCGATACAGGGCTGACATCGGGGAATCCTCCCCCCTCAAGCCCTGGGCCACAACGTGGCGTTAACGGAACCCTCGGATTCACCAATCCGTTCACGTAAAACGGTGTAAGCCCCGTAGATGAATGTACCGAATTGTTGATAGCAAATTCAACCATCGGGAGCATCTCACTCCAACTCGGAGAATCCGGACATAAACTCCGGAGAATGTCCTCTACAACGCGATTAACGCGTTCCGTCTGACCGTCCGTCTGCGGATGACCCGCAGTGGACATGAGGAGCTTGGTGCCTAGCACCTTAAACAACGCTCCCCAGAATTGTCCCGTAAAACGGGGATCCCGATCCGACACAAAGGAATCGGGTAGACCATGCTGTCGAAAGACACGGTCTAGGAACACTTTTGCTGTTACTTGTCCATCAATGGACTCTGGCACCGCCGCCAGGTGAGCCATCTTGCTCAAGCGGTCTACAAAAAAAAGACCAATATGCCGGTGTTCCCGGCCTTATCCTTCGGAAAACCGTAGATAAAATCCATGCTAATGGATTTCCAACACTGCGTTGGAACCGATAAGCTCGCCAAAGGCGCAGCTGAACTTGCAGAGGGTTTAACCCTCTGACACTTCTCACAGGTGCGTATATACGCACCGACCCACTTATACATGTTGGGCCACCAATACAAAGCTCTTAAAGCGCTGTAGGTCTTATCCCGACCTAAATGACCCCCGATAGGGGCGTCATGTGCCTCAAAGAGGACTCTATACTTCAGTTCCTCATCATGAGGAACTACCACCCGTGGAGTGTCCTCAGCGCCCGTGCTATAAAATAGCAAACCGTCACAGTACCTGTAACGGTGTAAACGAGCTTTAGCTAGACTCGACAGGGTTGGATCAGACGCGCCAAGTCCCTTTCCACCCAACGCGCTGATAAGCGCCGTACACTGTGGGTATTTCTCATACGCTTGGCGTATGAGATCCACCACAGACGTGGTGACGAATGTCGCGTGAGTGAGCTCGTAATCGGGACGACGCGACAACGCGTCTGCAAGCACGTTTTGCTTGACAGGTTTATACTTAACCTCAAAGTTGTACTCCGCAAAGAAGGATAGCCAACGGGCCATCCGTTGCGAGAGATGAGGCGACTTTGTCGCTTTCCGTAAGTACGCGTGGTCAGTATAAACCACGAACGGCTTTGAGCCGAGTAGGTGAACCCTAAATTTGACAATAGCATACTTCATTGCAAGTAGCTCCTAGTCATGAACGCTATAATTCCTTTCCGCAGCTTTAAGATGCTTCGACTCAAACGCAATCACGCGTTCCATTCCTGCATCGTCTGCTTGTAACAAAGCACATCCGATTGCGAAATCGGAGGCGTCGCAGACGACACTAAATGGTTTCCCAGAATCTGGGAGAGCAAGAACGGGAGCTTTCAACAAGCTACCCTTTACCGCTTCAAAAGTGTTTTGGTGTTCAGTTTCCCAACACCAATCAACATCCTTCTTAAGAAGGTCCGTCAATGGATTCGCCATTTCAGCGTAGTTCTCGCTGTATTTGTGAAGATAATCGGCTAATCCAATCCACTTCCGTAAATCTCTAAGATTTACAGGCGAAGGCCACTCCACAATGGCTTTCACCTTCGCGGGATCCGCCCGCACTCCATCCTTACCGATGAAGCATCCGAGGAAAGGAATTTCCTCAGCACCAAAAGTACATTTGGATGCGTTTGCATAGTGTTTATGCTCTCGCATACATTCGTGCACAGCTCGAAGGTGTATAAGGTGCGTCTGAACATCAGACGAGTCGCCTTCCGCGCGACTATGGACGAATGTATCGTCGAAGTACGTCTGAGCGTACTTTCTATGAGGGCGGAAGAGTTGAGTCACCAAGCGATTGAAAGTCGCTGGCGCATTCGAAAGCCCCTGTGGCATAACAAGCCACTCCCATAGCATGCCGCTAGGCGTGCTGACCGCTGTAAGCGGAATATCGGACGCTCGCATGAGCACCGGATAATACCCGTCCACCAGATCTAAGGCACTGTATACAGTACAGCCCGCCATATTGTTCTGGAGTACATCCTTCCGAGTAATCGGAGTCTGCATGGGTACAGTAGCTGCATTCAGCTTGTTGTACGCATGCACAATGCGCCACTTTCCGTTCGGTTTACGAACACGTGGGAGATGAATGGGGAGACTTGCTCTCCCGTACCATCCCTGCCTCTTCTTTCCCCTTGAAGAATGCGTCGATGACGTCGCATTGCTCCTTGGGGAGAGGCCACTGCCTAGTGACGCAGTATTTGGTTCCAGGAACCAAATCAATTTCATGTCGGACTCCCCGATCCGGGGGTAACCCCATCGGCGGGTTGTCACTAATGACATCTCCAAATTCCTTTAATAAGGAATGGTAAGGGTCCTCAGGATACGCGAGGATCTTGAGACCGCTTCGGGCATTCAATGCCTGTTTGTTTTGAACCAAAACTGATTCGTCCATCGTGGATGAGGAGTTCAACTCCTCTCCGGACGCAATACGACAACCTCGTCGATTTCACCTGCTTTTACAGCAGTCTCAAACTCGTTGAAGGACATCTCCTCCAACGACAACAGTTTGCCTACACCAGTCAACCGTTCCAGACTTACGCCTTCCGTGACACCACCTTTCACGCTATTCAGCATCCGATAGGACTGCTGACTACTAGCCTCGGGACTCATCCCGGGACCCAGATGGGGGTAGTCAATTTCCCCATCTATTGGAAGCACATCGCGCTTATCCACAGAGGTTTCTACCTCTACCACCGGTGAAACGCCGGTCTCACCTAATAAGGCGTGGTCGGAATCATTTCCGACGTGCGAAAGAGACGAAATACGGGTCTCTTCGCTTGGAAGCGCCTTGCTCTTAAGCACAGGGGTCTCTACCCCTACCACTGGAGTCACAACTTGTTCGCCGAACACGGCGTGGTCGGAATCAGTTCCGACCTGTAGAGATATTTTAGAACCTCCCCATTTAATTGGGCAGGTGTAAGCCATGTCAAGCGCGTGCTGTAAGGGCCTCTTCATTACACTTGGACCCCGACTATACCCGGCCTTGGATTCGTGTCCACTGCGGGACTCGAGCCCGTGACCTCCCGGTCCCGTGGTGGGGCCTAAACCACTGCACCACAGGGTAGTTCCGACCTGTAGAAGAGACAAACTACGGGTCCCTTCTCTAGGAAGTGCCTCGCGCTTAACCTCAGAGGAATCCAACTCTACCACTGGCAACTCACCAGAACGGCGTGGAGATTAACCGCCGAATCTCCCTCGTCAAGGAACACTTCCTTTACCTCATTCGGACTCATCATCTCAGATATCCCAATCTCTGGCATCTCTCGCCAGAATCGCTTTTTCGATTGATCAAAGGTGGGTTAATGACTCGTCAATGCTTCACCCGATCGTGGGTGCGTTGAGCCAATGGACTTAGACTTCCAGTTTATCCATGCCTGTGGCACTCCAGCCACTTCATGCCCAGAATGAGGTCATACCTCGAGTCCAAATCCAGGACTAGGAAACGTTCTAAGCTTTCGAAGTCTGCAAACTTCAGGTTAAGGTCAATCGAGACCTTGGGTACAGAAACCTGTACACCCGTCGCTAGACGGACCGTGACAACGTCACGAGAACGTGCCTCTAGGGCCTCGGCATACAGCCGATTCTTCACAACAGAAGCTCGTCTGACATAATTTTCAGACGCTCCAGAGTCTAGCAAGACTCTCCAAGGCTTATCAAAGCCTTTCACGTCCGCAAGGACTACCAGCGAACCTGGCTGGTACACCAACTCGGTGCTAGAAAGCACCGCTTCCCTCGGGGCTTTGTGCTGTAGTCCCCTACCCTGGGGCTTAACAACACTGAGGGGTCCCCCAGTAGGGCGCCCCGCACCTACTGGGAGCCGTCGTTTCCCGACGGCTTGGACAAGGGCTTTTCCCCACCCTTTTTCCCTTGTAGCGAGTGTCTCGCTGGGGATTTTCGGACATCTGTTCCTCACATGATCCGTGCTTCCACACAGGAAGCATCTCAGCGTCCCATGCCGCTGCAACATAGCTAAGAGCTCTGCCTCGAAGCTCTGTGAAAAGAGTCAGAATGACTCTTAGCGGGAGGTTTCTCCTCCGCTTCGACCTGACTCAGGTCTATGGGTTCGGGACCCACCATAGAGGAACAGAAATTCCTCTCGGCGTTAAACGCCATCTTGAACGCCTCTTCCAGTGATTGGGGTCGTCATCGGATCAATTCCGAACGTGCGGGCCCTTCTCTCAGGCCTCCCATGAATACGGGGATGGACACATCGTCCGAATACGCTTTCGCGTACATCCCTGCCAACAGGGTTTTAAGCTCCTGGATATAAATCTCCAGGTCCTTAGTGCCTTGACGGCACCTCAGGAACGCCATTTGATTCTGGAAAACCAGATCAGGCGTTGCGTACATGTCCATAAGCTCCTGCTTAAGGACCTTCCATGTTGGGAACACGTCCGTGACTGACTCCGAACACGTAAGCGCCCATGTACGGGCTTTGCCCGTAACATGGGTCAATGCAAGTCCCACTTGCAAGTGATCAGTGGTCATATTCGCTGTGGCGAAGGCCGTTTTGACCTCTCGCAACCAAACATAAAGGTTGTCACCCTTCTCCCCGGTGAACTCTTTTATCTTAAACGATAATGGAGGGCGCACCCCCGTGGAATGACCTCCACCGCAACTCGCCTCATGAGCGATGAGGGCATTCACCCTTGCCTTTACGGCCTCAAGGCCCTGCTCCACTAGGAGCTTCATACCTTCTTCCCCCGTTAAGGGTAACAGCCTTTTAAAGGCTTCCTGTTGGACGAGGGTCAAACTATCCCAATCGTCCTGATTCATCATTTGCAGAGGATGCCTAGTCTACCAACACAGGTGTTGTATTGACTACAAGTGCTACCAGATGTAGCGGTGCGTATACGCACGGTGCGACTAGCGCACAGAGGAAGACTTTCCTTAAAGCGGCGTTCGCCGCTTCTTAGCCGATACGCCCTTGTAAAGGGCTTAGTAGGAGAGTTCTCCAACTCGGGGCCAAGATTCCCGGGTTGGTTTACGACTTAGCCTTAACGGCTGTATTCCCTTTACGGGATGTAAGTAAAGGGAAGGCTCCCTCTTACCTACGACACTCACTGCGCGCGCGACCGGTCGAGGTCGCACGTCCGCAAAATAGAGTGAAATGTAAACTGAATATATTTAATATGTAATTAGCCTTAATTAATTTAAACTAATATAAACTATATGTAATTGTGGTGGAGCGGCTGACCGAAGTTTTTGAGACTTGATCAGGTGGTACCACGGCGCCCAGACTGCCGACTAACGAAGGGGGTCCTCCGGATGTCTTAGACTGCTTGTGTTCTTGCTCACCTTGTGTACCCGACGGCTAGGCGTGGGTCGCTCCTCAGGTGGCGGGGACAGCGCACAGCGAATTCTTGGTGCAAGATTGAATTAAATAACTTGTGACGATACAAACGATGCGATCAGGCTTGATCACGTGCGATCCGGTGCTTAAACCACGTCAATTAATCGCGATCAGGCTTGATCAAGTTACGGCTGATGCTAATAACCGACGATCAGCAGTATTCCGTCTTGATCGCAAGTGCGATCAGGCGGCAGTCCGATGCGATCAGGCGCTGAAACGAAGCCAATCGGTCGTGATCAGGCGCGATCAGGCTTTGGCTGACGTTAATAACCGTCGATCAACAATATTCCGTCTTGATCGCAAGTGCGATCAGGCGGCAGTACGACGATCAGGCGCTGAAACGATGTAGATCAGTGGTAATCAGGCTTGATCAGGCTTTGGATGACGTTAATAACCGTCGATCAACAATATTCTGTCTTGATCGCAGATGCGATCAGGTGTCTTGATCGCAAGTGCGATCAGGTACTGAAAGGCTAGATCAGGGGCTAAAAACTGCTGCCCAGTCGTAATATACTTTGATCAGACTTGATCAAGCACCGGAAGTCGTTCAAGTAGCAGTTGGTGCGATTTGCGATCAGCGATCACGATCACGATTCGCAAAAAAGTGTCGATCAGGTGTTGATCGGTAGGGGGGGGGGGGTACTTGATCAGGCAGCGGAATCTTCACTGCCTGATCGCGGAGCCTCTAAGCCGTCAAACAGCTAAGGAAAGCCCAAATCAATGCGCCCCTAGCCTAGACTATATGAGGAAAAGGTATTTATATTAAAATCCACCTAGAGTTCCCGTGGGGGGCTTAAAGCAGCCGAACTCTAGGGGCCAAACGTTAATTTCACGGGGAAAAGGTGAGAGCACTGCTCGATCACGTTCCCAAAACCAAAAACCTTTAAACGAAGAACCGCAGACACTGCGGGCGGAGTTGCGGGGTGAGTTCTCACACTCTACGCCAACCGGTGGGCCAAAAACGCACTTAGTGCTCCCGCCCGGGACGTAGAGGTTTCAATAAGGTGGGGGCGCAAAGGTGCCTTCCCAAAAAACGATCAGCGCGATCGTACGCAAAAGGAGAACTTTGTTAGCAATTAAGCCCTTAGATCTACCCTGTTCCTACTTTCAACCAATCCGCATCGTCCATTCGGAACGTCTTCCGTCCATCAGTCGACCTGATTTTCCCGCTTGTTCCTTGTTTGTTCGCTGGTGTTCGACGCGTACCTGTAAGTAATCAGCACATCTTCCGTGTCCCTTCTATATCCTGTCTATGTACACCACGGTGGTACGTACTACTGTACCCACCGTGGTACACATGGCGGTACCTATTTATGTACTACTGTATCCACTATCCGCGTCCACTATCAGGCCCCTAATTTAGGTCCTAATATTAGTCATAATATTAGGCCCCCTATGGGTCTAATAAAATGTCCAACATTAGGCCCTATTTTCGCCTAATTAAAAAGTCCGCTTTACGACAACCGCCACTGAGTCTCGTCCCAGCCGTACAGCGGTTGGGGCGAGGGTCGATCATGCCGTTGATTCTGGGGATCATACTGCCGTTGGAGAATTTGTCGTTGCACATCGATCAGGTCACCATCCAACTGCCGATCATCACCCATCATCAGCCCCCTCTCCCCTCAATCAAGCCCAATTCCATCAGGCGGTTACCGTTGGGGCTGTCCACTGCGATCTAACACTCGACTGAGGCCAACCGTGACAACTGCGATCAGGCTGTCTCGATCAGGCATTCACAGTCTGCTATGCCATCTTCAACGGACAGCTTGTCACCCCACATCACCAACGTTCCTGCCTTGGATAAGGCCGCAGCTGATCAGGCGATCGCCGCGATCAAGCAGGCCTGCGATCTGCAAGAGGCTCTCCATTCCAGCAACGAGCAGGTCGCCTTGTTGTCTGGCTCACTCGCCATGAGTGAAGACACGGTTGCGATGCTTCGTCGGCGGCTCAATCGTACCCAACGTGACGCGACGGACCGGAAGAAGGTAATCGATGGAGGCCTTAAACAACTGGAGCCGCTGCGCGATTTTATCAACGCTGCGGTCAAGAAGCTCGAAACCCAGTTGAAAGACGCCAAAAGCACTATCGCCGATCAAGAGCGGACCATATACGATCAGGGTGTCCAGATCCGGGAGCTGGAGTGTCGCAACGACCGCGAACGTTACCTGCGATCAACGCTTGACGACACAATTGCATACAAAACGAAGGAATTGGAGCAACTCGAACATCGTATATCCACGTTGCAGCACGAGCGCGATCAGGTTATTTCCCGCAATGTGCGCTTGGTCCAACGGGCGGTAAGTCTCACTATCGAGGTGGACAAGTACAAGGATCAATGCGATCGTATCCAGAAGGAGAACGAGTCTACTCGCGCGTCGATGGACGATTACACTGCCATTATGGCCCAAGCACAGGAGATAACGGATCGGGTTGAAGCGGAGCTCACTACCGCTCAACGTCACCTCGATCAAGTTTCCGCGGACCAGGACACATTGCGTGATCGGCTACGACAGGCCCAAGGCGAGGTTGCGCGGTGGCGCTCTCATCAATCGAATATTCAGTCCGCACTGACGGGTATATCTCTGCAGCTTCTGGCCGGCCCTGATCAGGTCCCATTGCCTGCTAGTCCCTCCGCTGCTTCGACGACCAACTCGGTAGGCAGTACCACTCCATCGTCCGGAAAGCGTATTCGGCGTACCCGATCTGCTTCTCCGACTAAGAGGCCACGCCTTCTCTCTTCCGCTTCGGAGGCGAAGACTGCGGATGATGATCCCCCTACTTGCGATCAAGACGTTGAAGATGAGGACACTAGCCCGATCTCCTCCATCCCTTCTACTCCAACCATTAGCGAGTTCGGGAGCGAGGGCCAGCCTGATCACAACCCGACCGGGTCCCTTTTTCCTCGCACGGGTGACTTCCGGACCTTGATCGCGGTTCCTGATGGTACCACTGACGCCGATATCCTGCCTTGGACTCCGGATCAGCTCGGCGTGTACAATTTACACAACGTCACGGCCCAAGTGGTTTTCGACTACTTGACCCGCCCTGCTGGATGGTTGTTCCCGCCTGCTGCGTTGCCCCCTCCTACTAGTGCGTGGTCCGGTCATTTGATCACCCAGGCAGAGATTGAACATTTATACTCCCAGCGCCCCTGGAATATTTTTTCGACCATGTTGCCGCCTCTTTCTTTTCGCTCGGCTGGCTGGTTCGCTGACCTGGAGACCAAGTATCTCACGTTCCTCGATCATCACGCATTGGCGATTTGGGAATCAACCCACTATCTCCCTATCGCGAAGAATTTTCGTGATATTGATGACTTATTCCGCGATTATTACATCCAACGTCGCCAACGCAGAAGCCGGGCTGGGGCGACCTGGAAACGTGTCGTGGAGCTCATCTTGCGGGGTATTATCGACGGGAGATGTGATCTCGACATCTTCTTGGACCCTTCGATCACCCATTGTGCCCGCAATCGCCCGCTGAAGTTTGCCCCGGCCGATGATGGAGTGTGGTACCCTGGGTTTCTATCGGACCCGCCACCTCAGAGCCTACAAGAAGCGCTGGAAGATGTCGACGACCTTGAACCTTGGCGGGTTCAATATCGTTCCTTACCCGAAAATCACCCTGGTCGTAAGATTCCTCGCCTTCGCCGTAAGTTCTATGGGTCCGAATAGTCGGTCGATCACCTTTCTTCACTCAATACATTCTTTCGATCATGTCATTTCACTGTTGTCCTTTTTCCTTAAATGCATAATATAAATTGGTAGTCCGTCGGCTCATCTGCCGTATCCAATCACCATACCTCGCAGCATCCATTGTTATAACACCATTTCCAGTCAATCATCACTTCGTCATCCATTGGGAGCTTCGTCGATCCCGATTTCCCTGATCAATAAGCTGATCACACATTAGTGGGACTCTTCATCCACTTGCATTACATCAAACCGATGTCGGTTGATCAACCTTCTCTCAAAGTCCTTGATCAGGGCATCACAGTTCAAGTCCGCCTCGTCTACCCATGGCGGCTCGGTATGACCCTTCCAGTAGACTTGATACTCACGCAACGTCCTTCCATATCTAGTCTTTCGACCAGATCGAACATCAGTGACGCGATCAACTTCAAATTCGTCTGGATCTAGCGTCCTTTCCCAGCTGTCCTCGGGCAGAAAAGCTTCGTCAAAGTCGAACCGCTCTTCAATCCCAGCTGTTAACACTGCGGTAGGGCGATCTGGAAACTCCTTAACCAATTTTAACTTGGATAGGTGTACCACGGGGAACATGCGATAGTCCGTGCCAGCTGTAACCAATCTTGCTGCATGATCACCGATCACCTCATCGACCCTGAAGGGTCCATGCCACATGTGCGCCAGTTTCTTTGCATACCCTTCTTTAACGCGATCAAGGTATAGCCAGACCCTTGATCCAGCCTCGATCTTGTGTGGCGTCACCTGATCGTTGTGCTTTTCAGCTCGATCAGCCATCGCTTGGTGTAGTCGAACGTTCACCTGATCACGAGCGAGGCGATAGTCTTTCTGCAACTTGTACCTCCATCGGCGAGCATCACGGTCCTTGCGTCGAATTCCACCTAATTGCAATGTCGATTCCAGCGATGATCGTGGATCCCACCCATACGCCAAGTAAAAGGGCGTTTCTCCACGAATGCGATCAGGGGTTGAATTCAACGCAAAAACCAGTCGCTCTGCGTATGCACTCCAATCCTTCTGGCCGACATCTGAAACATACATCTTGATGGCCCTCGTAATCTTCTGCACCGTTCTTTCTGCCTTGCCATTTGCCTGCGGACGATACGCCATAGTAGCACTCTGCCGTTGTCCCACGATCTTGTTAAACACACGAAATACTTCCGACATACAGCCAGGCTCTCGGTCGTCCCTGATCACCTCACTTGCACCAAATCGTCGGAACACGCACTCTTCGTAATTTTCCGCGACTTTCTGCGCTGTGCGAGATGATCCAGCTTTCGCGATCACCATACCCGTGAACAGATCAACCCAAATCAGCAGTTCCGTATGCCCATCGGTTGATCGAGGCAATGACGGTATGTGATCCATGGCAATCACTTGGAACGGGTACGTGGCCTCGATATTCCCCAGCGACATGCCCTTGATCGTAGGCTGGTCCTTCCCCGTTTCGCAATCCACACATTGTCCAACAAATCTTTGCACGCTGCGGAATAAACCCCGCCAATGGAAGTACCGTCTGATCCGTTGATAGGTGCGGCCTATACCCTGGTGTCCTCCTTCCAAGCTCACATGATAGTGGTGGAGGACATCGGTGTGCAAGGTCTCGGGTAGTACCAGCTTAATTGACGATCGGCGATCATCTTGATCATCCTGATCATCCCCGGTTTTCCTTTTAGCCGCATTTCCACACTTAATCAGTAATCCTTGTTCGTCAACATCATAGTTGTCGGCAATTTTCGCACACTCCTTCACCTCGTCTGCGCTCAATCGGATAACGTCACAGTACAGATAACACCGCAAATCGTGGATCCATTTCTCTTCATCCTGTGCCTTTTTCACCCGTTCCATTCTTTTCCGGCTACTGGTACTTCGGTCCATGTTGACGGTCGTAGTTGCCGGTGGTTACGTGATCGGGTCGTCACTAGCACTTGCGGGGCGGATTGATTTTCGTTCCATGTGATTACTTCGGGTAGACGGTTGAGATCAACTAATCCTTCTAGCTGTTTCTCATCTTCGATCTCAACTCTTGTTCCACCCTGCATAGCCATGATGGTAATGTGATCTGCACTCCTATTCCACTCTCTCTTGACATGTACTAAATCATGATCACTCCACTCGCGTAGGAGGTTAAATGCACGCTGCTGTAGCACTTGTAATCGCGGAGCTTTGAATTCTATTTCTCCTCGCATTTGCCGGATCACCAAATTAGAGTCCCCACACACGATCACCCTTCCTTTGGGATATCGTGCCAACAAGTCCAGACTTAAAAGCAACCCGTGGTATTCTGCTTCATTCACCGTGATATCCGGTGCATGATCGGCGATCGCGATCATAATCTTCCATTCCGGTAACTTCCACACAATGGCAACAAATGCACCCACACGTCGCTTGACACTTGCCGATCCATCAAAACTGATCACGTAAAGCTCTTCACCTTTTTTAACCGTGGGTGGTGGTACTTCGATCATCTGCCGCGGTTGCTTTTTCGGTGCGATCGCGACCAACGCTTCATCAATTTCGGTGCGAGGGGTGATGCTTGCGGCTAACGCCCCTAGCACCTCTTCTTCTCCATGCACACATTTCTTGATCTCGAGGTCCCACTGTGATAGAATCGCAGCCCATCTACCTAATCGTCCGTCCAACCCATTGGATGTTAGTAACCACTTCAATGTAGATAGACGTGATAAAACGGTGATCGTCTTTCCGACCAGCATCGTGAAATAAACATCTAAAATTCGTAAAAGCGCCAGAACTTCCTTTTCGACAGGGCTGTAATTCAACTCACCGCTTTTCAACGTTCGGCTAGCGAATGCGACGGTATGATACACTTGATCGTATTCTTGTACTAGAGCGGCAGATACTGCCCATTTGCTAGCGTAAACCACGACCACCGGCGTCTTGTCCTGGTCAAAGTGTCGCAGGGTTGGAGCTGATGCAATCTTCGCCTTCAGCATGCTGAATGCCACTTTTTCTCTAATTAGTCGATCATCCTCGTGATTTGATTCCGCCTCACTATGTGATCGTTTCTTCAACTCTTGATAATCTATCTCCCTCAATTCGTAAAGCACGGCGGCATAAATTGCGAAATCTTCAATAAATCGACGATAGTAATTTAGGCTTCCCAAGAACGATTGCATAGCACGTAAGGTGCCAGGGAAAGGCAAATTGATCAGATCGTCCAGGTTCTTTGGATTTGTTTCTAACCCACGGCAAGAGACGTGATGTCCTAAATAGGGCACTTCGCTTCGCCCCCAGTACGATTTAGCCACGCTGATCGACAAATTCCATTGATCGCACTTTTCCAGTAAGTGCCGCACCTTATCGCATAGGGTGGACCAAGTAGGTACAGGGATTAATATATCATCGATATATGATTGCCGTTGCAGCACAGACGGGCCCGGCGTTTGGTCGGGTTCTCCTGCTGGAAATACGTCAGCTGATTCATCTGCACCGTCTTTGACCCTAAGATATCCATATAGTGCATTGTCGATCAACCGCTGATAAATTTGCGGAGCATTCTTGAGGCCAAAGGGCATCCTATTCCACTCAAACAATCCAAATGGAGTGACAAACGCCGAAATTTGACGTTCCCGATCGGTCACAGACACGACCCAGAAACCACTCGCCATATCCAAAGAGCAAAACCACAACGCCTTATCCAAATCTTCGAGTAGATCGGTGATCAGGGGCATTGGGTACACCATCAAACGCGTGAGTTGATTCACCGCGCGATAATCGATGCATAGACGTATATCGACCCCATTCTTTTTCACGATGATCACTATAGGCGATGCCCAGGGTGACGTTGACGGCTGAATGATCTTAGTTGCTAGCAACCCCTTGATCAGGGCCGACAACTTCTCGCGAAATTGTGGGGCCACTTTCCGGTACTTTTGGGCGATCGGGCGCGCACTACCCACATCGATATCACAAACAACTCCTCGTGCAGCGGGGGGGGGGGGGTAGCGCGTTTCCCTTCCCGATCAACAGATGTTTTTTCGCCCAAATTATTTCGCGAAGTTGATCTATCTCCTCTACTGTGTTGACTGTGGGATCTCCGACTAGCAAATCGTCTTTGGTTACTTCTTCGGTGTTTGCAGACACTTCGGGTAACGTAGCAAGCTGCTTCTCCAATTCTTCCACATACAAATCTCCACCTTCGTGATAACAAACCTGATCGTCAATAGGTGTCACGTCGAATTCGCTGGGGCTAACTGAGACAGGGTGATTACACGCATCTTGAGTAGGTGTATCGCTCGAAACAGGCTGTTCAACTCCATGATTGAGGGTCGGACCTTTCACTTCCGTCCCCTGATCGCACCGCTCTTGCACCCCTTGCACCTTTTGCGCCCCTTCGGTTACCAACGCTACAGATGCGACGATCGTGTCCGTGGGACGTACTAAGATACTTCGAGGAGTTGGATAATCCTTCTTCTCGACTAATGTACCCTGATCGACACTTTCTTGATCGTCAGATACCAGATCGGTGGAGGCTTGATATGCCAGAATTTGCCACTCTTTGTAACGGTTGGACCCGATCGAAACAAATCCGGGGCGGCGGGGCACATCATATTTGTTCATCCAAATACCTAAAATAGTCTCTTCTTGAACAATGATGGGGTGATCGACGATGTTCGTAACACGTAAATACCTCAAATTGCCCGCGCCCCTAGCGATAGTGGGGACCCAATCTCTTCCACGAGTAATCCACAACTTGCGAGATCGCTGATAGTAAATTCGTACTTCGGCTGATCGACCTACTGGGATATGTTCATACTGATCGAGCTTCATATAATTACCGCTCGACCCATACAACTGTCGACGTCCCTCCAGTGAGATGATCACTTCGTCAGGTAAACTTATTGCGCCATGAGCGATATCTAATCGAACACCAGCTGTTATCATGAAATCCATACCCAATATGGCATCTTGACCAACAAGTTTGCCCACCCATGCCTGGAAATAATAAACCAATGAGCCCGCTAGCGTGATCTTGATTTTTGCACGTCCTTCTGTTTGGTATGCACTTTCTCCAATGCCGACGTATTCTTGTGTTTGACTCGTGTCAATCCAACAACCCACCTTACGAGCAAAGGTTGAGTCGATGATCCACACTTCGGCACCAGAATCAAATAATATCATAGCTCGCTCGTTATTGATTTTTTCACTCGCCTTGGCTTGCTTGAACCATTTCTTTGGCGAGTGATATTTCCAATATCCACGTGATTCGCCTCGAAGTAATTCGAATTCCATGATCACAGGTGATCGAGAAAACTCATCAACATGGAAATTAGCCGAACGTGGTAAATCAAGCTGATCGCGTTTTTCCTTATCTCTTGTTGCTACTCGATCAGCCTTCTTCTTATCCACAAAGGCAAAAATACACAAACTAGAACGCTCGTCTCGTACCAGATTCCAACCTGGCGAGCGTCCTAGTTTAACAAATCTTCGGCTTCCTTGGTCAACAGTCCTGCATGCTTGGTAGGGTTATACCACTGGCGGATGCGGTTGTAAAATTCTTCCATAGGGCACTTCCCCGCATCGTGAATCTCGCCGCATGCTCGGCAGACGTACAGGCATTGATCGGTGGGGTGTCCTTTCTTGCCACACTTCAGTCAAGTCAGGCGCTTCCAGCAACGTAAGTTGTCGTGTCTGATCGATCCACAATGACTGCACTTCTTTATCGCCCCTTGATCGACTGCGTTGGAGTCGATTCGTTTGCCTGATCGTGACTCGCCAGGCTGATCGTGCGCCCCTGGTTGATCGCGCATAGCAGCAATCATATAGCGGCGCTGATCGCCATCACTTCCACTATCATCAGCATTTGATTCTTCGCTCCCAGACGTTACCTTGATCGCACGTACGCCCCTAGGCTTTCGCGTCGCGGCCGGTGCTCGATCGTCGCCGGATTTTGGGCGGAATCTGCTGGTGCCTACTGCCGCTGTTGGCTGATACCACTTGTTGCGTGCGTATGCC